>QLTV01001992.1:1398887-1418135 GCA_003457575.1 Thermophis baileyi
TGTTTTTATTATGGTTTCTTTTAATGGTTTTTTATATTGTTGTGAGCCGCCCAGAGTCCCTTGGGAGTTGGGCGGCATACAAATTTAATAAATAATAAATAAATAAATAAATAAATAAATAAATAAATAAATAATAAAAACTCCTGTAGGGAAACTTTCATTAAGTGTAATATATGAGGTTAGGTGGGGAGGCAGGCTTAGTTTTATGATTGATGCCTTGTGTTAGGTTCCAAGCAGGGAATGCTTTACTAGGGCTTCCACTTAGAGTGCTTTTTGGGAGGTGCATATTTGAAAGAGTTTATTATGAAGGGAATTTTTTTTTACTGCTCTTTGTATTCTGAAAAAAGTTTATGCAGATTCTGCTATGACCTTTCCTTATTCCAAATGAAATAAACTGGAATAAATGAAATAAATACAAATAAGTGGTAAGTCATATCTGGCTTTCTTGCAGCCCTACTACCAATTGATTCTATGCGGTTGTTACTTATTGGTTTGTGACCTTACACTACTGAAGCTATCAGATCTGCAACACTCAGAATATACTTAAATGGTAGCAAAAAGAGTCACTGCAACTGTCTAGGTCCGTGATGGTGAACCTATGGCACGCGTGCCAGAGGTGGCACACAGAGCCCTCTCTGATAGCACATGAGCCGTTGCCCCAGTTCAGCTCTGCCGCACATGCGCACGCGCCTCCCGCTAGCCAGCTGGTCTTTGGGTCTCTGCTGCGCATGTACGGGGGCTGGGGGCGTGGGGGGCGTGCGCGCATGCATGGGGTGCATGTGGGGTGCGTGTGCACATGCATGGGGGTATGCATGCATACATGGGGGCATGTGGGGTGCATGCATGCATACATGAGAGGGCAGGGGCGTGCGGGGGCACGCATGCACAGGGGGCACGCATGCATTGCATTTTTGGGGGTTCACACACGCTTTGGGCACTCGATCTGAAAAAGGTTAGCCATCACTGGTCTAGGTCTTGATTTTTGCAGATAACTCCAATAAATTGGGGAGGTGGGGCAAATTGCTTATAACCTGTGTTTGCTTCTTGAAAGAAAATTATATTGGCTTTCCAGCTGCAGAGAACATAGAACCATAGATTCTGAAGGATCATTTGTGTCGCCTCTCCTTCTTAAAGAGGTTGGACTTTGATCTCAACTAAAGCATGCTGTAATGGTGGGTGGGAATGACCTTGGAGGACAGGGAAAATAGCCACAGCCAGGGAAATGGTTGGATAAGAGACAGCCTAGCCAGCAGCAGGCATTGCAAATGTCTCAGAAGGGACCCCCCCCCCCCGCTTAGTTTCTTAGGTTGTAAAAGCAACAGTAAACTTCATAAACCAATATTTATTATACTTTATTATTTTAACATATGCATTTATGATTAAATCTTCATTCACAAAAAGCAGTGGTTGGAGAAGGAGAATTTAAACTTGATTTATGATCCAAGTGAAAAGTGTTGCAAAATATGTATTGAAGATGTTGTCAGTTGCACCCATATATCACTAAAAAGATAACTAAGGATGCCACCCAGCTGAATCTCAGAGCATGAGCAGTTGCCCATTTGGCTTGTAGAGACTTTTTTCTATTTTTCAGTTTTTTTAATTCCAGCTTGGCATTTTAAATTCACTTTCTTCATTTAGCATTTCCAGACAAAACCCAGAAAGATAGTGAAATTGCAAATGTCTGTATCGGTAAGGCAAGCTTATCATAGGGAGATGTGTATTACATGTGCATTTTTCGCTCCATAAGACGCACTCCCCCCCCCAAAGTGGGTGGAAAGGGTGCCGGTCCTTTGGTGAACAGCAGCCGGGCTGTGGCGGCAGGGTCCTTTTACAGTGCTTTCTGTCTTTGTCATTGCCCGCCTCTTCTGTCTCTTTTCCGGAGTGCAGGAGTCAATAGGCAGAGCTGGCACATGAGAGGACACCTATCTATAGTCCTCTAAGGCTCTGCCTGATATTTTTTTCTTGTTTTCCTCCTCTAAACGTAGGTGCGTCTTATGGTCCGGTGCGTCTTATGGAGCGAAAAATATGGTAATTTATTTATTGTGTTTTATTAAAACCATAATAATGACTATTATAACAAAAATGTTGTTATATTATAATTAAATTTATATTTCAATTTTACACAAAAATTGGTAAAGCTCAGTCTAAATTAAGAATGAGTTTATTGGTAATCAATATGATATCAAATTAATTATAAAAAGAATTTTTTTTAAATGACACTTTTTTAAAAAAAGTTTGAATTCTGTAAACTCAGAGAGCTTGGGAATTAGTGTCATTGAAAGATCTGGCTGTGAATTTATAGCCTGTTTTTGGGGAGAAAAGGGGTTTATAAAGTTTGAAGGGATTTTTAATGCAAAATCTATCTACTTTTTTTGGTCTTTATTTCTCCATACACAAGGGCTACCCAATTAAATTTGGAAAAATCCAGGTGACCAGCTGATAGCAGCAGTCAAAACATGAATTTCCATTCACTCTGTTGGATGTTCCTTGGTTAGTCTTATTTATCGACTTCCAATATGATGTTTTATTCCCATCAAAATGGTTCTGTATTTTCTTTGTCTCTTTCAGTCTTAACCATTCGTTGTTCTATTTGACCAAATTCTTTGGAAATGTTTTTTCTCTATATCAGATGTTCTTAAACTGTGGATCTTGACCTGTTGCCAAAAAGTATAGGTAAGGAATATTGCAAATTTTTCTAGTCTTGGACATGCAGAGTATTATTGCTACCTGAACTCCCTCTCATTCTTCTTGAACTGGTTGGAGAACAAAACCCAGATGAAGTTCTAACAGGGATCCATTCTGAGTCCATAAACTAACTTACTGTGACTTCTCACAAACCAAGAGCTATATGCAGTGTAATTATACACAAGATGTAACATATATATTGACCACAAAAATTGTGCACTGAAAATTGATGATTCCCCAATGAATATTGCAAGCATTGAGGAATGGGTTTCCCAAAAAAGGGGCAGGGGAACATGCATTCTTAATAATAATCAGTTAATATTTTGGACTTCTGTGTTGTTTAGCAATTTTGGTATCTTTGATTCTGGTTTCTACATGGGTTTCCTTATTTTCAGTACATTTGTTTTTGTCTTCGACCATGACATTAAATAAATATATGATTCTCAATAAACTTGCACAAGAGTGCACTATTCAGGTTGGGAACTGGACATTATTTCATTTAAAAACAAAAAACAAATATGGCTGATACACAGGTACACATTAGTGCTGTTGCAAGCTGGATAATCAAGAAATCCCAAGAATACCAACAAAAAATCAGTATATACTTTGATTGTGTTGCTCACATTAAGCTGTGGAATGTGCTTAGAAAGATGGGAAATCTAGAACATCACATTGTCCTCATGTGAAACCTATGTACAGGTCAAGAAGCCACAATATAGACAGAATATGGTGAAATAGACTGGCTCAAATTTGGTAAAGGAGTCAGATAAGAAGGTATATTCTTCCTTATTTATTTTACATACATGCTTAAGGTATGCATGGTTTTAGAACTGGTGGAAGAAACATTAATAACCTGTGTTCTGTTGGTGACACTACTCTGATAATCGAAAATGCAAAGGAACTGCAAGCTTTAGTAATAAGCGTTAAGGAGCGCAGTGATAATATGGGACTAAAATTAAATATTTTTATTTATTTAGTTAGTTAGTTTGTCAAACATGTACGAGATAACAGGTATAAGTATAAACATGAATATGAACACAGGAAATGGGGACAAATAAATGGGGACAATAGGACAGGAATGGTAGGCATGCTCGTGCGCTTATGCACGCCCCTTACAGACCTCTTACGAATGGGGTGAGGTCCACGGTAGACAGTTTAAGGTTGAAACTATAGGGGTTTGATGAAGTAACAACGGAGTCAGGTAGATCATTACAGGCATAGACCACTCCATTGCTAAAGTCGTATTTTCTGCAATCGAGTTTGAAGCGGTTTACCTTGAGTTTGTATCTATTGTTTGCTATTGTATTATTGGGGTTGAAGGTGAAGGAGAGGTTGGCTGTTATAGCAGATAATTTTGTGTACTATGCTTAGGTCAGACCGTAGGCGGCGTAGTTGTAGGTTGTCCAAGCCCAAAATTTCAAGCCTGGTGGCATAAGGTATTCTGTTGTGAGCAGAGGAGTACTCTTCTCTGGACTCACTAAATTGTATTAATGTCCAATATACAGTGTGGATTCCAGGCAGACGAGCTGTATTCGAGAACTGGTCTAGCAAAGGTTTGGTATGCCCTAGTTTGCAGTACAATATTACTGGAGAAGAAGCTTTGCAAGATTAGGTTAACAACTCTTAATGCCTTTTTGGCAATGCTGTTACAGTGAGCTCTGGCACTTAGATCGTTTGAGATGAGTACTCCAAGGTCCTTGACAGAGTGAGGGTCATCTATGAGGTCGTATCCACCCAGTTTGTATTTGGTGTTCTGATTTTTTTGCCAATGTATAAGACAGAGCATTTATTGGTTGATATTTGGAGTTGCCAATTGTTTGACCATTCTGACACATAGTCAAGGTCGCTTTGTAGGGCAGCAGCATTGTCAGTGGTGTTGAATAGTTTTACGTCATCAGTGAAGAGGACACAGCTGCTTATAATATGACCGCAAAGGTCATTTATGTAAAGTATACATAAATATAAATTCAGTGGTGGGTTTCAAATTTTTTTACTACTGGTTCTGTGGGTGTGGTTTGGTGGGCGTGGTGTTGCTTGGTGGGCGTGGCTTGGTGGGCGTGGCAGGGGAAGGATACTGTAAAATCTCCATTCCCATCAGAGGTGGGTTCCTCCCGGTTCGGACCGGTTCGCCCAAACCGGTAGCGACCCGCTGGTGATGTCACGATGATGTAACCGATCCGGTTCAGTCAGTGCCGGTCCATGGATGCCACCATCTTTTTTTTTTTGAATTTTTATTTTTATTTTATTTTTTGATATTTTTTGGGGGGGGAATATTTTCCTGGGTTTTTTTTTGTTCTGCGCATGCGCAGAAGCCGAGTTTCTGGCACTGCGCATGTGTTGCCATCTTGTTTTTGGCTTTTGGGGAGGATTTTTTATTTTTTTTGCACTGCGCATGCGTGCGCACGCAAAGCACGCGTGCCCATGAGGCGTGGCCACACGTCGTGGGAGGAAGCGAACCGGCAGCGAGGTAAGTTAGAACCCACCTCTGATTCCCACCCCACTCCAGGGGAAGGATACTGCAAAATCCCCATTTCCTTCGGATCAGCTGGGACTCGGGAGGCAGAGAATAGATGGGGACGGGGCCAGTCAGAGGTGGTATTTACCGGTTCTCCGAACTACTCAAAATTTCTGCTACCGGTTCTCCGAACTACTCAAAATTTCCTCTACCAGTTCTCCAGAACTGGTCAGAACCTGCTGAAACCCACCTCTGTATAAATTATGTATATATTTATACATAAATATAAAGAAGACCAAACTAATAAAAACAGATAAAACAATCAGCCTTAAAACTGACAGTGAAGACATTGAAAAGGTGAATAGCTTCTATGTTTTAGGATCAACTATCAACAGTAAAGGAGTGAACAGTCAGAAAATATACCACCAGCTAGTACTTAGTAGAGCAACCAAAAAGGCCTTGGAAAATATATTCAGATGCCATGATGTGTCTACACCTATGAAGATCAGAATCATGCAAGCAATGATATTTCCTGTGACACTCTATGAAAGATGAATAGAATAGAAACAGTACTGATGTTTTTGATGTTGTTTGATGCTTTTGATAATATTGTGGAGAGCCAAGAAAACAAACTAATCAAACAAATTAATCCAGAGTTCTTGTTCAAGCACAAATGACTGGGCTCAAATTAATCTAGTTCAGACACATTATGCGAAGGTACAGCTCACTGGAAAAGGCTCTAATGCTGAAAAAGGCAGAAGGAAAGAGGACAACCAGCAGCAAGGTGGATACTCTCAGTTACAGAAACAATGAGTGCACTGTGGGAAGACGTAAAAAATCAGATTGGAGGAAAAAATATCTCTGTGGTTGCTAAGAATTTGCACTGACTTGATAGTACATAATTAATCAAAACATACACATATGCACCCACCACTCAATACAAACTTGCAGTTGAGTTGCTTAAGGTAGCAGGTTTCATTTACTCCAGGGTAGTCTTACCAACAGTTCATTGAATTAATTAATTAAATTCAATTACTCAATACTCAGTAGATTCAGGGATAGTTAATCCAGATTTCCCACAGAATTTCATTTTCAGTTCTTCCTTCCCAAAACTGCATTGTTTTGCATTCAACTGCATTGAAGAAAACCAGTGATTTTTTTCTTTCTGGGTGGGGATTTTTGGAATTTTTATGTATGTAAAGTATAGATACAGTATAAACATACTGATAGTAGTTGTTTGGAAGAAGTGCAAGTTTCTTTTAGTGTTTAGATTTCACCATTGCATAACATATCGTCTTATTGCATGGTTAGATGTAGATTATATAAATTACCTAATAAAATAGGTGGGAAGTTTTTTTAATTTATCACAAAATTCCACAATTTGATTGTTTTTAAACAAACAAGATAAATTAATAAGATGATTAGTGCCAATACAGGTTATAGTGCTTCTATTATTCCCCATAAAAAGAGATCAGTTCTGTTGATGTTAATAATATGAGTTAATTTAAATTTATTATCTTGTTAGTTCCAGAATAGAGGCTTTTGAAGCATTTATAGGAGACTAAGTACAGTTTCATGATAGTTCATATTTGTTTTTGCTTCTCAGCAGATCATGTACTGTGTACAACTGTTTCCAATGAATGCACCTGGAAACATAGGAGAAATGTGAGAAAATAAACCAGTACTGAAATCATGTTATGGACACTTGGTTACAAGTGTTTTAGCCACATAGCAAGAAATTAACAATGCTGCATTTGTTTTCTTCTTAATATATCTCATATTTCTTACTCTCATTCTGTAGGAATGCATTGTAATCCAAGGACACATTCTCATACATTCATTAATCCTGCTGCACTAAAATGGTTCACATGAAAACTGAAAATCAAATGGCTTTATGCATTCCAAATCAGCTTTAGTAAAACAGGGTCATCCTTGAACTTGTCATCTGTTGAATTCCAAGATTTGATTCAATTACAGGATCTTAAGAATGGGGCATTTTGCCATATTTTCTTAATTTTGAATGAAAGTTATTACATCTAACAGCTTACTCTTAGGTCCCAGTTCAATAACAAATTATCAATAAAAAGTCTTTGCTTCTCTAATGTTAAGTAAATGGTCTAGTTCTTTTCCGAAGAATATCTAGAAAGAAAAATAATCTCATTAGACCAGCATAAATATGGTTAATGCTGCAAGAAGAAACAACAACAATAGCAGTAATAAGTAGTTATTGTGGATATAAAGGGAGAATAATTAAAGGATTCATTTTAATAAAGTCAATGGCTTGGAAAGAAGTAGTTCCGGACTAATTTGAAGATCAGTTTTGGTACCATTAGTGGTTCAGAGATTTAGGAATTGCATAAACTTCACTAAGTGGGCAGTTTGTTAATAACTGAAGACTGGGTTCAGGTGCATACTCTCTAAATTAAATGGACTTATTCTGCACATAACAATCAACCTCAAAAATGGGCTATCTTTTTTTCTATTATTGACTGCATTTATTCTGTTGAAAATTATAGGGCAGTTAGTAAGCTGAACAAAACCTTAAGTAGGTGAAGCCACAAACAGAATAACAGAGTTGGAAAGGACCTTGGAGGTTTTCTTGTCCAATCCCCTGCTCAACAGGAGACCCTAACCAAAGAAATGGTTGTCCATTTCTTTTTAAGAACCTCCAGTGTTGGAGCACCCACAACTTCTGAAGACAAGTCATTCCACTGATTAATTGTCCTCACTGTCAGGAAATTTCTCCTTAGTTCTAGGTTGGTTCTCTCCTTGATTAGTTTCATCCATTGCTTCTTGTCCTGCCCTCAGGTGCTTTGAAAAATAGGTGACTCCCCCTTCTTTGTGGCAGCCCCTTAGATATTGGAACACTTTTTTCTCTTTTCAAATTCTATTTTATTTTGCTGATATGTCTCTTTCTCTGCTTCCTTTTATTTCTGACATTTCTTTTTGCTAACACCTCTACAAATTACTGTAGAAGAAATACAATGTATAGCTGTTGCCAAAAACTTACATTTATTGTTTATGAAAAGCAAGGAATGAAAAGACTGAGGGCTGCATGAAGCCCCAGGCCTGTATGATGACTAACCGTAGCCCTCTCTAGGCACACTTCAAGACTGTTTCTGAGAATTATAATGGCACTATGTAACATCATTTTCAATGGAATTACAATTGTAATTCTATCTCTAACTGATGTAGGATCAAAGAATTCCAGAATAAAAAGATCCTCAGAAGCCATATAACCTCTGTGATGTGATTCAAAAATTATTTTCCAGCCCAAGAGTATATAGACATGTACTACTTGTTTGAAAGATAATTAGAGGATATCTGTCAAAACAAATCCATCCGTTTGGTCTGAGATGCAACACTGAGTTGTAACATAGAGAGGAAAATGTTAACCATTATTGAAAACGTATCATAATTATTTCCCTATACAACTGGTGTAGAATTTGAGTCTCTCTGGCATTATTAACAGTGATGGTTATTATTATATGTAGCATACATATTTATTATTACAGGCAGCATTATTAGGGAACAATCATGAAAGAAGACCATTGCTTTTGTGTCCATGTTTACAAGTTTCCTAAATGGCTGTTTGTCTGATGCAGAATGCTAGACAAAATGGAGTTTTTGATAGTGTGGGTTCTACTTACATTTCTATCTTCTGATCATAACTATTTATGCTTGGATCATAGTATCTGGATTAGCACATGAACATTGGATTCAAGGACCCTTCCCTGGAATGATGCAAATAGTCATATAAAATATAACTTTTCCACATTGATATACTTATGGAATTGTTTGACAAAAGTGATTAGGTGAGAGCACACACTTGATTGGGTTAAGCCAACTGTGATGAATATTTCCCAATATGGTATGTTACTTACAAAGAGAAATGATCCAACAGAATAGTTATTTGTAGACACTAATATAGATGGAAATACATTAACTGAATCTCAGAAGAATTGAATCATAAATGTTTCCATTTCTCACCGATGAAATATTCTTGGATTCCCTCTTAAATTCACAGTGCCAAACAACTTTATTGAACAATGTAGCCTATTTAGATTATGACTGATTGTTCCATTAGGGCTACAATAATTTACACTCTTCTGTTTTATGAATAATCACTGACAGAAATAGGAATAAATTAGTGAGGTTATTTGCTTTGCCTTCTTTATCATGATTATGATATGATGCAATAACACTGATGCTTTATGTTGGTTATCCCTAACTATTAGGTCTGCTAATATCTTGACTCTGTTATTATATTGTTTCATTATTGCATTTTCCCAAATGGGAAGTAGTATATCAACACCTTAATACATTTAAACCATGTAGAAAATAAATAATTCATTTTACAGATTGCTCCACCCACACATACAAGTGAAATAAATACATTTCAGCATACAATCGAAACTAAAAGAACTGTTATCATTTGAATTGTTATAGGAAACTTTGATTTTCATGAATTCCATTCCATACTATGTATGGAAGTATGTAAATGCAATATAAGAAAGAAAGAAAGAATGGAGGAAGAAATCCACCTTTTTGCTGCAAGATCATTCTATTACCAGCCTCTCTATTGGGGACAGAGTGGACTCCAAATAGAATTATTTTTCATTTGTAACTGTCCTATATTTTCTCACTGGTTGCTTGATTCCTCCCTATCTTCCATTAAGAAGGGGAAAATGTTATAGCTTCACAGGGCCTATAGATTGATAGCATTATTGGTCTAGAAATGCCCCTGATTTCTTAATGTTTTATGTTCATTGGTTAGATTAACTTATTTTCATGATTATAGAAATGCTGAAATTGGCTCAAACTTTAATAATCAAAAACTTTATTTCATGATACCACTATAAATTATACCAACATATATATACTTTACATCTAAACTTGCAATTCTGGTAGTCGACAATAAGCTATAGCTGCATTTCATACTGGGTTGTCTGTTCAACAACAGCCTTTTTTACCTTTTTTGGTCTGGATATGCATTTCTTTGTTAGCCAACATCTGCTTTATTATCATATTAAATTCTGCAATTCCAGAGTATTTAAAAAAGAAAAGAATTGTTCTTATCAGCATAGTGATCAGATTCAACCTTACTATTTCAATTAATATGTTTTAACAGCTTCACATAGAAATGAAAACATGGGGATTGAAAATATGAGGACTGTAAGAATCCTGTGCTAACAAAATGTCCCAGAATACTATCAAGATTAAGTAACAATTATTTGGACTCCTTTCAGTCTAGGTTCAGACCAGGATACAACACTGAAGTAGCCTTGGTTGCAGTTGGCAATGAATTAGCCTGGGAAGGAGTACATCCTTCTTGGTCCTTTGATTTCTTAGTGGCCGTTGATATCATTGACATGCTATCCTTCTGGACCATCTCAGGGACTTGAGACTGGAAGATATATACTACAATGGTTCTGCTCCTTCTTCTTTGGCTGATTCCCCTCAGTGTTGGTGGAATAAAGTGGTTCAACCATACACACTGCTACGCAGGGTACCCTTGGCATTACCTGAGACCGCTTCTTTTTAACATTTATATGAAGCAGCTGTGGAAGTCCCCTTTCTCCATCCCCTTTGATCTTCCCACTACTAGATAAAAACCTAGCTTTTTCCTCAGCCACCTGGAACCTGAATAAGTAGAATTCACACCTGGTGAGGTATATAAATGTGAGTCGTGATCAACTATGTAAACCATCCAGGGTTGCAATGTTTGAATTGGGTAGCCATATCAATCCAAAATAAAAATAAGAATACAAAATTAAACCCTGGATGCATTCTCATTTCTAGGTCTTAGCCTGGAAATATCTAGCCAAGCACTTTCTCTTCTAAAGCATACCAGACATACCAGAGATCAAAGGAGACAGTTTCTTCTGGAAAGTCATAGCAATGATTATATGTGTTAATAATTATTTTCATTTTTAAATAATTGAATGTCCAGACTGTATTGTTTATTCTATTTATTCAATTTATATAGCCACCCAATCTCACGCTCATCACTCTGAATGGCTTACAATTAAAACATAAACAGTACCAAAAAAAAGGAAAAAAGAAAAACAGCCATACAAACTACACACACATTAAAAACATATCATTAAAAGCCATACAGTACCTAGAGAGCAAAGACATTCAAGAACAGTTCAACCATTTTATGGGCTCCACACAGTGGTGGGTTGTGAAATATTTTGCCACCGGTTCGCGCACACAGAAGCGTCCCAGGCGGGTGGGTGGTTCTAAGAACCGGTCCGAACCGGGAGCAACCCACCACTATCTCCACACCACTCTGATATCTGAATGCTGAAACAGTCCCTATGCTGCTTCTGTAGTCTTGCAAATTGTGCTTTTATTCTAGCGTATGTCTATCTTAGAGACCCAGTTTGGTGTAGTGATTAAGACATCAGGAGATTGTGAGTTCTAGTTCTGCCTTGGGAACAAAAGCATCTGGCTGAACTTGAGCTAGTCATTCTCAGCCCTTGGAAGGAGGCAATAGCAAACCACTTCTGAAAATCTCGCCAAAAAAACTATAGCTAATTGTCTAGGCAGCTGATCGTATAGGGGAAAAAATGGCTCCCTCACTCAATATATCATATTTTTGATATGTTGGTCTACATCTCCTAATACCAATCCAATTAGCAAAAAACCTTTATTCTGGGTAAATGTATGTAGGATTGCACTACAAATAATTTAATAGTATATGCAGAAAATTACATACAGATAACAACTGTTGATTGAATAGGCAATACTTTTTCCTCTAACAAACATTTTGTTTGCCATGAATACCCTACAGGAGTTACCTACCTCTCTGTCCCAAATACAGATTTTGTGTGATAGATATGAATTGAAACTAGCTGATTTGCCTTGCTTCTGGCTCTCTGAAGAAAGCGCCATCATAGTGTGTTAGAGAAATTACTGTAAAAAAGCTTGTTATACAAATTTAATAGAATTTCTAATAAAAATATTCCCACCAAAGTAAGTATTAACCAATTAATACTATATAAAAAGTATCTGATGCAGCTGGAATGTATAGAACAGAGTGTTTTCTCTTTTTAATTAATATTATTACTTTTGATAACATTATGCTTCTAGTCTAACTCCCTGCTCAAGCAGGAAACCATATACAATTTCAGACAAATGGCTATCCAATTTCTTCTTAAATACCTCCAGTGTTGGAGCACCCACAACTTTTGGAGGCAAGCCATTCCAGTATCAGGAAATTTCTCTTTAGTTGTAGGTTGGTTCTCCCCTTGATTAGTTTCCATTCATTCAGAAAGCTGTTGATTTCTGCAATTGCATATCAGCAATAGAAGATATCAGGATAGCTGGTAGAGAAGAACACTCTGGAATATCTTGGGTTAAGTTGAATCCTGGTTTGGTTAAGATTCAGAACATTTTAGAATCTGAGTAGATGTAATATGGATTGGTTACAAACATTACAATGAATAAGGCAATTTATGTCAGTCAGGATAGATAAAAGTGTTTGAAGGAACATGAAGGTTAAGAGGTAATGGAGGAAAAATATTAATTGTGTCATGCAAAGCCAGAAATTGTGTGCATGTCTCCCAAAATAGCTGACCAGTATTATTTGAATGCTCCCTAATATGGACAATGACTATTGGCTTCATGACTTTACCTGAGCAATAGAGTATTCTCCTGAAATCAGATCTAATTATTGGCTTGGGATCCTTAAGCTGTATGATAAAGCCATCAATTTTAGTTTGGGGTTCAGATCTAGGCCCCTATCATATGCAAATATTCTTGCTGTGATTAACATTCTTCACTGAAAAGCACACACATCAAATGTGGGTACATGCTTTTTGGCAAAAAATACAGTAAAGGTAGTGTGGCTAAAAAGGATACATGAAGTTCAGTTTCTCTCCAAAGGTGATGCTATGAAAACTCAATCAATCAATCAATCAATTAAAATAGAACTGGATGGTACCTTGGAGGTCTTCTAGTCCAACCCCTTGCTCAAGCAGCCACAACTTCTGAAGGCAAGCTGTTCCACTGGTTAATTGTTCTCACTGTCAGGAAGTTTCTCCTTAATTCCAGGTTGCTTCTCTCCTTGATTAATTTCCATCCATTGTTTCTTTTGTCTTGTCTTCTGGTACTTTGGAAGATAAGTTGATTCCCTATTCTTTGTGGCAGCCCCTCAAATACTGGAATACTGCTATCATGTCCCCCCTAGTCCTTCTTTTCTCTAGACTAGCCATACCCAGTTCCTGCAACCACTCTTCATATGCTTTTGTCTCTAGGCCCTTAATCATCTTAGTTGTTCTTCTTTGCACTTTTTCCAAAATCTCAACATTTTTTTTTGTAATATGGTGACCAAAACTGGATGCAGTATTCCAGGTGTGGTCTTACTAAGTTTTATAAAGTGGTACTAATACTGCAGGATGCAATCTGGGTCAGTCATTGGGACCAGAGTTTTGTCTTCTGAGCTTTTGGGCTCATGCTGGAGCCCATCTTCAGGGAACTTCTCTCTAGCCTTCTCTCTCTAGTATTAAGTATGGATACCTCACGTGATTTTGATTCTATGCCTCTGTTTATACAACCAAGGATTGCATTAGCTTTTTTTGGCTGCTGCTAAACTTGCTCCATCCGTGTTTAATAAACCTCTTCAAGTTAAACCTGAGTCCCATTCCACAGCGGTATCTCATAAACACTTAGCCAACACAAAATATGATGCAAGATTTATCTTCCATATATACATGCTTGGAATTTTTTCTCTTTTGTATCCCTCATAATTTATTACATGTGTTTTCAGTAGTTGGCTCTCCAAATGCTTTAACTGGGAAAAATAAACTCTACATTTTAATGTAAGGAACAATTAGGAATGCCAAACAATTTTCTCATCAGTCCGAATATTCAGTATTCTTTTTAAAGGCCTCGCTTCAGTTAAACAGGCTTTTCATCTGGGACTCATTAGTGGTGGGATTGTTTTTCTCTCCTGTTTCTAACTAATGCACTGCTGAGAGTCCAAACCAGGTGTTTCTTTCAGGACTGCTTCCTTCCAGCAACTCTATCTGAAAACTCTATCTCCAGGCACACCACACTAATGTAACCCTTTTCACTCATTCTATTTAATTAGTACACCTTGAAATTCCATACTGGCAAATGGAAGTCTTAATGAAAATCTCTACACTGAGCCTGCAATCTTGCAACCCTCTTTTTTGAAACTGTTGGTCCTTGTGAGAATTGGCCAGTGTTATAGTTGGAATGTTTCTATGGGGAACAGTTAACTAGTGAATAATGGCTTCCTTTTGTCTTGGCTGTGATCTCTTAAACTAAATGAGAAATGTGCTCAGCCTGATATTCTCAATCACACCAATCTAAGTGGAAAGTCTAAACTGAGTTACAGTAACTCAGCTAAATCCCTATCAAGATTTCTGCCTGACCTTTCAAAACAAGACAGGCTTAGTTTTAAGAACTTGCAGTCCATGACTCCAAATAAATCAAATTCACACATCACACTAAGCTATACAGTTTGTGGACTCATACACTATGTTTAGCTAAACCAAATATATTCATCTTATGCCTTATCATACTTTATGAAGCCAACCTTAGAGTACATAGAAAAGGGATTCACTCATGCTAAGATACATTTGCTTTCTCAAATGTACCTTTGCTTAGGACAAGCAGACGCAATTGGAGAGATGTAGTCTTGCAGGTAACCAGGACTTGAGTCATTATGGATGATGAACAGCACTTAAATTATACTCAGAAACTGACTAGCAATCAGTTTACTTCATGGAGTATGGGTTAGAGAATATGGTAAGTCATAAATTAGTTTTGGTAGGTGTGAACTGCATTCAACATTTTGGACAGGTACTTGGACAGGCAAAATAATTATGTCTTATTGGTATACTTATGCAAGTAAGACTGATATGTTTATTTTGTTTCTGGAATTCTATGCTGAAAACTTTGGGCCTTTTTTTAAAAACAATTGACATTGCAATTATTCATGAGAATTTGGATACCTCAAAGTTTCCCTTTGGATGTTTGCATCAGGGTAATTTCCATGTTGATTTTTTTTAGAACTGTTATCAGAAAGATCATGTAGAATATTGCCCTATCTATATTTGCAGCTATTTCAGTCTTGCATTGGTGAGTGATGACTCATTACACTAGTTAATAATAAGTGTGGTCAGTAGGCATCTATGATAAATTCTCATATCTTCATAACTCCATTGTTTGAGGGTGAGATTTTATACATACATACATACATACATACATACATACATACATACATACATAGATACATACATACATACGTAAGTGGTAGGTACAATTAGTCTTTCCTGATCCTACAAGCAGTGGTTATTACAGCACCAAGTATTAAAAGTAAATGTTTCATTTTTCATATCTTCTGATTTAGCCTTTAGGCCTAAAGAATATGTTTAGACTTGCGGGCCTAAATACAAAAAAAACCTCAGATAAATCAATGTAAATAAATCCATGTAACTTTACTGACATAAATTCTAATACTGGAATTTAATTCAGCAATACCTCAAAGAAAGAGCTGAATGCATGAAGTAAATTACATTGCTTAAAATGGGACAACCATTAGATTTATACTGATATCAGCAGAAGGAGAATTCTTAAGAAGTACAGCAGTTATTCAACCGCCTAAGATTTAGGAAAACAAGACATTTTACAGTTTTTGCTAATTACCACCAGCCCTTTTGGAACACAGCTGAAGACAAGGAAGGATTTTAGTGCAAGACTTTTTTTTATACAGCATTAAGATTACGTTATTGCTCTAATATTGCAGTTTTTGCAAAAATATGACCAGCAATTGTTCTTCCTTCTTCGTTACATACTTATATCATTTCTGAACTGTGTGACCCCAAGATCTACCAAGTAGAAACAAAATCCAGTGCTAAAAGCTAGTGGAATTATGTCAGTATCTATATTGGAAAGCCTATAAAACCCTTTTTTCAATGATATTATATAGATATAAATGCATAAGTGAATTGGTAAGGAAGAGTGACTCATATATACTTGTAATTGCCTGAGGCCCTGGATTTTAATTCATATGCAAATAGGACTGTTATTGTGGGAACTGCCCTGTCCAACCTTTCTAGTATGATTTGATATTCTTATAGGTGTTACACGGCTGCTCAAATACCACAAGTGTTAGAATCAGTTGAAATATGATTATGGCGTGCATAAGCGTACCAGCGTGCCTACCGTCCCTGCCCTAATGTTCCCTTTTATTTGTATTCATTTCATGTATTCAAACAATGTTTATACTTATATATATTATCTAATATGTGCTTGACTAAATAAATAAATAAATAAATTAAAAAAAACACTTGCATGTGAATAGAAGCACACAGTACTTCATCATATTGACATATCTAAGAATTCAGTATATAGAAAATATCAGATTGAAGAAATAAAATATGCACAAACCAAAGTGGTCAAGTTATGCATCAGAAGTATACTTCCAATTACAGGTAGTCCTCGACTTACAACAGCTCATTTAGTGACCCTTCGAAGTTACAATGGCACTGAAAAAAAGTAACTTATGACCGTTTTTCACACAACTATTGCAACATCCCCATGGTCATGTGATCAAAATTCAGGTGCTTGGCAACTGGTCCTGGGGTCAAGTGATCCCCTTTTGTGACCTCCTGATAAGCAAAGTCAATTGGAAAACCAGATTCATTTAACAATTGTGTTACTAACTTAATAGCTGTAGTGATTTGCTTAACAATTGTGGCAGGAAAAGTCATAAAACGGGGCAAAATTCACTTAACAAATGTCTCAAGTAGCAACAGAAATTTTGGGCTCAATTGTGGTCATAAGTCAAGGACTACTTATGATAAGCTGTTTTCCCCAAAATAAGACATCCCCTGATAATAAGCCCAATCGGGCTTTTGAGTGCATGGCAATAAGGCCATGCGCTATTTCAGGGTTTAAAAAAATATAAGACAGGGTCTTATTTTCGGGGAAACACGGTAATTTATTTAAAACACTTTGAACCACTCTTAATTCAGTGTTCTGAGTCTGCTAATATGATAGTGTGACATAGATATCAAATACAATCCAATATTGGCAACTTCACTGTTCTCTACTAATAGCAAGAAAACATTTGTGGCATGGTACCCTGATATACATAATTTTCTACCTCATAGAGTCCAACATAAATAGTTTGGGTTTTTTTCTGGAATATCACCATCTTCATTAATCTGTTCATATCCTAGTAAATCCCTAGGTTTAGTCAGAAAAATAGTTTATTTAGGTCAAAAGATTAATGGGACCATCTGTTGGCTGATATATATATTTAATGATTATTTTATGCCATGGAACTATAGGATATAAAAATGTTGTGCAATATTTGGGCATAAGAAGAAGCATGGAATAATTAAAATGTCCTTTCTGTACTAGTACTACTTTATTTTTAATATTTTTAGACTAGATACTCTTTTAATTCATTAGTAATAAATACAGTGCATCCGGAAAATATTAATAGAACAAAGCCAGTGATAATATTTTAATAAGTATAAATGGAAAAAAGATTTAGGTCAAGATATTACAGAAAATTATTAGAGCTGGATCAAAGAGACAGATCTCATTTTTTTTATTTCAATTAGAAATAAACTCCTATAAAATTATCTTTATATAGTATTGTAAGATCTAAAAGATTAAGATGCATATTGCAGAAGGAATTATTTTGGAAGTACAAGTTTGTGTGTGTATGTGTGTGTGTATCTATATTTATCCTTGCAAATTTTCTTGGCAATATTTTTTGGAAGTGATTTGCCATTTCTTCCTTCGAAGGGCTGTGATACAGTGACTGGCCCAAGCTGGCTTTGTACCTAAGGAAGGACAAGAACTCATGGTCTCCTGGTTTCTAGCTTGATGCCTTAACCGCTATACCAAGCTGATTCTCTTATATATGTTGAATATGTGTTATTTACTAAATATTTATTTTGTCTTTTTGAGAAGGAAGGGCTGAAACCTCTAGTCGCAAGCCTCTAAGCTACATGACCAGAACATTGTTGTATAGATTTTTGTTTTATTGTCATCATTATGTTTTAATTGCCCCCCTCACTTATACACTTGGGGAGACGGGGAAAACACAAGGTGAGGAAGATAGGTAGAGGCATCAGGAACAGTTCAGTTGTTAACTTAAAGCAAGAAGTGTAATCAGGAGTGAAAACCCAGGACTTCTGAGAGAGGAAATTTGAGGTGTTTATCCTTCCAATCATCCTATGAGCTCAGGTGATGAATAAGAAAGATACTTGCAGTCAATCTGTTTGCAAACCAGACATTAACATGCTACACAAGAGGGGAAATGAATAGAAATCAAATTATATCATATTAGCTAATAATTAGAGAGTAATCTAATTATTCAATGATCTCCTCATGTGATAGAAAATTATCTCTCTCTGGTGATAGGTTCTGCTAAATCTGTTATTTTCTATGCATATGTGAAGATGGGAATCAAGCATCCGAGATGATTTTAAAATAACTATGAAATCTGTCAATATGTTGATGCATAAGAAAAACCAAATTTAATATACATCTAGTCCTTGACTTGCAACAGTTTATTTAGTGACTATTTGAAGGTACAATGGCACTGAAAAAAGTGACTTATGACCGTTTTTCACACTTGCATCATTGCAGCATTCCCACAGTCTTGTGATCAAACTTCAGACGCTTGGCAACTGATTCATATTTATGACAGTAGCAGTGTCCCAGAGTCATGTGATCCCCCTTTGCGATCTTCTGACAAGCAAAGTCAATGGGGAAGCCAGATTCACTTAACAACCATGTTACTAACTTAACAACTGCAGTGATTCACTTAATAAATAGAATAGAATAGAATAGAATAGAATAGAATAGAATAGAATAGAATAGAATAGAATAGAATAGAATAGAATAGAATAGAATAGAATAGAATAGAACAGAACAGAACAGAACAGAACAGAACAGAATAGAATAGAATAGAATAGAATAGAATAGAATAGAATAGAATTTTATTGGCCAAGTATGATTGGACACACAAGGAATTTGTCTTGGTGCATATGCTCTCAGTGTACATAAAAGAAAAGATACGTTCATCAAGAATCATAAGGTACAACACT
>QLTV01001992.1:1428666-1442211 GCA_003457575.1 Thermophis baileyi
CTTTCTGTGGGCCCGTTGGGCTGTTTTTCGCTCTCCCCAGGGTTCAGGAAAGCCTCCTCACGCCTGGGGATGGCGAAAAATGGCCCAACGGGCCAATCGGAAGTTCGGAAACGAAACAGAAGTGGAGCTGCCCTACTACTTACCTTCAGAGAGTTGCAACCAGGCCTCGCACACCTCGGCCCATTTCTTCTGCAGCAAGGCTTTCCTGAAGGCCTCTGCAGCCGATAACAAAGCTCCAGATTGATCCGGAGCTCTGTTATCAGCTGCAGAGGCCTTTCCTAAAGGCCTTTCCTGAAGGCCTCTCTAGCCGATAACAGAGCTCCGGATCGATCTGGAGCTCTGTTATCGGCTGCAGAGGCCTTCAGAAAAGCCTTGCTGGTTGCAGAAGAAATGGGCTGAGGTGTGCGAGGCCTGGCTGCAACGATCCAAAGCCAAAGAAGTTCCTTAAGACCTCTGACAGCGAAAAGGAGGCTGGGGGTGAGCACACAAGTGAACTTCCGGTTGGCCCATTGGGCTGTTTTCGCTGCCCCAGGAAAGCCTCCTGAAGCCTGGGGAGAGCAAAAACAGCCAAAAAGAAGGCCAAAAATCAGCTGGCCAGCCCGCGCATGCGCACTGGAGCTGACATAGGGCAACGTCTCACGTGCCCTCAGATATGGCTCCGCGTGCCACCTGTGGCACGCGTGCCATAGGTTCGCCATCACTGCACTAGGCAAACCACAGATGGATTTATATACATCTGTTGATGGAATGGACTGGAGGCACATGGACTAGTACCCAGTTTGTGTACAGCTAAGCCATAGTTCTAGTGAACTCTGGTTTGTCATATCATTCAAATATTGTCGCTGGGAGATTTTGGATAGATTTATTTATTTATTTATTTATTTATTTATTTATTATTTGTTGTCTTTATTATTTATATCTGGTGGTCTTCTATCCCATTTATAACCAGATCCTTCCTTAGCTGTTCAAAATCAACCCAGGTAGGATAAATGCTGCTAAGCGCCTGAAGAAAAAGCAGAATATAAATGTAATAAACAAACAAATAAATATGTTTAGTTTGGATTGTCCTTCAATGTTAAAAAGATGAGTCTACCATCATTCTTCATTGTCTACTTTCTGTTTTCTTTTGAAAGGAATTAAAGGGAATTTGAGAAGAAAAAATAGAATAACATAGCTACTAGGAACTTCATTTCTGTCTTTAACTACTCTTGTGGTGAGCTAGTACTACTTAAAAGATTTCCTGATCCATCAGACCAAGGGTGGGTTCTGGTTTTCTTCTCTGCTGGTTCGCTCAGTGTTGCGCACTTCGCGCATGCGCAGTGCTTAAAAAAAGCTTCTGCGCATGCGCAGAAGAAAAAAAACAAAATGGCGGTGCCTATGGTGCTGCCGAAAGAACTGGTTCGGGGGCGTGGCAGGCCTGGGTCGCTGCCAGTTCTAGCGACCCAGACCGCCAAGTTACTACCAGTTCTATAGAACTGGTCCGAACCAGGAGGAACCCATCTCTGCATCAGATTGTTAAACCTTGGGACCTACATGGCTTGCCACTGGGGCTTGGAGTTCGCCCGAGCAACAATATTTATTTATTTGTTTGTTTATTAAATTTATATGCTACCATCTCACTCTGAAAAGCAGCTCTCCTTTTGGTTGTTTTTGTGTCCTCTCTCAGTGTGATTAGTGGATGTGTCTTTCAGTTCTCACTAGTGACATAGTTGGTTCTTAGCTCCTGGCATTTGGATTTTTTAAGTAGTTATCACACGGTCAACCCAGACAATCAAACATTTTTAATAACAAATTGCAGCATGGGAGCAAATGGATTTCCTAACATAATGTTTACCTTGTTTTGCGAAACAGAAGGATCATATATTTTGGACAAGCAATGCATACTTGTTTAATTTAACTTGCTCAGAATTTCATTCTTGCAGTTGGTCAAGAGAGGTCTGATCTTCTTATGGCATCAAATCTTTTGTAAACAGTGCTAGCCAAATATACCCTGACTATTTTAGTTTGCCTTAGAAATCAACATAAATACTGGTAATTTGGGGTTAATGTTTAAGCCTGTAGAATGTGAGGACAATGGTCACACAGGCTGAATGCACATAAAAAACAAAATCCATGTTCAGGGATATTAAGGACAGATGCTCCAGCTCTTCATTTTTAATCTTTGAGTTTATCTGTGTTCAAGCTGAATCACTTAGCCAGGACACCACTTCAGTTTTTTTAAAAAGATATGATCTCACAGCTGTTCCCTTTATTCTGCCAACTGTTATAAAATACAGCACCCACAGACTTTATTTAGGTTTGTTTAGCTTAAATAAGTAATAGCAAGGGGAAAAGTCTACTTCATCTGATGCTTCTTCTATTTTTTAGCTTTTATGGCTGTTTGGCATGGAAATTATAAAAATACATGATAGATAATAATTTTCTTTTTTAGCTTGAGCTTTAATTTCTTTGGAAAGCCTAGCAAAAAATACTGAGGGTTAATAGTAAATATTAGTAGGATGTTTACACATTTCCCCTGAAATGCTTTTGGAAGCAAACTATTTATTTACGTATTTATTTAAAACTTTTATCTAGCTGACCGTCATATACCAAATTCTGGACAGTTCCCTGTCAAACTACAGCTGCGAAATTAAGATCAAGTTTGAAACATATCCTTCTGCACATTAATGTTTACAATGCAGTGTCAGCTTAAATGCATTTAAATACTTATTAAATGCATATTTTATGCTATGATATGTATCAGAATGTTTGTTTGTACTGAAATCTGTGCATAAGAATACAATGTTATTCATAAAATCCATACCAATTTTTGCAGTCTTTCCCCTAAGATAAATATCTTACCAGCCCAGAAGAAAAGTAAGTGTGTAAAATGAATGTGAGAAGCAATTATAATTCTCAGGATAGTTTCACTATATTTCACCAAGTAGAGAGGTTATAAAAAACCAATATTAGCAAAGCAACTTTTTAATGTTTGGGCAACTAATCACAGTACACTATCAAGGATTCCAAGTAAACTTGTGGTGAGTCAGACCTGAGGGTGACCTTCTTGGAAAAGCTTTGCAGGATGAAACTAGAGAAAGAAGTTGCAAAGGAGAAAAAATATGTTTCTCTTCCATCAGGACCACAGAGGAGATTTGATAACAAATTCTTAATCCAATCAGATTTATGAGAAATTTTCCTCTATCTGGATTTTTAGTCAGGTCAAAAGTTGCTTCATTGCCCTCATCAGGAGTAACTAAGGAAATGAACAAGAGATGGTACATAGTGGGAGACAATGCCAAGGAGTGACCATAATGATAACTTTTACAAGAGCACCCGTTACAATGGCTGGAAAATCTCCCAGAGCTCTTTGGAATTCATTGGCATCCATTAGCTTCTTAGCATGGATTTCTTCTAATGGATCTCCTATCCTTTGAGACATAAAATGACAGCTGCAGGTCTAAAGCTCAGCAGGAAGTGATTTGACCGTGACAAGTAGATAGATGTAAAATCCCCAACTTCAGCCCATTATCCTTCAGTTTAGTAGAGGAAGACATACAGTTTCAGAGTGTGTCCTGCCATGTGTGCTAGGTCAGTAACTAACTGGAAAATAACATGGTTTTCATGACTGTTATGGAGTCCTGATCATCTCTAACAAAACAGTTTCAGCATGTACTGTATATTAATGTTTCCAAGAATCCCTATTCTAGGAGACCTTAGAAACACCAATGGGATCACTTTGTTCACTTTTGGCTAGCAGATTGGGAAAAATACCACTAGAAATCATCATCTTCCTGAGTGCCCAACATATTGGGGTCTCGGACAACTCACCACAGCCAACTTGCCACAGCCAACTCACTGTGGCTAACTTACCATGGGATAACCTACCGTGGGACAACTTGCCGTGGGACAAGAGTTACTCTAATATTGAAGAAATGGTGGAATAGAATCATTAAAGAAAAGATGCCAAAGGAGGGACAAAATGAAATGTGAATGACAAAAATCAAAATAATATTTTTATTATTTTAAATAATTAAATTGAATTGTTGAATTGCACTATGGTGAGTTGTTCCGCAGTGAGTTGGTTGTGGTGAATTGTCCCACAGTGAGTTGGCCATGGTAAGTTGGCTATGGCAAGTTGGCCGCGGTTGTTGGCTGTGGCGAGTTGTCTCATTCCGAACAGATTACTAAGGAGTCTCAACTGGTACAAGAATATAGTGGGGAAAAGGCTGGGGAGGGGAAAAGAAGTCATATCTATAACCTGTCTGTCTATTCTTTGGCTGCACTGACCCCTTAGATACTAAGATTCCTGACAGACTGTTTTCAAAACTGGAAAGAGTAGGTTTAAGATTGAAGTTTCTTATACAGATTAATTTGAGCATCATAAAAATAGAGTTATGATTTGTTCAACCTGGCCCAGCGGTGGGTTGCTCCCGGTTCGGCCCGGTTCTTAGAACCGGTAGCGGTGGCGGGAGGATCCGCCAACCCACCCGGGACACTTCTGCGCATGCACAGAAGCGTCGTGCGCACAAGCGCGTGCGCGAACCAGTAGTAAAGGGTTTTAGAACCCACTATTGACCTGGTCTATTATATTATTCTTCACCAGCAGCAACCTCAGAGTTGCTGGAATCTCAGAGAAAGTTTCCCATTTTTTAGTTCCTGATAGAACATAGAATAACAGGTTTGGAAGACACCTTGGAGATCTTCTAGTCCAATCCCTTGCTCGAGCAGGAGACACTATACCATTCTGGACAAATCGCTGTCCAAACTTTTCTTCATTGATCTTCTTTACTTATTATTCTCCCAGACTTGCTCAATGGTGAGATGGACAGCATACACATTTAATAAATAAAATAAAAATGAATTTGTGCTACTAGGGAGAACAATAATGACAAACCTAGGCAGAATATTAATAATGGAGAGATTTCACACTGACAGCAAAGGTTTGTACTGTCAAGATTATGGTTTTACAGCTGCAACATCTGGTTTATAAAGGTGGACTTCAGAAAGATCCAATCCAAAGAAAAAGTGATTGCCTTTGAATTGTGGTGCTGTAGAAATTTTGGATTACTTACTTTTTTCCTTTTTTGGAGATTGAAGCCGATTTTTTTATTTACAAAGTATTCTTCTGGAGAGCTATGATCAATTCCTTCTGGTGCAAATTTCAACTTACTTTGTTTCAGTGTGGACAGAACTCATGTAGGTTATGTCACTGCTATAATTTCATTTTTACTCTGCAACATTCCTGAATTCCTGCAGTTCCTATCTTAAAACATCCACATCAGGTCTTCCCTTCAGTATGAAATAAAGTGTTGAACACCATGGGAGATTGCTTGTGACCTGATTGTAGTGGAAGTCAAGACGTTCCCTCCTACCACCTGGCCATCAAAAGAAATTTCACTAAAGGCCTATTTGTGCTTTTTTATAACTGGGAAAAAAAGTTTTTCCAAAAAACTGAATTCAAGAGCCAGTGTAGCGATTAAGGCATTAGGCTATGGTAGAAATTGGGAGACCATGAATTCTAGTCTAGCTTTGAGAACAAAGCTAGATGGGTGAACTTGGGCCAGTCACTTTCTCTGAGGCCTATGAAGGAGATAAAGGATAGCCGCTTCTGAAACACCGTGCCCAAAAAACGTGTCCAGGCAGTCTCCGAGAAAGATACACAGTTAAATAAAAGTGAAATGAAGCTGGCTTCCCCATTGACTTTGCTTGTCAGAAGGTCACAAAGAGATCATATGATCCAAAGACCATGCAACTCATAATATGAGCCAATTGCCAAGTGTCTGAATTTTGATAACATGATCATGGGGATGCTGTAATGGTTGTAAGTGTGAATAATGGTCATAAGTATATTTTTCAATGCCATTGTAATTTCAGTCACTAAATGAACTGTTCTAAGTGGAGGACTACTTGCATAATATATAGAAGTTTAATGGTATGTGGGAGTGACCTTGGGAGAAGCCAGGCTGCCTAGGGAACAATCAGATAAGAGGAAGCATAGCCCAGAGCTCCATAGCGGAAGAGCAAGAGGCTTAGGAGGGGCCAGCCCTAAATTATTGGGTTGTAAAGGTGATGGTGGGATAATTGTACTTTCAGACTCGCAATATTCTGTTAAAGTAGCTTTACAATAAAGTAGAATTAGCATTTTTGCCTGGTGTACCTGATAAAACTGACAATTTGCCACCCATTTTTCTAGCAGCACTACAGGACAAAACCATTTAATATTTTCTTAAATGGCTCTATCATTTGGTTTTAAGTAGTAGGTTTTGTGTTTAAGTTGTTTGGCGTTACATGGAATGAGAAGAGAAACCTAAATATAAAACAAATTTGTGAAAAATTGTGTATGAAGTGTGTTAATGAAAAATGTGAATGGTTGAAAGCCTATAAGATTGTTGTTAAAATGCAGGTGCAAAATGGACATTTTACTCTCTCCAGAGAGCAAACTGTGAAATATCAATTAAGGTTTATAGTTGTCTTTGTTGGGTAAATATGCTTTTCATGGGAAATGTTCATCCTGCAATAATGAAGCAATAATATTGAGCTTAAATGTACACTGAATTATATGGACATTTCTTAAGGAGTAGATTGCTTTTACAAGTAAACTATAGGGCATTCTTTGACTGTTTTTATGAGGTCATCTACATGACTTTCAGACGGGGCACATGGCCAAGTCCCATTCATACATCAGTTCATTAATTCACACAGCTGTCTTTATAATCTACCATCCCACCCCCCAAATTATTTTGTAGCCACACAGGATTTCAAAACTGTATTTCAAACTATTCAAACTTTAAAAACTATGAAATAGCTTATCTTAGTTTGCAAGCAGCAAATGCAACCTATGGAAGGAAATTTTTGTAGATCACTTTAGGACAGATTTCTATGGTAATTTCCTTATACTTTTCAGATATTATAGATAGTATAACTAGGCTCAAGATATTAAGCAATGTCTGTTTATCATAGTAGGGTGAGGGAAAGTTGTAAATCAGGAATGATATATACCAGAAAGAAGGCAATCTAGGACTGATGATAGAACTGGAAAGCTCAAAATCTTAAAGCCAGAAGTCTAATGGAGTTCATCAATTGCTAGTTGTTCATCTTTGATTTATACCAACCAAGGCTTCATTTGATTTAAACAGAAAAGGGCCAAGCCCTTGACTGTCTCAATCCCAGGGTTAAAATCTTGAACAGGAAGAATCAACATACAGAAATATAGGAAGATTCTGTTACTGCAAAGTTTTAATTCTTTTTACAGCCTTTATTTTGCAGATTATGGCCCCCCCAAAAAAAAGTCCATTCGAGAGCTTTAAATCTAAAAAAAACAACTAGGAGTGAATGTATAAGCAGCAGTAGATACTGCATTTGTATGTGGTATCCATAAAGTGAGAAATGGTGAGCAGTCCTTTCTCTCTGTAAAGTCAATTCTTCATGAGCACACAAAGAAAAACCACAGTGGGGAAACTTTCACATGGAGAAAGTTAAGAATAAAAATGTTTCAAGTGTGAAAGATAAGCCAAGAGCCAACAATTCTCAGGACAGTGATGTCAGTTCTGTCAACAACAAACTGCTCCGCTTCAAGACATTGAAGCACACACCACTGAATCCTGTAAAGGTTAAAAAGAAGCAGCATGTTTGAACTGCCATGGATATAAGTGGAACTGAATCTTGATGCTGACAGAGGGCAATCAACAATATGGTTTCAATCTAGCTTGTAGGAAAGATTCATATCTAGCTGTGCTGTGTTAAGCTGAAAGACTTCTGCTGAGTTTGAACACAGTAGCTTACTTAAGCTTTGTAAAAGGGATTTACTGCTAATTCCTGGTCTGAAGAAACTCATACAGGCATTTGTATGACAGTCATAAAGGACCTTGGCATGAGGGTTCTCTAGCATCTCAAGAAAGGCATTTCTAAGAATGTGTACAACACATTTTCCTGAGTCACTGTAGCTATGGTCGGTTAATCAGTCGTTAATCAATGGTATTTAATAAAATAATATTGCTGGAATTAATTACTGCTGAAGGAATTAATGAAATGCATAAAATTAAAATATGACTTATTTTTAAATAATGGATAAGAATTGGATTGTTAATCATTGTTTACCTTATATATCACAATCATTAAATACTTACCAATAATTTTAAATTAAACGTAGTATCTTCAGGTTGATAAAATCCAAAATCTTTCCTCAAATTGCTCTTAACATGATCATGAACTATTTCTAATCAGAATATCTGTACTTCATGATTGTGTTATTTCCTGTTAAATTACACTACTTAACATGCATTCACACAAACAGTTCCACAATAGTAGAGAAGAATTTAGTACCTCAGGGTTACCTCTTATGAAAATAAGCCAACAAAAGCAAAAGGGAACTTCTCCAGATCTCTTTTGAAACCATCCATATTAGCTGTCATTATTGCCCAGTGAATCCCACAGTTTAGGATTCACTGGCAACAATGAATCATTTAAAAAAATGTTTTGTAGGTCAATTCTGAATCTCATATGTTTAGTCTCAATGAAGGACCTTAAGCTTGGCTATCTGTGATGGAAAAATATCTCTCTTCACATTATTCATATCATACAGAATTTCAACTACAATTTTAAATTTTGGTGAAGCTTGTAGAAAGGGCTCTAAAAATCAAAGCTGCATTGGATCTGCCAGAACTATTGAAAGAAAAAGAAGGAATTATTACATTATTCAAATTACCAAGTACACACAAAAAAAGAAGACACACACATGTTGCTGCTATTTCTTGAACAAAAAATCCTCTTAGCTTCATCTTTCTATTATTATGGTTTTATCTTAATTTAATACTTTATCTTGTATATTGTATTATCCACATACTATGTGTATGTATGTATGTATGTATGTATGTATGTATGTATGTATGTATGTATGTATGTATGTGTATATATTTGCTGGTGCTTTATTTTTATTTGTATATCAGTGATTGCATGACCTTGGTAGATACCACATGCTAAATAAATAAAATAAAATCTTTCTGCTCTATGAAGTCTTTAACTACCAAACTGCAGCTCTGGAAAGACAAACTGGAATAATGTAAAATCTCTACAGCTGACACAATGTGCAGGACAGTTATTCAAACAAGTATTGTCCCTTTTGATAATGAGAACAAGAGTAGAATAATGGTTAAGTGCTGGCACTAGGAAGACTGAGTTTCAGGTCTATTCTCATGCATAAAAATGTCACTTAGTGACTTTGGCCCAATTTTACTGTCATTCCAACTCTACACACAGAGTTGTAGAGCTTTGCCATGGACACTGCCTTGAGTTTACATACAACATACACAGAGACATATGTGACACACACACACATACATTAACAAACCTGTTCTATCTTTCATCTCTCTCTCTCTCTATTTCTCTCTCTCTCTCTCTCTCTCTCTCTCTCTCTCTCTCTCTCTCTCACACACACATCTATCTATCTGTCTATCTACTCTCTCACACACACACACACTCCTCTTTCTTTTTTTCTTTTTTTTATGATTGTCGTTTAGTGAAAGATTGTAGCTCTCTCATCTACCTACCTATCTCATCATCTATCTATCTGTTATATATCTATTTATTCCATCTATCTATCTGTCTAGCCATCTAGCTATTAACTATCTTGGTGTTTCTGAACTTTGACAACTTTAAAATGTGTGGACTTCAACTTTCAGAATTCTGGGAGTTGAAGTCTATATACCTTAAAGTTGCTGACGTTGAGAAACACAGATTTCTGTAATCAGACTTAGCTAAAGTGCTGTTTTGGGGGCAGGTTTAGGCTTTCCAGGAGTTCTAGCCCAAGATTAGGAAGTTGAACATCTATCTACCAACCCATTCTGCATCAATATGGTAAATTATGGCACAAAATGTTCAATGGGGACGCCTGTGTAATAGATAGTTTTTTATATATCATTAAATATATGTGGATTAATCCATTAACCCACATTAAATCTCACCACATTTTATATGTCTACGATATATGTCTACTTTTACAAATGTTTTAAAAGCCAATCTTAAAGCTAGCAAGTGTTGACATTAATGTAGGAGAAGTGTGCCAGTAGAATGGTCTGAGAGAATTAAAAAGCACTAAATGCTAGCAGAGACTATAGTTCAACATATAATGAAATAACTGAAATACAGTTCGAAGCTAATGTATGCCTAAAATATCCAGCTGTTCCATCAACTTTAGGACTGAAAAACTGCTGCACATAACAGTGGCAACTGAGCCCATGATAGGATAATAAAGTCAGAGAGAAGTTCAGAAAATATTGCCTCTCCCCCCCCCACCCCGCTTTAAGATAACTGAAGCAATTCACTTCAGTGGCTGATGGGAGCTTTCAATCCATCCCATTCCTCTTTTCTAGAAGATACTAGATGACTCATGCACAGTTGCAGTGGTAGTTCACAGTTTTCTCAAGGTATATGCAAGGCAAAATAGACTCTCTGACAGAATCTTTCCTGAATGGCTCCCTTTTAACAAGAGCGTGCAGATGAATAGTCCAAGGTCAATCCATGGTTTTGAGAGCCAGGTCACAGATGTCAGTCCAGAGTCAGAATTTCATGGGCAGAATTTACACAAATGTGTAGGAACCAGAGCCTGAGATCATATAGTTGTTTCCAATAAAGAAACATGAGTCTGAACTGCATCTTAAATCAGCCTGCAACCAGTTGCCATTAAGAGATTTGTTTCCTTGCTTGGCAAGAAGCCTCTCATAGAACATCTTTGCTCTGTTCTCTATTCTATTCAATAGGTGCAGGGGCTGGACAGCCTTACATCATCCTCATCTGATCCAACTGTTCAAGTGCCTGTTTTTGATTAGCCTTGTGATCTTGGCTTTCTCTCTCCTGGGGCTGACATTGCACAGGTACAGCTGAGGCAGCTTTTTCAGAATCAGATTCAGAGTCCGAGGCCTGGACTCAGGCCTGGACCTGGGTTGGGCCTTGGCCTGTGTCATGACACTGTACCCCCATAAACTAAAGGGCTATCCTCAAGTGAGATGAAGATGGTATCCCATTAAAAACATTATAGCAAAATTTCTAGTCTAGGACATGTAATTGGGCACAATTATCTTGTTTTGAAGTAACAAACTCTTTGGATTGTTCTGCTTGGTGACTTGGTATAGGAGAAAAATGATTGACTGGGATCAGACAAAGGACATTTTTAAATGGCTACTACCATTTCTAGTATTGCCGTTTTCATGATGCTCTTTTATCATTATGTGGTAAATTAGTGATTTTAATGAACACAGATTGTTACTCCTCTTTTATTTTCATCTTTCTGCTTCATTTTTTAAAGGATTATTTTAGTGCATTTTGCATATTAATGGTATTGTGATTATGTATATGTAACTTATTTATTATTAGCTTCTTTTAACTTTTAGAAAGGAAGAACTAAAATGTTTTAAATAAATAAGAAAACAAATAAAAGCATCTTTATCATAATTTCCTGATCATTTAAAAAGAAACTAGTCAGAAGCCACAGCAGTGAAAATAAAGGAAATGTTAACTAAAGTGTCTGTCAAGAAGCCAGTTTTGGAACAATGTGGATGGCCCATTGGACAGATATCTGGTATGACAGAAAGAAAATAACAAATAATTCATTAATATATTTTGTGAGTCTATTAAATACAAAGTCAGCTGGTGCTCAGGTTGATGTAGCATGAAGGAAAATGTGGTTTCTGTCCTCAGTTTATTGCATATGCTATCACCTGTGGTTATATGCATGGTAACATTGGATGATGTTAATGCATCTGTTCTGTACTTAATTGTTTAGGAAAACATCTCAGTGAAGCATTTATATAACTTACTAGCTGATTACCTGGCATTGCCCGGGTAGTTATTAATCCCAATCTTGTATTAGACAGGAAAAGGAATGAATTATATCTATAGTGTCAAATGAAAGCAATTTTATTTATAGAGTTTTAAAAGTATAAGGACCTAGTTCAAATGCCAGCTACGGAACCTGTGGACAGCTGGAGGATTTAGAAGCGCCACCCCCCCTGCCTCAGCCACCACCCGTTTTACCATTTCCTCAAACTGGGCCTGGGACTGGAACAGAAATCCCTGAGGTGGCCCATGCTGCGCCTCCTCCACCCCTGCTGAAATAGGCTGGGTCTCCTCTATGGCCTCCATACCTGTTTCACCTCGGTTGGAGTGCTCCCGTCCTTCACATGATGAGTTGGGGCGAAGGACAATCCTGGGAACATAGGCCAAAGTTGTGAGGTGTGGGCGGACGATCCGCTGAGGCCATGGTGCGCTCAATGAAAGGCCTCTGTACTGGCCTAATCAAGCTCCCTTGGCTTCGTAGGCCTACTGTGTGAGGGAGGCCTAGGCCTGAGTTTGGGCGAAGGATGATCCTGGGAACACAGGCCAAAGCTGTTCCCTGCGAGATCGTACAGGGAGCAAGGCCAGTACAGAGGCCTTTGATTGAGCGCGCCATGGTCTACTTAGTTGGGGTGAAGGACGATCCTGGGAACACAGGCCGAAGCTGTTCCCTGTGAGATTGGGCCGCCGCGGTGAGGTGGGGGCGGGCGATCCACTTAGGCCATGCCACGCTTAATCAAAGACCTCTGTACTGGCCTAATCAGGCTCCCTTCATAGGCCTACTGTGTGAGGGAGGCCTAGGCCTCTTCAGAAAAACGCTGAGCTAGGCTCAGTGTACAGAACACGACCGTTGTTCCAAAAGGCCACCACTAGGGGTGCTAGAGGTGTCTTACCCCCACAGTATTTTTCGCCAGATAGTATGTCATATGTGAACCAAGTTTGGTTAAAATTGCTGGAGGCATTCCAGAGTTATGCTGGAACATACATACATACATACATACATACATACATACATACATACATACATACATACATACAGCCAATTTTTATATAGAGAGATAGAAGATAGAAGAAGAAGATAGATACAATATAACAGTGATGGCGAACCTATGGCACGCATGCCACAGGTGGCACGCGGAGCCATATCAGAGGGCACGCGAGGCGTTCCCCTATGTCAGCTCCAGCGCGCATGCGCGCGCTGGCCAGCTAATTTTCGGCCTTGGGGAAGGCCGTTTTGCCCTCCGGAGGCTTCAGGGAAGCTTCCTGAAGCCCCGGAGTACGAAAAACGGCCCAACGGGCAAACCGGAAGTTCGGAGAAACATACTTCCGGTTTGCCGTTGGGCTGTTTTTCGCACTCCGGAGGCTTCAGGGAAGCTTCCTGAAGCCCCGGAGTGCAAAAAAACGGCCCAACGGGCAAACCGGAAGTTCGGAAAAACGCACTTCTGGTTTGCCACTGGGCTGTTTTTCGCACTCCGGAAGCTTCAGGGAAGCTTCCTGAAGTCCCGGAGTGCAAAAAACGGCCCAATGGGCAAACCGGAAGTGCATTTTTCTGAACTTCCGGTTTGCCCGTTGGGCCGTTTTTCACCATCCCAGGCTTCAGTGAGGCCTTTGCGCATTCGCAGGGGGCGGGGGGTTGTGCGCATGCGCAGGGAGCAGTGCGGGGGGGGTTGTGTGCACACCCCCTTTTGGCACGTGAACCAAAAAAGGTTCGCCATCACTGCAATATAATATAATAAT
>QLTV01001992.1:1442374-1465127 GCA_003457575.1 Thermophis baileyi
GGAGGAGGAGGAGGAGGAGGAGGAGGAGGAGAAGAAGAAGAAGAAGAAGAAGAAGAAGAAGAAGAAGAAGAAGAAGAAGAAGAAGAAGAAGAAGAAGAAGAAGAAGAAGAAGAAGAAGAAGAAGAAGAAGAAGAAGAAGAAGAATTGGCTTGGATTTTCAGAGCTATGATATGCTTGTTTTTCTTATTTTTCACATTGACAATGGGCAATTTTCACTTAGCACTGAAATTGCTCCTGTCTTGTGCACATGCTAGCTTGAATCTAAATTGCCTTAAAAAAAATCTTGTATGTGTGTGCACGCATACTCGCACACAGTTAAATTGGAATGATAGCTATAAAGTTAAAGTATCAAAATACATGAACACTTGGTTCAAATAGCACAATGATCAATATCTGTCAGGTTCCAAAAATCAAGAAAGACATGTGATTCTTCCAAGCAGTTTTCTTTATTGTTCCTTACTTATAGACAGAATCTTGCCAAACTAAAGCATGCTAACACCTCTATAAAGCATATACTCTGGAAACTATTAGGGAGAAGCCATCTTCACCCGTTTTTCTCACACAAACTATTTGAACCAAGTTGTTCTTGCTCCTCTGGAATGCATTTCCTTTTCTTGGGAATCTGAACTGCATTCCATCACAAGATTGTTGTTTAGCATGGAGAAGCTTAAAGTATATGTAATACAATTTATATATCAAGTATAGTTTGGAATAAAAATATTCATATTTATTCTTGTTAGTTCATTCTAAAAATGCTACTTATAAATACAATTTACATTTATCATTCATTTTGCTTCAAGTAGTTGACAGTGACTAGGAAAGAAATGGTTTTTTATTTTCAGAAAAAAACAGCAAATTTCAAAAATAGTTTGCCAAATGATACCAGGAGAATGTAGCAACATGTTTGTCACTACATTGCAAATTGTTTCAAAAGTAATGGGCAAATTCCACTTGTGATTTTTGGGATCTCCTCCTTCATTCTCACTTCACCACCACACACCCTCCAAATTTCTAAAGCAGCGGTTCTCAACCTGTGGGTCGCGACCCCTTTGGGGGTCGAACGACCTTTTCACAGGGGTCGCCGCGTGCGCTAGCCCGCCATCTTGGAAATGCTCCCAGTTCAGCCGTGCCTGAACTCAAATGGTGGCGGGTGGGCGAAGTCTCCCGCTTCTGTGGCTACCGGCTGTCCGGCGACCCGCAGGCATGGCCGAACTGGGAGCATTTCACCCCTGGTGCCACGCTTCCTTTGTCACCTCATCGCGCATGGGGAGGGGTTGCAGCATTAGGAAGGTTGAGAACCACTGTTCTAGAGTCTCAACATCTTTTTTACCTCGTGGCGACCAAAACTGAATGCAAGGGGTCACGGCATTAAAAAGGTTGAGAACCACTGCTCTAAAGCGTTCTACAGTCTTCTGGAGCTCTTTTGAAAGATGCAAAGGGAGTTGTAGAAAAACTAGGTGCAAAGCAGTAGTGGGTTGTAAAACCCGTTGCTACCGGTTCATGCGTGCGCTTGCGCGTGACACTTCTGCGCATGCGCAGAAGCATCCCGGGTGGGTGGGCGGAGCCTCCTGCTGCTGCTGCTACCAGTTCTAAGAACCGGTCCGAACCGGGAGCAACCCACCACTGGTGCAAAGGGAGTTGTAGAAAAACTAGAATGAAAATAAATCCTATTAGGGATGCCAAACCTCACTTGTATGTCTAATATTTCAACCCATATGTATCTAGATTTCTATTAAATAATTATAGTGATATTATTGCAGTATGGAACTCTTCTAAAGATGGAAGTAATCTCACAGTAACCTTAAACTTAGTGGACAACGTCAGCGGACACCAGCACTTTTCAAACAACGATGACAACATGCTCTGAGAAATCTACAGTTTTGCTGCTTAAACCCTGGCACCTGTTTTTAATTAATTTGTTAGTGATTGAGTTGTTCTTCCAAGTGCTGAGAGAGCACCTCGAAATCTGATTATTCCCTAGCTGTTATGATCTCTCAAATCTTTTGGAATGTTCATCCTATAAATGAATGGAACAGTACAAACCCTTGGTTAATTTAAAGGTATTTCACCCCTTGTAAATGTACAGTGAAAGATAGCTGCAATAAAAAAGATCCATCAAGGATCATAAAAATATATTTATTGCCAGCCACATTATTTTGAACTGTATTTCAAGTACAAAATAAAAAAAATTAGTAAGAATAACTATAATTCACAGAATTCTGCACTTGGAACTACCCTTTCTTTAAAAACGTATTAATGTTTTAAGTATCTGTAAAAGTCCTTTGAAGCCAGAAATAAAATCAAAATAAATATTTACTATTTCTGTTACTGAGCAGTTTAGGTGATATTGAAATTACATATATTAAATTATGTGTTCTAAAATTTTAGATTGGGGCTGCTCATGGTGTGTTCACTGGGGGGGGGGGACTTTTACAAGACAAAAAAAATTCTGTATTTGCTTATCAAGTTATATCTTTCCACTAAAATATTTTTATATGTAAAAACGTTTTGTTTTCTTTCATTAAACCCTAATGTATGTGGATTGTGATTTTCTCAGGTGGTATAGTATTTTATATTTCTTTATTTAACTTAGTTGTGGGTGTTGTGGGTTTTACAGGGTCTACTTTGGGCTCCTAGATTTAGAGGGCTTAATACTGAGGCATTCACCAGGTTTTTGCACAGGTTTTATCCTGTGTCTCTGCAAGGCTTCTTTAATAAAATAGTTCAGAAGATAGTGATGGTAGTATTATCTTCTGGAATGTATCTTTTGCACTGAAATGGAATGTGAATGCAACTCCTCACCTGCAATCACCAACCATCCCTCCCAGTTCAAACCTGATGTAGGCTACAAATATCATAAGGCATTTCCCCCCTTTCCACTCTGCACAGTGGTGAAATGCTCCTGGTTCGGCCCGGTTCAGGCGAGTAGGTAGCGGCGGCGGCGGGTGGTTCGGAGAACCGGTAGTGGCGGCAGCACAAGGCTCCGCCCACCCACCCCGACGTCATCACTTCCTGGTTTTTAACCCTCTGCGCATGCGCAAAGCCTTCTGCACATGCGCAGATGGTCAAAAATCATCGATGATGGTGCGTGCGTGAGTGGAGTGCACGCTTCTGAACCGGTAGGGAAGGTAAGTAGATTTCACCGCTGACTCTACACCTTTGTTCTGAAGAAACTTTGCAGAGACAGGGATGAAAACTCTGTGGAAAAACTGATCAATACCTCAGTATTAATCACCTGGATAACCCAACTCAGAGTATGTACAACAAATCTGGACTAGCCCTGTTCTTTAAAAAAATTAGAGTCTGGTTTATTCTTTTGATTATAAAATGGTTATGGTTCATTATTCCACCATTCCCTTGGAATTAGAGTTACCTAGGTTGTGGTCTACTTAGTATTTTGAATATTATGAATTAATTAATAGTATTTGGCTTTTTCTGTGATTGGTTATTAAGCATTACATGAATATTATTAATATTGAAGTGGGGGGGAAACTAGTTTCTGCAGATTATCACGTCCAACACTATTGACAAAACTATTATTGACTTTTGGCCATGGATTGATCCCAGCTTCTGATATTTGGGTAGCCGGACTTTGAAAATATTCATGTACCTCCAGTTTCTCCACCAACATAAAGTGTAATAGTATCAATGTAGTTTAAGGAATACTTGTAAAATGTGCAGTGAAATTCAGTATTTCAATATGAAGTTTAATATTTTTATTCACTATTTTAAATTGCTAACCTTTTAAAATGAAAATGTTTATTTTGGATGATTTTTAAAAAAAGCTAAAGATAACCAATCTACCAGTCATACTGATAAAAGTCAAAGTCAAGAAAGTTTGTTGAAAATGTTTTGGGGTTACAAGTGTTGTTGCTACTAAAGAATGACCCCAGTATGTTGTCTGTCAGAAAATCGTGTTCACTGAGTATATGAATCCAGGAAAATTAAAATTTCAGCTGGAAATATATTATGAAAAAACACTGTAAAGTTCTTTTATTAATTTTTTGTGATACAGATTAAAATTAAATCACCAAAAGTAAATGGAATATTTATTTCTTGCCCAACAGTAAGCCCTCAGTGAAACTCAAAGCAATTATTTACTTTATTCATAAGAGATCACACAAATAGGTTTCTGATTTTAAAAGGCCTCCTGTACTTGGGGGAAAAAAATCCTGTATGCTGGGAAACAATTCACCACACTGTGTTTTTATATATTTTTTATATATTTTATATATTGCATAGTCATAACGATGCAATAGAGTTTTACATATGCATTGGACAGGCTGCTGTTTTTCTTTTCTACCTCTAGAATGGAGAGAAAGCAGGAACAGGCAAGCACAAAGTCTATTACAGCATGATATAATGCTAGCAATTATTCCCATAGTGGGGGGAAATAAGCATAGGTGCTAAGAAATTGTGCCTCCAATCTATGTTTGGCCATAACTAAAATATATATTTTTTATCTGTGCATTCTCTTTAATGGCATATGCTTCCTGCTGTACCTCTATCTTACTAGGATTAAAATTCTGCTGCTTAATCCTCGTCCAATCCAAAATTGACTCTCGGCACCTGTTCAAAATTCCCACTGCTTCCCTAGGATTCATAGATTAAAACATGAGTCAGAAATAATGATACTTTGGTCCAACCTCTGGCTGACTTCCACAAGCAGTTTCCCATGAGAAGTAATAAGGGGGGAAAGGGGGGAGCCACCAGTGGAAGAAACATGCAAAAGACAAGAATGCTCTTAAAGCGCCAGGAAAAATCAGATCAGTGTTTTCTTCCTGATGCATTTCAAAGCCATCTTTGCTTGATTCTTGAAATCAAGAATGACTGAATAAGAGAATAGCAGTACAAGTAGTTCCGAATGAAAGAATTGTTCCAAAACAGATGGGGCAAAAGTATTTATCTGGATAATTATTTTCCTCAAAGTTCATGAGCATAAATTAATATTAAGAGTCTCCAATTCCATATAGATTTGAACAGATCTCCCTTCCTTCCTTCCTTCCTTCCTTCCTTCCTTCCTTCCTTCCTTCCTTCCTTCCTTCCTTCCTTCCTTCCCTCCCTCCCTCCCTCCCTCCTTCCTTCCTCCTTCCACCTACCTACCTACCTACTTTCCTAGGAGTTTTTGGAAAAGTAAAACTTGCTGATCACCACACTTCCACCACTTTTTCTTTAACCAGGATAGCTAGATGGAACGAAAGAAATCTCAATGATCCATCGTGTTCTATATGAACACTAAGTGAGAATAAAAGATAAAAGAGGTTTCAACTATTAAGGATTTATGTCATTCCTTTGTAGGCAGTGAGCCCTGATTTTTATCATGTAGGCAATAATAATTACAGATTAATAATATACTGTAATTCCTCTAGTTGGCATTGATGTAATTAATGTACTTCTATGCATCTAGAAGACAGCAGACTAAGGAAAAGATTATTGAAATAGAGGGATTACAAGCATAAGATTGTGCTGATATGCAACTGTAGAATTAATATTGGAGTAACACAAACTTCTATTTTTTTTCTGAATGTTTTCTTATGATTTCTAAAATGTGGTAAACACAGATTTAATCTATGACCAATATATATAGATGATCATTTTCAGCAGAGAAATAGGTAATCAGATTCACTCCTCTTGAGTTCAATTTTAAAAAAAAAATTCTGTCTGCTCTTTGTCTAGTAAACAAAGTTATAACTGCCTTGGTACTCGGTCAAATTCTTTTAATTCTTTAAATTGTAGGCAATTTACAGTAAATGTTTGTTCCACTCTTCCATAGAAGGGCCTCACACTTTCTTCCAGATTAATAATAATGATGACAACAATGATTATAGACAATCCCTGACTTCAGGCATACCCTGCAAGAGAGAGAGAGAGAGAGAGAGAGAGAGAGAGAGAGAGAGAGAGAGAGAGAGAGAGAGAGAGAGAGATCATTCAACTACATGTTAACATCTTTAAAGTTTAACTTTATTACACGAACCTGGTTCACTGTAAACCATAAAGAGCCTTTAAGTGTATAAATTTTCCAGCATGATATCAGCCAATATTTTTTTTACTTTCATTGAAGGTTTAATAAATCCAAAAAATAAAAGTTATTGAACTAGTGAAATTTTTTGAATTATACAAAATATACCTATCCTGCAGCCAATGGCATTGCAATATAAGATACTCCAATTCTCTACTCTAAATTTCTTGCATATTATCCAACTTTATTTCTGTTAAATTTTAAAATGTATGACAATAAGAGATTGTTCATTTAATACAGAGTTTTCCAAACTGTGAGGTGTACCTCCCTTTGAGAGATAGAGACAGAGTCCAGGGAAGGTGTAAAGATGTAGTTGTACATATTTACAATAAATCCACCTTTCCCAAAGTTTATTTGTATTGTTTTCTTTGTTCAATGTGTGTGCGTTTTGGTGTTTAGATTTTTAGGGAACATATGTACATTAACATTACACTAAAGAGAGATGTGATAGAATGAAGTTTAGGAACCTCTGACTTCATTTATTTTAATATACATTATTCAGCAGGAAACCTGCTGTAGAAGAGCATATCCTGTAGTTTAAGCATACAATGTATTAATTTTTCTCCTAAGCTTATCTCAGAAAAACACTATGAAAAAGATTTGGGCAAAAATTGACATAATAATGTAAAGTAATGTAACCTAATGTAATGTAATGTGCATTAACAACAACACTAAATGGCTATCTTCTGTGTTAATTGTGGTGATTTTGAATTGTAGTTCTAACACACCTGCTGTAGTAATACTGTTTGTAAAAGCAAAGGGCGACTCTAGTATTTTATTAATTATAGGCCAATAATAAAATACAATTGACCTATTGCTCCAAAGTTAAACTCAGCTTGAAATCCAAATTAATGCTTTTATCAGCTTTTCCTTAATACAAAGCTCATTTGAAAAACATTAAGTAGTTAAAATTTATTACTTTGGAGCATTCTGCCTTCAAGTAGTATTTTCTACATTGGCTGGGTGCATATGTTCACTAAGCCATAATGTGGTTTTGATTTAGTTTAGTGTGTTATATAAACCGAACCATCAAGCTTTGTAAATCATGGCTTAGTGTGATACACATACCATCATATACCTGTTTTGCTGAGCAACAAATGAAGCTTTCATACAGACATGAAAAATATACATATTGAGATGAATATACATTCCATTTTTCCAATAATATAATTCTGTTCACAAATCAGCATTACTGTACAACATGATGGTCCTACATAAACTGAGAGTATAGCATAGAACTATCAAATATTCTTCCATAGCTTCAGTTTCCAAAGAAAGACAAATAGTGGTGTGTGAGTTGACTTTATGGCTGTTCCAGTAGAAGATAATGTCTATGGTCCAGGGTTGAACTGTGGAGGATCAACAGCAGTTGGGGAGGGATTGGACTTAGTTCATTTGTAGTTATATAGTGATTTAAGCTGATCCCTCTTTTCACCCGTCCCCTAACTCTGCCAGTCCTTCTCCTACACCTTACTAAGTAACATCATCAGTGCTAGGGAGTGGGGTTTTCCCCCAGCGGTGGGTTGCTCCCGGTTTGGACCGGTCCTTAGAACTGGTAGTGGCGGCGGTGGGAGGCTCCACCCACCCACCCAGGATGCTTCTGCGTATGCGCAGAAGCGCACGCGCGAACCAGTAGTAAAGGATTTTAGAACCCACTACTGTTTTCCCCATGTTTATATACAATAGTTTGCCCTACCAATGTTGGTGGGGTATGGCTTTCTCCTTTATAGTTCTTTGATTAAAATATTGTTATCTACTTGGTAGTTTGTCTGGTATTAATCCCTCTTTATCTCTGTGTAGGCTGCTGGAAATGATGTGTTTGGGTCTTTTTGTTTCCTTCTAAACTCTTTCATTGGTGTGTAAATGTGGTTTATCTTTATGTGTCTATTGATGTATTATTTCTCTAAATGCCAAGCTTCCAGCTATTCCATATATCATTGGAGAGATATTTTCCTACAAATGTCTCCAGACAGAAACATCCCCATGAGAATCATGCTGGATACTTTAAAGTGTTCTCTCTCTCTCCCTCCCTCCCTCTCTCTCTCTCTCTCTCTCTCTCTCTCTCTCTCTTCTTTTCTTTTCTTTTCTTTTCTTTTCTTTTTGTTGTATGCATTCTGAAGTGCAACAGGAAGAGGATATAGATAGAAAAGCTCAAGTGAGTAAAAGTGATTTGCTTTGAGTGAATGTAACCACTACTACATTATTTCACATAATTTAAACAGAGTTTCATGTCACAGTTCATCGATCACCTCTTGAAAGACTAAGCTAATGCTCCTTCAAATATTGTTTCTTGGGCAGCCCAGTGCTGTCTTCCATATTTCTGGCTCTATACTGACATAAATAATCTTGTTAAATCACAGCATGAATTGTGCCATTAAAAACACAAGATAAAGGTTCCATAAAGACACTCTGATGCTGTCTAGACTGAGAAAATTCTGGAAATCAGAATTGTTTTCAGTCATTCCAGTACAGCCAGTCAGCTAATTATAGTGTTTTATAATTATATGCCTTTTAACAGATGCATCCAAGGAAGACATCAGGAGAGGAGTATGCCATGCTGACTCCATCTTATGTGTGAGTTCAGAGTTGGAGGAGGACAGGGAATAGGGGAAAAGTAGGAGAGTCAGTGGGATGGCTGTGAAAAATGTCTGATCTTACCAAAGGTGCTGGCAGATTTGCAGCTGCTAATAAGCATTACCTTTGACAAAATTGTAAAAGGGATAAAAGACCAGATGAAAGGTTGTCTGGGACACAGCAAAGCTATTAATGAAGTTTATACAGAGCATTACATAATTTCCCTAAATTTATGGCTAATGTTTAAATCAAATCACAAAGCAGATTAAGGATAGGAACTTAAGTGCCCTGGGTCTACTTCATTTTTTGAAAATCAAGAGGATTTCTCCCTTCCCTTAATTGCTTTTCAATGAATTATTTGGCACGTTTTTAAAAAAAATACAATTTAAAAAGTGTATATTCTAATTCATATAAATTAATTTGCTAAGAATTGGGTTCAAATATACTAGAAAGAATAAAATCCCTGAAGTTCCCTCATGCTTACCAAATTGGGATTTCCTTCTGGATCAGCTTTGTCAAGTAGCTGGAGAAGAATTTGCTGTATGACAGGAAACCTGTTCTTTCACGTCTCCCAATGGTGTGCACTGTGACTGAGTCTGTTCACCTTTTCCTCTTCTCTTTTCTTCCACTTTTTCCAGCATTCGCAAAATTCCAAAGAGCAAAGTACAAAACATAAAAATGGATTTAAGTTCCAGGAAGGTCAGTTTCCAAGTTAAGAAAATGTCATAAAATTTCAGCAGATAATTAGATGTTGGGCTCCCCTTCACTGCATTCAAGTGGAAAGTACACAAGCATCTATCTGGGATGCTCTATTTTGTTCCTTCATTAAGCAGGAAGTTGGACACAGAGGCCTAAGTGGCCCCTTCCAACTTTGGGTTTTTACAGTTCTTTGTTTAGAACCAGTCCCAGGAAAATTTCAAAGATTATTCTTGTCCCTGAAAACTTGTTACCTGATCTTTATCGATTTATAACATTGTTCTTGTCTATGAAACAGTATAGAGTTAAATATGTGCCTAACTTTTCCTAAAATCAAGGGGTTTTATCATGCTTAATTAAGGCTGAAATTCACTTGAGATAGATTACATGGGTACAATCCAGGGCACGGAATGACTAGTTCTAAAGGAAGGACCTCGTATATTTGTTTCCAAGCATCAAGGGTTGTTTTTGTGGGGTTTTTTTTTTTTTTGCAAATATTTAACATTTCAAATTTCAAAAGCAATATGTAATGTTCCTTGACTTTGCTGTTCCACATGAGGGAGGGTACCCACTGTACTCAAATAATTGCTTGAATGCACTTAAAGTTGCTTTCTGGATTGTGGCCTATATGTCCATTAACTATAAATCCATTTCCATTTATTTGAAATCCATTAATAGTTCTAAGTTTCATATTCTGAGCCCAAAGAGCAGGGGGGCACATTTAGATTTAAATGATTCCAAGGGCTTGTTCCTACTTACATTGACATGAGTTTCTCCAGATGGTATTATCACAAATTTAGTTAATCTTTAATAAGAAAAGGATTTTATGCTGTCATCATCTCTAGTAAAAAGAAGCAGTCAGCCAATACAATTTTAAGCCCTATTGCAACCTAGATCAAATTCATATCTGTAGTTGTTAAAAGTAGTACTTAATCATTGCAACTAAAACCTCTAAAGGTAGCGGTTATACAGAGCAGTCATTCTCAACCTTAGCAACTTTAAAATGTTAGAATTCCCCAATCAGCATATTGGGTAGAGAATTCTGGGAGTTGAAATCCATTAATCCATTAAAGTTGCTGAGGTTGAAAAATACCGATAAAGAGCATTCTGACTTTGTTCAAGATTTCAGTTCTTGTATGGGCCAAGCTAATCCTGAAGATGGTGAGGTAGAATGTTATAAAATAAATGCCCTTTATCAAGTTTCCCAATCTAACTGTGAGAATGTCCAGTGAAATTCCTATCTGCTTCTTATATAAGAGGGATCCATTTGATTGGCGAATGGCTGTCCAGCCATGATGTTAGATCAAGAAATATTCCTTCAGCTGGCCCCAGATTGTTTTGTCTCATCAGTCAGGAAGCAAAGGACAAAAGAGTTAAGAATAAGGAAGCACTGAGATCCAGGGATGATATAATAAGTGAGAGAAAAGTAAAGCTACTACTCATTTGAGTATCTCCAGCCCCATTGTAGTAAGAACTTTAAAGTCTCCAACATATTAAAGATTTGCCTTTTGGATCAAAGAAGAGGTTCATTCTTTATCATTTCAAAGAATAAAATTCCTAATCATAAGGGCAATTTAACACACAAAATAATTGCAGAAGCTGCACAAAGCATGGAAAAGAATGTTCTGAACTGACACTTTCATCAAATCAAATCAATGAAGAAGATTTGCAAGCAGTAAATAGATTCAGATAACTTCAAAGGGTTTCATAGATTCAGTGGTGTTTCTATTCTGCCTATCAGACCTACTTTGTGGCAGCAAGGCTGATGTTACTTCAAGCTCCATTCATGTTCTCTTAGTTTCTTTAATGTGGGCAATAATATGCTCTAACCCTGTACTAATTGAATAATAAACTTTCGAGTTAGGCCTGGCAGTGTAAATGAGAGCTAAGCTCAGCTCTCAGTGTTAAGGCTGATCTGACTTCTAAATTCTTCACAATAGGAGCAGGTTTAATTTTCTTGACAATGAATAGCTCAAATTTTTAGCCCTCAAAAAATAGAAGTGGATGGCCAAGCTATAAATGCCATTATCTCTGTGCCAGCCTCTTTCTTTGCGGTTTGCTTAACTTTATGGCATTGTTTTTCATTGTGTATCCATGCTTCTAAGTGACATAAGAATATTGAGAGCAAGCTACAACCCTGACACAACCAAGTCCTGCCAGGGATGAGAGTGTCTTTCCCAGGCAGATCAAACTTGCCAATCACCAATGTCAGTCCTCCTGGCCTTCAGAACAGCAAAGTGATCAAAGGTAGGAAAATACACTACTTTATAAGGGGACATAATTCATTTTTAATAAAGCTTTTACTACAAGTAGTAAAAAGTAATAGAAACTAAAGTAGAAGAAAAAAGAAGAAGGACAGAAAGTTTGTACTATTAGACTTGCAAAAGTCTGTTAATGCACCCTTTGCCGTAAAGTAAAATAAGTTCATCTAATCATCTTTTCTGTCTGGGTTGCCCTGGAGGACTGAAATCCTTTTTGCTCTATAGAATCTTGACCTTTAAATCATTCCTGTGGATTACAGGATTTGATCTTTCATCACTCTTTGGCATTTAAATGGAGCCTTCAAAGCTTTCACCAGCCTACTCTCTAAATCCCATAAATAGCCATCGTCCAGGATTTCTTGTCACAGCTGTGCCATGTCCAGTTTCTTTCCTTGGTTTGTCTTTTATATTCCCATTTTGCTAAACTCAAATTTGTTGTATTCCATGCCTTCAAAATCTATAAATGTTAGGTGAAAAAAAAAGTTTTCTTATCATCTTCTAAAACTTTAGGCATTGAAATTTGAATGTGTTTCAGGTTATTAGTTATCAATATATCAGTCCATTTTAAAAAAAAAACACTTTAAGATAAGAAAAAGTTATAGCAAGCTTTATCATTTTAACTCTTTTCTGCCTGGTCCTTTAGTACTCTCTAGTGTCCATTTGCAATCTTCATCAAGTCTCAATTCATTACATGGGTTTAGTTCCAGTTCAGTCATTTCCTATCAATATATTATTTAATTATGACTTTTTCAAATCTTACAGCAAAAATAACCAATATTCCAAATCTCTATGGTGTCCCAATTCATTTTTTTTAAATCAACACATTCCCTTCCCCCCCCTTTCGCCGATTGTATATTATTTTAGATTCTTAAGGCTCAGTTTAATTTTTTTTTATCTGAAAAACATAAAACCTACCAGATGCCAAATTAGGTTTTCTGTTTTGAAAGTCTTTAATATTCATAAAGTGGTTAAACTGAACATTTCCTAAAATGATTAGAAAGTGAGTTTGGCTGGCTTAGTATTTTTATGAAAGGCTCTGCCTCTGCTAAGATGTTGACTCTTGGTGTTCAAACCCATTACCAATTTTGACAAATTTATTAGTTTCTTCATTGTTAATTACTTTCCAAAAACCAAAGCAATGCTTTGTGGCCATCATCAGATAGAATTTGCAGAAATCTAATATATTATTGGCTAGAAGGATATGGAAAAGCTTAGTTATAAAAGCGAACTGTAGCCAGGGGCTGACTATGGAAGTGATAGCAAATTGCCCATATGTAAACTGTCAGCCATGCTATGGAGAAAGAAGACAGACAACAGGTGTCTGATATTATCTTGACATATACTCACCATTTTCAAAAATTGTTTTGAAGTCCTGAACTTCTTGATAAGGATCTAGAAAACTGTGGAATAAAATCAAAGAAATTGTTAAGGATGAATATGAAAAAGATTCTCAAAACCCAAGAAAAGATGAAACAATTATGGATGTCAGAACAAACACTGGAAATTGAAGAATAAAGAATAAAAGAGATGGTAAAACCAAAAAAAAAAGAAAGATCTCAGGAAGGAACTTAACAAAGAATTTCAGAGGGCTGTTAAAAAAAACAAGTATTACAACATCTGTAAAGACATCAGAGATGGAAACAATCATAGAAATTCAAAGAAGCTCTTCCAAAGGTTCTCCAAACCCCAAAGGATCCAACCTCAGACTGATGTGCTAAAGGACATCAGAGAAAAGACAGTAACTGATTTGAAGAACATCAAACAAACAAATGATTGTTCAATATATATTGAATACTGTACAGCAAGGATGTCATTATCCTATATACATTCCCTACATATAAGAACCTTTAGTATGAGAAGATAAAATTAAATCAGCACTCCAGTTATTTCCAAACTACAAGATTATAGGAATTTATGGAATATCTGTAGAAATATGATAGCAATAGAAAGGGATGTTGATCATTCAGGACTGGGGCTTACATATTTATATATACTGAATGGATTTGATTTTTTTTATTTCAATTTCAATTTCAATTTTTCATTGGTATTCAGCACAGGCTGGGGTGTATAACCTTATGTAGTTAGAAATCACATAAAAAAAATGTGGTGGTACCTTAAAAATGTGGTGGTACCTGAAAAAAATGTGGTGGTACCTGAAAACTCAGGACAATCCGGATAGTGTGATCATGTAATAACATCACTAAATCATGAAAAACAGCATTATTAGCAAGTTGGAATACTTAGTGTTTCTACATTATGGTGAAGATTATTTTGAGTTTGGGGACATTGTACTAAATCAGCGGTTCTCAACCTGTGGGTCGCGACCCCTTTGGGGGTCGAACGACCATTTCACAGGGGTCGCCGCACGCGTTAGCCCGCCATTTTGGTGCCATCGTCACTGCAGGGGTGAAAATAGCAATAGCACTTAGACTTATATACCGCTTTATAGTGCTTTACAGCCCTCTCTAAGCGGTTCACAGAGTCAGCATATTGCCCCCAACAATCTGGGTCCTCATTTTACCCACCTCGGAAGGATGGAAGGCTGAGTCAACCTTAAGCCTGGTGAGATTCGAACGGCCAAATTGCAGGCAGCCGGCAGTCAGCAGAAGTTGCCTGCAGTACTGCATTCTAGCCACTGCTGCACCGCGTCTCTTATTTATTTATAGTCGGACTTCTGAACTATTTACTAGTTGTTAGTGACAAATATTCAAGTTCAGAAACCTGACTGTTTCTGAACTTGAATATTTGTCACTAACAAATAGTAGCACGCTGGCCAAGATTGTGAGGGATGAATCTCAAAAAGGAACTGCTACATTCAGGGTGATGGTGCTGGAAGCCATGTGTCTGATGATTTTGGGTCAGGTTGCATGTAAGATTCCCAATTCTAAATGCAGCATCAGTGAGCCTCTGCCTTTTCTTCACAAGGAATACAAACCAGGAGACCTCAGCGGCGGGGGGTCGCAGTGGCGGGGGGTCGCGGGGGGGTCACGGCATTAGAAAGGTTGAGAACCACTGTACTAAATGAAAGATGTTCCACTAAACAAAAACTCAGAAACCCTTCAAATTTCAGAGGTTGTTGATGGGTCCAAAAAAGGAACCACTTGCCAGCCAAAATAGCATGTTTTCCAGTTCAATTCTATACAATAAACTTTATATTTTAAAAATAAATAAATGCACATATAAGAAGGAGCTATCTCTCAAGCAGGGAAAATCAGGAGTCCAGGCAGTTCAAATGAATATATAGGTTTATTGCAAGCTTAAGCTCTCTACAAGAATCTGAACTACTAACAGTCAAAGCAAATTGGTGGTAGATAAGAATCAAAATTACAAAGAAGAACTATACAAGAACGAGCTTAACGTCCCTGATAACCACAATGGGATGGTCACTGACCTCGAGCCAGACATCCTGGAATGTGAAGTCAAATGGGCTTTAGGAAATATGAGCAACAACAAGCTAGTGGAGGTGACAGTATTCCAGCTGAGCTATTCAAAATCTTAAAAGATGATGCAGTAAAAGTGCTACACTCAATTTGCCAGCAAATTTGGAAAACTCAACAGTGGCCACAGGATTGGAAAAGGTCAGTTTACATTCCAATTCCAAAGAANTGAGAACTGGACAGGGAATCACTGATTGGTTCAAAATCGAGAAAGGAGTTCGGCCAGGCTTTATACTGTCGCCCTGCCTATTTGACTTATATGCAGAGCACATCATGAGAAAGGCGGGGCTAGATGAATCAAAAGTTGGAATTAAGAAATATCAACAACCTCAGATATGCAGATGATACCACTCTAATGGCAGAAAATGAAGAGGAACTAAAGAGACTCTTGATGCAGGTGAAGAAGGAGAGTGCAAAACTTGGCTTGAAACTCAACATTAAGAAAACTAAGATTATGGCATCCGTCCCTCTCAATTCCTGGCAAATAGATGGGGAAAAAATGGAGGTAGTGACAGATTTTATTCTCCTGGGCTCTAAGATCACCGCAGATGGGGACTACAGCCAAGAAATTTTTAACGCTTGCTCCTGGGGAGGAAAGCTATGGCAAATCTAGACAGCATACTAAAAAGCAGAGACATCACCCTGCCAACCAAAGTGCGTATAGTCAAGGCTATGGTTTTCCCAGTGGCTGTGAAAGTTGGACCATAAGAAAGGCTGAGCGCCAAAGAATTGAGGCCTTTGAACTATGGTGCTGGACAAGACTCCTGCGAGTCCCTTGGACTGCAAGGCGATCAAACTGGTCAGTCCTAGAGGAGATCAACCCTGACTGCTCTTTAGAAGGCCAGATCCTGAAGATGAAACTCAAATACTTTGGCCACCTAATGAGAAGGAAGGAGTCACTGAAGAAGAGCCTAATGCTGAGAAAGATTGAGGGCAAAAGAAGAAGGGGACGACAGAGAATGAGGTTGCTGGATGGAGTCACTGAAGCAGTCGGCGTGAGCTTAAATGGACTCCGGGGATGGTAGAGGACAGGAAGGCCTGGAGGAACATTGTCCATGCGGTTGCGATGGGTCAGACACGACTTCGCAACTAACAACAACAACAAAGAATCAAAAGAATTTAAGGTGGGCTGAACCTTGACCAAAGGGACTCAAGACTGATTCCATATTTGATCCCTCCCTCAGGCTGAGTCTGGTCATCTCCCACACTAATACAATTCTCTAATAGGAGAGGATTGTGATTCCTGGATAAATTTCAATGAATATCTAGTGCTTATCCTGCAGTTACATTTTGTGGTCGTTTGATTTAAGAGTTTAAGGTGAGTTAAGAGTGTTTTTCTGCTACAGACCGAATTAGAGATCCAACTCTTCAATTAATAGAAGATAGAATTTTTGCTGTTTTGTTCACAATGGTTTCTCACAATATACTTATTAAATGAAATGGCTTGGGAGGGCACCAAAATAGTATATCTGCATTACAATTTTATTGCATCATTAACTGCATATTTTATGAACTGGTCTGGATTTGTTCAAGCAAGAGGAAAAGCAATCCAGCTATTGGCAAAAAGGCTTCTGGAAGTAAGGCTGGTTGAGTTTAGTGGGAGTTATTATTGAATAAATAATATAGGATTGTACTGCAATTGTGTGTTAGATCAAGATTTCAATCCACATGAAGTCAACCTAAAGTGAAAAATTTGTTTATTTTTATAACCCAATCGTCATAAGAGAACAGAAAGTTGAAACAATAGAAAAACAAGAATCAATGTTCATGTTATGATCTTATTTATTGCATCTGAAATGTAGTTGGATGGTGATTTTACAACTCTGGAAGAGTGAAATCATGACTCACAGTGCCTATTTATTTTTATTTCTATCTTGCCTTTATTATTTTTAATAAATAACTCAAGGCAGCAAACATATCTAATGCACTTTCCTCTTACCATTTTTCCCATAATAGCAATCCTGTGAGGTGGTTTGGGCTCTGCATGGTTGGAGTTCTTTCTCTCATACCTTCCTGATAGTTATTAGCAACATTTTTGTTCATCCTTTTAGAGATCAAAGTAAGCAGCCTCCTTGCTTGTTTCCAGCTCAGGCACCAAGTGATTAGACACCTGCACCTCATCATCTCTTCCACCCAATTTCCCCTTCCAAAGACTGATTTCATTATCTATGGCCCAGATTCAGGAAAGCACTTAAGAGTCTGAACCACATGAGTACGTGCTTCTATGAATCATTCTTTCTATATGAGATGGGAGGAAGATTCATACAGCTGGCCCTTTTTGAAGTATCCCCCATCCCCATTTCTAGCCATATGTTCCTGAGCTGAACCCAGCAGGTACCCAGATTACAGGCTAAAACTTGCACAAAGCACCAACAGGAACCATAGAACCGACCAGGAATGACACAGAACAAGCCTGATTAGATCCTCTAAGCACTGAACAGTAATGCTGAGCAACAGTACTTCCCTTCAAATCCCCAGAGATTGACTGCCTGGTTTGTCAAAAATGGTAGCTGTTTCTCCATTTCATTCGCAAGATGCTTTGGAGCATCTGTCAAATTTCTTTGCAAGAAGGAAAGATAAGCAAATTTTATTGACAAGAGCTGGCAGAGATTGTTGATAACATTTTTCTTCTGTTTCAATCTCACTCCATCTCTCAGCATTCTCCCTACTAGGCAGTGCTTTCCAATTTGAGAAACCTTCATGTCTTCCTTAATTGAAATACAGAAGCTAAGCAAGCTGCAGGCTGATGACAAAAACCTTCTAAAATAAAAACAAAACATTTACTTTTGGCTAACATATAACTAAGATACATACCAGAAACCTACAACCTTCCCCTGACAATTTCACCAAAATTTTATTTTCTATAGGAACTTTCTTCTTTGTAGATTACAATACACAGCAAAAATGGAAATAAACTTTTCCATTAAATTGAAAGAGAACAATGGAAGGGCCTGGGGGGCAGCATTTATTAGAAGTGCTAAGGAACAATTAGATTAAAGGGGAAGAATTCAATCCCTGTTAGTAGTCATAGTAATAATACCACGCTATACTGCAATAGTAAGGCCACATTTGGAACAATGCATCCAATTCTGGCCACCATGATACAAAAAAGATGCTGAAGCCCTAGAAAGATGCAGAGAAGAGCAACAAAGATGATAAGGGATCTAGCTGAATTGTATTATGAACAGCTAAGGGATCTTCATATGTTTAGCCTAATGAAGAGAAGGCTTAGGGAAGACCTGATAGCAGCCTTCCAAGGGCTTCCACAGGGAAGATGGGGTGGATTTATTCTCCATAGCACCTGAGGGCAAGACAAGAAGCAACAGGTGGAAGCTGGTCAGAAGGAAATTCAACCTGGAAATTAGGAGGAATTTCCTGAAAGTGAGAACAATTGATCAATGGAACAGCTTGCTTCCTGGAGTTGTGAGTGTTTCATTGCTGGAGGTTTTCAAGAAAAAATTGGACAACCATTTGTCTGGGATAGTATAAGGACCAGGGGTGGGTTCCACTTACATTCCCCACCGGTTCGCATCGCGCAATTTTGCTACTGCACATGCTCAGTAGCTGCAATCAGCCCGAAACACAGCTGAGGAGCTGATCAGCTGTGCTTCGTGCGAAGGAATAAAGGTCAGTATAAACCCGAGAGCAGGCGGGAGGACCCTTTTTCAAGCAGCAGAAGAGGAAAAACCTTCCAAACAGTAAAAAATTTGCAAAAAATTCACAAAAAAAGATGGCAGCGCCCACAGACCGGCACCGGCCGATCCACTTCAGTGACATCACCAGCGGGTCACTACCGGTTCGGACGATCCGGTCCGAACCGGGAGGAACCCACCTCTGATAAGGACTCCTACCTTGGGCAAGGGGTTTGGACTCCAAAGTCCTTTCCAGCCCTATGATTCTAATAGTAGTTGTTGTAGGGAAGAAAAGCTGGTTTATTTTCTTATCACACATTAATCTACATCAGGGCTGTCAAACTCACGGGCCGCGGGCCGGATGCATCACATGCTGGCCACGCCCATGCCCGGTTTAGCGAAGGGAGAAAAAGTCCTGATACATCACGTGACACCGCCGTGATGATGCGAGTTTGATACCCCTGATCTACATATTACCCAGAAGCTTTATAAGCCAGTCCAAGCTGTTAAATATGAATGGCATCAGCATGTTCTACATCAGTGGTTCTCAACCTTTCTAATGGCACGACCCTTCTGCGCATGCGCAGAGGGTAGAAGAACCCAAATGGCGGCGTCCGGGCTACCAGCTGACGGCAACCCGCAGGCACGGCCGAACCGGGACCTTTTTACGTCTGCAGTGACGGTGGCACCAAGATGGCGGGCTAACGCGCGCGGCAACCCCTGTGAAATGGTCGTTCGACCCCCAAAGGGGTCGCGACCCACAAGTTGAGAACCGCTGTTCTACATCAAAATGTAAAATCTCAAATTTTGCAGAAATGTTTACTGCCTGAAGTAAAAGATAACTTTTGTCAATCTTTAAAGCGTGATTAGAAAGGTAGCTGAACAGACAACATTGAGGTGGAACCACACATTCCAGCCTTCAGGTATGGAGAATGGCTGGAGAGATTTGTTTCCAATCTTTTGCAAATCAAAGACTTGATTCAAAATCCAAAACTCCCCGTTAATTACACCCACATGTCATAAAAGAGCAGTTGCTTTTCCTCCCATGTAATGGAATATATTTAATTAATTTGTATCTCACTTTTGGATAAAAGTGATTTAAAATTGAGCTAATTCAGTGGGAATTATAGCCTCTTATAAAAAGTTAAAGATTAAACGTGGGTTTTTTTCCTTTGAGAACTATCAATATCATTTTTACTTTTTGGCAAAATTGGAAAATATTTTCATGCAGAATTGCCTTTTCTGAGGAGATAAACCTTGACAAGCGTCAGATGATTAATTTCCAGGGTTTTTGTATTATTATTCCATAGCAAACAAATGATATAACAGTGCTTTGGGAAATACAAAATGCAGTGATCCGTAACAGTGTTAAACTCGCAAAATATAGTTTTGGCTCTAGCAAAATATTTTTATTTTATAAGTTTATGTTTCATAGCATACTGTGATAATTCTCATTTTGGACAAACTAGAAAACATTCTCATTTTAGAAAAACATTTTGTATCATTGTATGAATCGTGTGGTCCTCGTGATGATTGAATTTGAGACTTCTGCTTTCTCCATATTTAGATCACTATTTATCAACCTTAGCAACTTTAAAATGTTTGCAGCCAGAATTCCCCAGCTGAAGTCCACACATCATAAAGTTGCTGAGGTAAAAAACACTGAGGATATGTCGAAATTATAGTTTGAGAAGACCCAGTAATTTAGCCAGGCAACTTTGAGCCATCCTGTGACCCTCATCCTAACCTTTATCACAGGGTTGTTGAGGAAAAAATAGGAGGAGGAACATAATGCCACTTTAAGTTGTACAAAATAAAGGTAGGATATAAAACAAATAAACTGAAGATTTATTTCTGAGTAAAAACTAACTATACATTTTTTTAATATTGATTTTTTTCTCCTTTTTTGACAATACTTATCTACAATATGCAGTATCTTTTTTTCTCATCGTCATTTTTGCAGGATTCATTCTTTTTCTGTATGTCATTAAGAAGATCTTTCCTTCTGAATTCTACCAATTCTACAAATTGTAGTTTTTCTTAATTCCTATTAACTTAACTACAAATTTTAATGTAAGTTTATTCAATCCTCTCTGTTCCCAGGAGCTTCCATATCCTCTTTCCTTATATCCACTTTTTACTCATATTGAGGAAAAATTGGTCTATCTTGCTCTCTGTTATTTTTTTTTCAGAACCTGTACTTTTTTGCAGTCATTACATTTTACTCTAATTTCACTTTTCTTTCCTTTTCTTCCATGTACGTTTTTCTCCTGGGAGTCATTCTTGAGGCTTAAAAAGTCATTTAGTTCAGAAAATCCTTCTTTAGGGTGTATTGGACCCCCTCTACGAATGTTTTTAAAAGATTGGTTCTCATCCTTTCTATGCTGGAAAAATAATAAATTTGAAGAAACTTTGGCACATGTGTTATGGGCGTGTCCATTAGTAATTATTATTGGTTAGTTATTATCAGTGTGGTGAACCAGATTCTTGGAAAATGATTCAGGGTTAAAGATGTCATATTATATATATGATGTATATATATGCCAAAAATCTGGGATCTTTCAATTTATGAAGAACTTGGCCTTTCAACTTATGAAAAATATATTGCAAAAAGTTGTGATTATGTACTTATGCAAGAATGTTTGTATTCTAAAATCTACATGCGTAATTAAATTTGTGAACATCAGCTTTTGAATTTCATTGTACTGAATGAGAGGCAAGACCAGACAATATGTTCCTGTGTATGGTCTACATTTAACATATTGTTCAGAGAAAGAATCATCATAAGAACATCATAAGAAAAAATGATATAATTTCAGCAGTGTTAGATAAAGTGGTATTTTTGTTTTATTCAGCAGTGTGGTTTTTAATTTTCTTTCTTTTATGGAGGTTTTAATGTCTTTTTCTCCCCCCCCCCCGAGTTTAATACATATTTTCCTTCCTTACTTCATTATATAGCCCTTTTAATATAACAGTACTTTTTTTTAAAGTATAGCCTTACACAATAGTAATGTTATATAATTAAATTACTATTTAGTTTATGTCCCTCATTACTCAGTAGTAGCTATATTTTAAAATGTGCTTTAAAAATTTAATTCTGCACACACACACTCTCCAAATAATGGTATATTCCACATTTCAATCTTTTGTTATATTTATTCACTAATTTTCTCAATATTTCCTTATAAACAATCATGTTTTTATATTGATATTCATTCAGTTGCCATGTATTCCTATAAATATGTTTGCTTAAACCATGTACTCTAGGCAGACTATATTTTCCAGCCACTATTAATATTTATTCTTAGGTCTCCAAATGGCCTTACCAGTTTTTCCATTATCAAATCATTCCTTCATTATTATTTCTTTTCATCTAATAGAATTCCCTCACCCAGATTGTCTTCATCCAGAATTTTGCATATTTTTCCACAAATCCCTGAATCAACAACCTATAAATTCAATTTTCAAACACAAGCATAGCTTTAGTGACATTAATTCATACTTCCTGAGATGTATTTTTTCTCTTTCATAATGACAGTAAACCTATTCTTTCCAGAATCTGATGAGAACTTTAATTCAGATCAGTTATATCCCTGCCCTTTCTCTTAGTTTCACAGATATATGTTGTTGTTTTTCTTTCATTTCTTTCATTTGTTAATTTATGCTGTGGTCTTCTTCCATTCTGGGACACAATATTACATACTCTATGGCTGATACCAAACATTTTTTACTTTGCCATCAAACAAGACTTTGACTAATTGAGGCAGCCAGAAAATTATTTTTGTAATATAGCAAAGGAATAAACCAGGTGTCACCTTTGGTCATATCCATGCAATGTTCATTCCCTACTAATATTAAGCTCTGTATTCATCAATTTGGCTGTACATTTTGATCCACATATTGCAATCACAAGTTTAAATAAATAAATAAATAAATAAATAAATAAATAAATAAATAATATTTATAAACATACATACATACATACATACATACATACATACATACATACATACATACACATACCAGTATATATATATAAATTTTTTACTTATAAATAAATAAAGGGAGACTAGTATAGATCTATTTCAAGCTATTCAGCTCTCATCAGCTAGCCACACCCTTATGGGATTAGAA
>QLTV01001992.1:1465722-1491815 GCA_003457575.1 Thermophis baileyi
CTAGAAGCTCCTAGAAGCAGGAGGCTGAAGACACAAGCCTGATAATCAGCCTGAAGATGACGAATGAGACTTCGTCGAAACGTTGCAATGACATCTCCAACTTCACGCGGGAGAAAACCCGAATAACCACAGACCTACATACAAATACCCGCGAAAACCTCAAAAAACAAATATATATATATATATATATACATACATATATATATATTCCACATCCCATCTACCTAGCAAGCATACTGATAGCCACTCTGCATCATACCCCATCCCATTAACCTAGCAAGCATACTGATAGTCACCGTGCAATGCATCCTACATGTAGATTATAAAAACTGCCACTGAAAATGTCTGATTTCCCACTGAATGTTGGTAGCATAATATTGAGAAGAGGGACTGAAAGTGGTGCAAAATAGTTGCTAGGGGGCAACACACACCCTGCAAAGGTTGTTTACTCCTGAGATTTGCTGAGCTTGCTCTTAATTAATTAATTAAATTTATTTAGACTTGTCTCTGCATTGTTCAGCAATTTTGGAAACGCCAATACTTTTCATATGAATGCTCCAACATTGGAAGTTTTTAAGAAGATGTTGGATAACCATTTATCTGAAGTGGTGTAGGGTTTCCTGCCTAAGCAGGGGGTTGGACTAGAAGACCTCCAAGGTCCCTTCCAACTCTGTTATTCTATTCTATTCTATTCTATTCTATTCTATTCTATTCTATTCTATTCTATTCTATTCTATTCTATTCTATTGTCTGTCTGTCTGTCTGTCTGTCTGTCTGTCACACTGGCTGGCCTTGGGCCAATCATACTCTCTTACCCCAACCTACTGCAGAGTTACTGGAAAAAAATAGAGTTAGTGGAAAAAAATAGAAAGCGGGAGGATAGCTATGAATGGTGAATGGAGCTCCTGAACAACAAGCAGGATATAACACAAACAAACAAGGAGATTAACACCCAGTTACACAATATTAAGTCTAGATTTAGGTTTATTACCTTAGAATATAAGTCTAAGAATATTAGAATACGTATTTTCCAGCTAGCCAAAATAATGTTGCTGGCTTATTCCTTTAATCATACTAACATTAAGAAGTCAGCCAGTGCACAATTATTATTGTGTTTACCCTTATCTGTAGAAAACAATTGTGTTTTTACTGACTGAATTTTCTGTATATCTAGCTCATAGTAAATAAAATAAATACTTGAAACTTTGGCAAATCACTAACACTACCCAGTTAATAGTTGATTCTGCTAGGCAAATCCAAGCTTTAGCTCAGAAATTAACTTTAGCTATGCATGTAGAAATGGGGAAGGCTACAGATTCATTTTCCCAGCCTCCAGATGTAGAAAGGTACTAACTGAGCACAACACAAAAGCATTAAAATGTCACTAAAAACGATTTGCTAAAGAAAAAGACAAGAAAAGGAAGAGTATTAAACAAAACCACCACCAAATAAGAGATCATTGATTCCTACTATTTTTCTTAAATTGAGTAATTAATTATGTCTCAGCAATTGCTGTTAGTTCTTAGTGACTACATATTTTCCAGGATAATCTGTCCCTAACCTAGTCTTAAATACTCTTAACACATTTGCTTTAGAATATATGCTGTAAAATTAAAATCAATCAACTGTTTCTTCTACCAAATTTGTTAACAGCCAATTAAATGGTTCATAGGAAATACTAGCATTCACTGCCATCTAGTGTTATGATAGACTACCGACACTGCCAATATTTGTTTGCTATAGTCATAGCCCTAAAAATACATTTAAAAAAAAAGTTGACAGAAAAAGAATTGACACAAAATTACTAGGCTAAAAGAGAAAAAAGGGAAATATTTCCATCCCCACAAAATATTTTTGTCAGAGGCAAAAGATATATGGTTATGTGGTATATTTCATATCTACGTGTGATGATTTGCTGTTAAACCCTAGCAATTCTGCTCTATGCAATGCAATAATATTGACAATAATGGCATATGCATCACAAAAAGTGGCCATTTCTTTGTATCAGCTTGAATATAAGCCTGATCAGATCAATCTGCCTGTATAAGTGTTCTGGGAATTTTGTTCCCAGTACATCTGGAGAGCCCCAGAGAGGAAGCCTGAAAACCAAAAACATCTGCAAATAAAACAACATTCTTTGTAAATGGAAGTGTGACTTCTATGATGATAACTGGCAATTCTAGAAACTCTAGTCTCAAAACATGTGGAAGGTGCCAGATAAGTGTGGAAATTGGGGAACATTATTTATTTATTTATTTATTTATTTTATTTGTCAAGCATGTTTAAGATAACAGGTAGAAGTATAAACATGATTATGAATACAGGAAATGGATACGAATAAATGGGGACAGTAGGACAGGGACGGTAGGCACGTAGGTGCACTTATGCACACCCCTTATTACTTATTACTTACTTTAATTAATTATTTAATATTTAATTATTTAATAGTTAATTTATTATTATTATTATTTATTAATTATTATTAACATTAGGCAGATTCCAACTCAGAAAGTAGACTAGAATTCTTCCTTGTGTATTAAGTTCTGCAGAAAGCAGAAAGATTGGATATTTTCAAATGAGTAAATCCTCTGTGGATTCCTAAAGTGGAATAGTAAGTTCCTTACACTTTTAAAGAAAGCAGGAATTTACTGGATGGCTAAAATAAGGTTTAGATTTTAAAAATCACAGTCATTACTAGAAGAAGACATAATGAAATGGATAAAATGCATTACTTCTCTTGTTTTAGAAAAAAAGACAACTGAATGGTATAGAAATAAGCAGGTTTATTAGGAGTTTTACTAAAACAGGAAGATGATTACAATATCTTTATTGTGCTTCACATCTACACAAACTGTAACATCATTTTATCTGTTGAACAATATATATTTTATCAACAAAGCCAGCCTTGGGTTAAAACTAAAAGAAGCATTAGTTAGAACGTCTTCAATACAATAGTTTAAATATTTTTATTCTAATATTTTATTACTAGATAACAGTGCTCATCATATATTTAGATTGTATTATCTTAACAAGTCCACTGAACTTTATGGAATTTACATCTGAGTAGATCTGCAGTTATTTGTAATTTTAGCTAATATATGATATTGACTATAGTTTATTTCTGTTTCTATAAGGCATAATGAATGTACCACTGAATAAAGAGACATATCTTTTTATATCCTTTACTCAATTATTTTCCCATATGATATAAAAGCAATGATTTAGCATGCAAAGCATTTAAAAGCATTGGACTGTGGTGGCGCAGTGGTTAGAATGCAGTATTGCAGGCTAACTTGCCCACACACCAGGAGTTCAATCCTGACCGGCTCAAGGTTGACTCAGTCTTCCATCCTTCCGAGGTCAGTAATATGAGGACCCAGATTGTTGGGGGCAATATGCTGACATTTGTAAATCACTCAAAGAGTGCTGTATATGGCAGTATATAAGTCTAAATGCTATTGCTATTGCTAAAAGAGATGCTTTTAAAGTGTATTGGCATGAGCAAAGCGCTCTCTTTCAAAGCATTAAAGCAAGTACATCTTTTGGAAGAGTTGAATCAATAGAAGAGAATATCTGCAGCTCAGGATTGAACTGTGAGCTCTTGGTGCTCTCTGAGCTTAATTGTTTGATTTCAGACATTTCTTTACCCAACTTGTAATGCTCAAAGAGCACCAACAACTCTGCAAGAGTTGAACCATCATACAAGATCAATCCTTCCACTGTACAGTTAATGCTCCCTCTAGGAACATCAGCAAAGCAAATCAGATACACAGATAACTAGGAAAAGCAAGTGCATAAATTTTCCAAAAGACACAGTTGCTTTATTACTACATACTACCATTACTACAAGGAATGGTTCTTCTCTCATACCAACATTCTTTGTGAATTTGTTTTGTTTTAAAATGTACCAGAGGTATTGAGAGAGCTAAATTTCGTTTGGCGCTTAAGGCATCAGGCTAGAAACGTGAGTTCTAGTCCCACCTTAGAAACAAAGCCAGATAAGTTATCTGAACCACTCATGTGCCTAGGGAGGAGGCAGTGGTAAACCATATGCAAAATCATGCCAAAAAATTGCAGGAACTAGCCTAGGCAGTTACCAGGAGTCAACACTGACTCATAAGAGTGTGCGTGCATCAGAGGTGGGTTCCTCCCAGTTCGGACCGGTTCGCCTGAACCGGTAGCGACCCGGGGGTGACATCATGGTGACATCACGGATCCGGTTCGGTCGGTGCCAGTCCGTGGGCGCCGCCATCTTTTTTTATTTTTTATTTTAATTTATTTTTCTTCTGTGCATGCGCAGAAGCCGACTTTCCGGCACTGCACATGCGTCGCCATCTTGTTTTCGGCTTTTTTATTTTTTACAATTTTTTTTATTTTTTTGCAATGCGCATGCGTGCACGCGCAAAGCGCGCATGCGCCCATGAGGCGCGCCCACGTGGCACAGGAGTAAGCGAACCGGCAGCAAGGTAAGTTAGAACCCACCCCTGGCGTGCATGCATATGGGCATGCACCCCACCCCCATAAGACATTGCGTTTCTCAGTAAATTGATACATTCAGAACTGGAATAAGCAGCAACACCCAACACCTGACATTTTCTAGATGTGTTTGGACTCCAATTTTCAGAGGCAGTTCTACCACCTTTGAAGAATATTGTGGGAAAATGCAAGTTGAAAGAATCTTGAAGAATTTTACAAGTGACAAAGCAATTGCCTAATCCTAAGCACAGAAGTATTTGTTAAATATCTGAACAAAAATATTTAATTATTTGAATTAAATGTTTAATCTGCCAAAAATGTTTAAAATTTAAGCTTTAATTATCAAATTCATTTATTTATAACCCACCTTTATTATTTTTACAAATAACTAAAGGTGGTGAACATATCCAACACACTTTCCTTCTCTTATTTTCCCCACAACAACAACCCTGTGAGGTGAATTGGGCTGCAAGAGAATGACTAGCCCAAGGTCGCTAACTAGCTTTTATGGCTAAGGCGGGACTTGAACTCACAGTCTCTTGCTTTCTAGCCCAGTGCCCCTCATATAATTATTCCCTACAATATGCATAGAGGTCAGCCTTCAATATTCCCTATTACCATACTTTCAGGAAAACCAGTTTAATGTAAATGAGATTGTACTGACTCTGAGAAGCCAACTATCATATTAATCTCTTTGACATTCCGAAGAGATAAATTTGGCTTAGTTGGCCTGAATTCATCAGCAAAGCTGCTACTGCATTAATTATGCTATGTGTTACTATTTAAGAAACTAAGTCTTTTATATATTCCCCTGTTGGAAACATTTTAATATATGGTAATAACTAAATTAACATTATACCATGCTGCTGTAGAAAAGCCTCTAAATACAGAATACAGAAACCAATGGTAGTTATGCTGAAATAAGTTTTTGATTCAGCCAGTCCTGGTTAGCCACTATTGCAACATGACAGTGAGCAATCATCTATAGGGAGCCAAGAGGAAGGGAATATCCAGCATTATATAGCCCAGTATTTGCTTATTAACCAATTTGACTGGAATTGAGGGGACTTGCTAATCAATCCGTAAACCACATTGACGTACTACTGTCCCACAATGGTAACTCCTGTCCCAACTTAAAATGCCACAGTGTTAACTTCTGTTTCCTACAAGCAAGCTATTTTATAAAAAAAAATATGAGGCTAGTTGTAACCAAATTAGGCACATTTCGATTTCACTGCTTTGAGCACTGTATCCCATTTACTGTTCTTATGTTCCAACTGCTCTTTCCTAAATTTGTTCTGGAATAAATCTTTTGGATCTTCATCCTCTGCCTCAGACATTATTTCCATCTTTTGTGCAACTAGTTTAAGGAGATTGTGCTGTTTTTCCACCAGAGTTGCAATGTCCTTAAGCCTGGAGACCAAAAACATACATTTGTTATAGGACAAGTTGGTAAGTTATACAAGCTACACCAGGATTGACAATGAGGACCTCAGAGCTGCATGCAGAACCTGATATTTTGGTCACACTCTCTGAATCCCTCTAAAACTTGTTTGCTACTATTTAAATTTAAAATGAAATAAAATTAAAATATATTTAATTTTTTTGTCTTAACTCCACTGACATCACTCAGAAAACCTAAAGAAGGTGTACATTTTAATACATGATATTATATTACGGATAATATTAACTAAATATTAAAATGTATTAAATATGAAAAGATGATTAAGATACTTAATGAATCTTTTCTGAAGATGATGCACTTTAAATTATTTTGACAATAAGATTTCCTTTTGCAGAAAAATTTTACTTTTGATTAAAGAAACATTTACACCAATTCAAAGTAAAAACAGATGAAAAGAAATTGTACATAAATTGTTTTAAAAGTATTTGATTTGAAACAAGCTTTTGTAATTCAAGGGTTATGACCATGAGCATTTTATGACTTATTCCCCTGGAGAAGGGAATTTTTCTTCCTTTTTTCTACATTCTCTTCATATTTTGGAATATTTTTGTAATATGATAAAGATTCATGTTCTTCAACCAATGCAGACTAACGATAATGAAGAACACCTTATCAGCTCCATTTTTCTTGGGTACTGTATTGAAGCTGGTATTTACTAAAAGTTAACCCTATACATGCTATGGGGAGTAATAACACTTTCTTTACATTAGCTCAAGTTTTTTTTTGTTTCAAGTCAGATTTGAATCCATGCTGTTTGTAATAAACCCAGTTTGTCACTTGATCACTGTATTCTCAATACATGAATAACAAAGGCCCTTCAATTTACAGTATATATTTCATAATATATAAAATATATAAATATTATTTTGAAAATTGAAAACATTAGAAATTTTGTATGTTGTAAGATTGACTTGATTGTAGTGAGGAACATAGCCCAAGATGCATGTCCAGACTCTTTCACTACCTCCAGAAATATACTATGAAAATTATTGAAAAATGGTTCAGAAAATGCTTGCTTCTGCCTACAGTAAAAATAAAGTCCACAGTCACTTGTATTGTGTTTTAATAATACTATTGAAAATAAAATACTGTCCTGCAAATAAAATACTGTCCTGCAAATAAAATCCTTAGCCTGCAAAGTCATAATTGATTTCCTACTAATAGAAACTTCATTACTTTATTTCTTTAGCATAGAACTAACAAATACCTGTACTTCTGTTTCAATACTTCTAGTTCTAATGTTGTATCAGCACTCTGTGTATCAGCTGCTGTATTATCCCATCCAAAGCAATAGTGGAACACACTCTATAAAAAAAATAGGAATTAATAGAAATGATAAAATTCTTCTAACAAACTTAAGATTGTACCATACAGAAATCAAAACTTCTTTGAAACTTGTAAAGTATCTTAAGTAGAATATTTTATTTATTCTTTATTCTCCAAAGCACCTGAAGACAGGACAAGAAACAATGAATGGAAACTAAAGCAGAGAATCAACCTAGAAGTAAGGAGAAATTTCCTGACAGTTAGAACAATTAATCAATGGAACAACTTGCTTACAGAAGTTGTAGGTACTCAACACTGCAAGTGTTTTTAAGAAGAGATTGGACAACCATTTGCTTATAATGATATAGGGTTTCCTGCTTGAGCAGGAGGTTGGACTAGAAGACCTCTAAGGTCCCTTCCAATTCTGTTATTCTGTTATTCCAAAACCAGTTATGAGTCTGGTTTGCAGTGGAGTTATTGTTCTCTGGTTCTCTTGGTGAACTTCAAACATCTCTCCTTTTGACTTACCTGTTTGTCAGACCTTTCTGCTTCTTAGCTCCTCTGATACTCTGGCAGGAGACTAAAGAAATACAAAGAGCAAAGAGGAGGTACCAGCATCTTTCCTCCTTGCATTCACTGCCAAAGCAACAATAAGAAGTAATAGAAAGTAGATCATGAGAGGCCAATTTCTCTTTGCTTTGAGTTTTATTGTCAGTTTAGCCCCGTGATCGCGAACCTATGGCACGCGTGCCCAAAGCGGCACACAGAGCCATGTTGCCTGGCACGCGTGGCATCGCCCGTTCTTCTTCTGGGTTTCTGGTGCGCATGTGCACGCGCCGATCAGCTGGCTTTTGTGCGTGCGGCAGTGCCGGAAACTGAAAGAGCTGGTCTTCCGTTTTCCAGTGTGAGCATGCGCGCCGGCCAGCTGATCGGCGCGTGCGCATGCACGGCAGTAACCGGAAGACTTGCCGGCCGGAAGTACATTTTCCAGTGTGCGCATGCCCCCTGGGCAACTCCTCTTCCTGGTTGCGGCCCAGACGAGTGCTTGTGCACATGCCCGGATTGTGCACGTGCGCCTGAAGTGTTCCCTTTTCAGCACTCGGTGCCGCCCATGCGCGCGAAGTGCTCCCTTTTCAGCACTCGGTGCCGAAAAGGTTGGCCATCACTGGTTTAGCCCTTGGCAGCCATTACAAAATTGAGAAATTGAAGAAGAATTGCATTAGTCTGGTCCTCTCTATTGTTCTCTTCCTGTTTCTGGGGCTTGGAAGATGGATAGAAATCATAAAGGTCAGTCATTCTTGTTTTTAACTTACCATAAAACCACAATATCTAGGTCTATTAGGATACACAACAATGGATTCTTGATCAACTCTACTGAGAAACCAATATGGTAGTTTTTTTTCCAGGTTTGTATGAAGATTAACCTAAGAAAAATAAATACATCTTTAATAAACTTGCTAAAAGCATAAAACTAAATAATCGTGCCATCAGAACTGGGCTGTCCATTCACTTCCTACATGCAATATAGAAAAATTGTTATAAATTTAAGCTTAGGTAAGGTTGATTATCCTTTTTGGATAAAAACCTAAGTTAAGGTTTTCCATCTCCCCTCACAAAAAAGATAAATAGAAAAATTGATAAATTAATCTCTGGTCATGTCATTTCTCATAACAGCATATTAAAAGCTTATGTCTTAAGGATAATGTTTCATATAGTATAAAGCTTTAAAGTAATTAGAAATGCTGACAAAATTTCCAATCTTGGAAAATCCAAGCTTAATCCATATTTGGATTAAGTATTTCAAAGATTAGCAGGACATCATAACAGGCATTGTTAGAGCATGTAAGTAAAAGCACATATCTATAGGCTGGTAGCATGTCAGCAAAAGTGTGTTGGATAGCAACATAATCTTTAGATTGCGTAGAGTAGCATGAATGTGCCCAGGAAAAAATTGGACTTTAGTTGTCCTTGTGCAATCCTGACCAAGTACACTCAAACTGACTGATTTGGTTCTTATCATTAGCTGGGGATATTGCATATGGCACAGGGACAACTAATCTTAATAACATGCTTTATATGAAAACTTCAATTAACCAAGAAGAGTGGCAGATGTCATTATCTATGCAATATCTATGGGCAATCTGGCAAAAACTGCAGCATAAGAGACTGTGAATTGGAATGTAAGAGAAGCAAATGTTAAAGAGCATGAATAGAGCTGTTGAAATAAGAAAAAAAGAGAAAAAACTGAAGGGACGAAATACTATACTAGAAAGTGTTTTAGAAATAACAGTGATGTGTTAAAGACTGAAAAAAAATCTGAAATTCATATGCCATAGACTGGATTAAATTTCTAGAAAATCAAGCTATAAATGATGTGATATAATTGAGAAATGGCAAAGCTGCAGGTGTAGAAAGTATGTCTGAAGGAGTATTGAAATACGCATGTAGTTTCTTGTGGAATAGATGCATGACAGGTTTAATCTGGGTGCAAATTGGAAGAATGTGTTGTAGTCCGCTAGAGGCCTGCGGAGCTGGCAGCAGAGTTGGACAGCGAGGAGGCTGGGGAGGAAACTGGGCCAGGCCTGGAGTCTGGAGAAGACTCGGTGCAAGAGGCAGGGATCCAGCCAGGGCCATTGGGGAGGTCTGTCCCGCCTTCAGAACCTCCAGAGACTGACATGAGCGAAGCAGAGGAACAGGAGGAGCCTGTTCTCAATGCGCGTAGGCGCAGAGCTGCCAGAAGGCAAGAACAGTTACAGAGGAGAAGGACTACTTGGGAGTAAGGCTTGGGATCATTGGCCCCTCCCATAGGCTATATAAGGGGAGAACACGAAAGGGTTCATTGCAGAGGAAGCAACTCAGTTCATCTCTCATTCTTGTCATTGCAACTCGGATTCAGGTTTTGTTCCTGTTTGAACTTGCCAAGTTTTTCCTGCAAATTGGTCTTTGGCAGTTTGCCAAAGAAGAGCAAGGTTCATGTGTGTTATCTGCCTTTCCCTGAAAGACTTTAGTCGGACTTGCTTTACTTTGTTTGGACTTATGACGACTGCTAATGAAAATAATTAGCAGCCGTTACAAATAAAAGAGGTTTGTGAGATGCCGTTTGTGCCGTGTTATTTAATCAGGAAGCCTAGGTCAGAACAGAATGCTATTATTGTTTCCCTATACAAAATAGCAAGAATGTAGACAAAAAGTTTAGGATTAGTTATGCCTGGGAAGGTGTTAGGAAGAATTCTGGTGAAAGGATATGATGGTGATACTGAACAAAATTTGGGAAGTATAAGTCAGTTTGTGCAAGGCAGGGCATGTATAGACTGCATTTGTGCTAGTCATTGAAAAATATATAAAAACAAGAAAGGTTATTGTACATTTGTTGATTTAGAGAAAAATCTATGAAAAAAATTATAGGTTACAATTTAACGTTTTATCACAAATATCGATGGTTACTCAATGGCATAAGAATATATGATGGAGGTAAAGTGTGTGGGAATAAATAGAGAGCTTAGTGAAACACTGAACAGGAAGCAAATAAAAGATTTATGATGTTTCTTATTTGTTTAATACACTTATGTTAGAAGGCTTGCAGCAATGACATGATGGTTATGGATGTGAATATATGCCAATTATACCCATTAGGTGAGAACATCATTTGCAATGAATATTAAGCTAGGCTGTAACAACCAGAAAAATTCATATGAACATTAATGAATCAAATATCAAGTTAATTGTGTTTGACAGGAAAAATGGAATTTAAAAAATCATGATATAGCTAAGTGGTGAAAGACTAAAACAAACAGAAGAATCCATGTAACTTGGCAGAATGTTTGGTAGAAGTGAAAATGGATGGACAAGTTTTAAGATGGGCAGATGCTGGCAGAAAAGTAGTAATACCAGTAGTATGTGATCTGTTGCAAATAATTTGTCAAAAGAAGTAAAACTGCAAATATAAGCATGCTTTCATCGCTCTGATACATGGAAACGTGAGTTAAATTTGTAAGGGGAAATATAAAAATTGAATTTAGTTTCAATTTGGGATTCTTCAGACTGTGGTGAAGCAAAGACCAAATGGTTTGATGGAGCTGATGAGGTCCTCAGGAAGGGAGACAATGGACCTTTTAAACAACAGAAGGCAATGTCTGAAGCAATATGGGGACATGATGACAGTAAGAATGATTTTCAAGGTTTAAAAAGTAGGGAAGCATTGTGGAAGTTCTTATTTTCTGATCATGCACCTTTAATTTCTTTGGAACACTATTTTTATGTCACACCTATGCTTTGCATAATGTTGCATATTAACAAAGGGCATAGTGTGATGGATATGTATGTACATATTCATTCCTGGATTTGAATACATGAAAGTTTCCTTATTTTCCTTATCTATAGCTTTCTAGACTTTCACATAACTTGTCAGAAGAATAATTCAGGCAATTTCCCAATTATTTTTCAATTTACTTTCCCAGCAGCAAAGGGGGAATATGAACTCCTATATATAATCAATATAAAATCAATCATGCACTTCACAAACCTGCATTGCTATTCTTTTCATTGCAGCGAACTTTTGCACCTCTGCAATGTCACCAACAGCCAAACCAATCTACAACACAGAAATCAGAATCAGCAAGGTTTTTTTTTTAATGCTTTCCAAATATTTCAATCCTGTTCAGTTAAATCACAATTTTACCAAAATTAAAACTAAAAAGTCCTACCATCATAATAGGAAGCTAACATATATTCTCCCAAAGGTGCTTTTTCAAGAAGCAACTGAACTCTCTGGTTTTTCTTTGAAAACATTTTGCTTCTTCTTCAGAGTTGAAGAGTTCAGAGTTCAGAGCTGAAGAAGCTTCTTGGATGAGAGGCGAAACGTCTTCAAAGAAAAACAAAGAAAGTCCAGTTGCCTCTTGAAAAAGCACCTTTGGGACAACCATGACCTGGATGACTGAGAATCTCCATAGACATCTAACATATATTCAATAAATCAACATATTCGTTTGCATACAAATCCAGGCAGAGTTTGTACAACACAAAAAACAAGGATGGCATACAATAGCATTTAAAAAAATTTAATGCAGTAATTCAAACATAATTAAAATAATCAATTCCTTCGTATCCTAAAAAAAAATCAGAAGTACCAAGGGAAATAATCGAAATAATGGATGTCCACCCATCCATTATGAGAAAAAGAGGTGCAGGTTTAGACACTGACTTAATATTTCTCTTTTAACTTCAAAGCTCAGCAGCCATCAGAAATGGACTTCATAGTGAATTGATGGTCCAGGTGGAATAAGTAGAGCCTTAGATTCCTTCATCTGTAGCCATTAAAAGCTTTTCATCTACCCAATTCACTGTATCCCCAATAGACTAAATTGAACAAATTTGAAATAAAATGCAAATAGATGTCAATTCCAACTATAATCAACCTAGACGCAATATTTTGAATCACCCAGATTTTCAAAGACAGTCCTAAAATACAACATGCTACAATAATCCTATATGGAAACGATTAGAAAGCAGCTTTTTCTGGTGCCTCTGCATTGAGTGCGTAAGAGATAATGGGACTTATTGTTCAGGTATTTCAGGAACGATAATAAACATTCTCATAATACCATGTGAGCCATTTCTCGATGGCAGTCAAGCAGTTTTGTTGTAATGTCTTCAGTGACTACAAGCATCATAAATAATACATTAAAGGAAGTACAGGTACAGCTAGCTGTGTGATTTGCCTGCAGAAATTTCCATGTACAATCTCTTTAAAATTTCTTTAATTAATTTCTTAAGAAATGCAGACAGACAGCTGATGTTTGTTAGTCAGAATAGACTGCAATGGGCTAAAAGGAGGATTCTTCCCATATTAGGAAAAACACAAGACCATATTATTTCTGCCCTCAACAAGCCAAAAAGGAAATGTTGCTGATGCTTGTTATTTATTCCTAATAAATTGCAGCAACTGCTCCCTCCACATCTCTAGCAATATAAATTTCCATAGACAAAAAATAAATAAAATAAAATAAATTTATGCAAGTTCCAAGTTATGCTGTCAACATCTGAATTTTAATATAGTTAATTCTTACCAGCAAGTTCATAAGAAGAATCGGGATAAGCAAAGAAAAAATAATGAAAATTATAAAACTCAGGAATGGAAAAGGAAGTTTATCAGCGAGCATTGGTTCAAGGAAAGCCTCACGGTAGTTGTTATCTCCTAGCATCATGGAAAATGTTTGCATTACTGAAAGATACGGAGTGCCATATGTTTGCTAAAAGGAAAAAGAGGAAAGATAGTAATTTATAATGTTCTGTTTTCAGACTCACACATAATTTCTTGATTTTTCAAAGGTGTTCTATTATCTCAAATGTTACTATTCATGTTCTTTTAAATATATCTTTAATTTTCTATTTAACAGACCTAATAGAGATTGCGATAGATTTTTAAATGCCTTCAGTACTCACATTAAGCAATCCAAAGAAAATTCATGGATATAATTTTTTAATCTGTAAGCATTTATCACTGGTAGGAAACAAGTATATTTTGATTTTTAAACAGTAAGTACATTTGGATTTTGCAGAGTTGGATACCCTCAAAAATAGTCATTTAACCTCTCCTTTTTGTGGCTCAGGTTATCTATGCATGTTGAGGGATCTCATTTCCAACAAAACAGTGAGCTGTAGTCATCTACAACCAGCGGTGGGTTGCTCCCGGTTTGGACCGGTTCTTAGAACCGGTAGTGCGGCAGCGGGAGGCTCCGCCCACCCGCCTGGGATGCTTCTGAGCATGCGCGAGCGTGCACGTGAACCGGTAGTAAAGGGTTTTAGAACCCACTACTGCCTACAACTTAATTTTCTAATAACAGCTACAGTATTTGGTGCCCAGAAACCTTGAATTTATTAAGAAAATAAATATGATACCGGTAATAAAGAGTGATGATTTATTTCTGATTAATTTTAGTTAACAGAATTTTTAAAATCAGGTGATAGACACTAGTATGTTTATGCATTAAAGTTATTAAAAAACACCTTCATGTTGTCTAAATTCATGCCTCAAACTCATGAAACAGTACTATCATACTCAGTTAATGAAACTTTGTTTTTGTTAACAGCCACTTGATGGTTTATAATCAATCAAATCCGTGTTTCTTCTATCCACCATCTCAGGGGTGAAATGCTCCTGGTTCGCTTGTACCTGTTGGTCGCCATAGAGCCGGTCGCCAAGGTAGCGCAAGGCGCCGCCCACCCACCCGGACGCCACCATTTGGGTTCTTTTAACCTCTGCGAATGCACAGCACGCTGTTGTGACCCAGCATGGCAAGCCCCCAGGAAATGACACACACACACTATTTGCAAAAACAAAGAAGACTTTACCACTAATAATTCAGCTTAATAGTAAGTTTGTTACAGGTTTTTCACCATAGTTCTTGTTGAAAAATCACAGAACACTTTGGCCAAGATTCCAAATACAAAAATGTAAACAGGTCATTTAAGTCCAGAATTATCCTAACTTGCTGGAGTTGGCCAAGAACCCGGACTGGAGATATTCCAACTGAGATAACCAAAGTTCTGACATCAGCCAGGAAAATAATGAGATGTTTCCAGCAAAGGTTTCGCCCTTTGTGAGTCAACCTTATATAGGCTTAGGGCGTGGCCCCTCTGCCTGCAGGTTTACCTGTGAGTAGACCTCCTTCTACAAAGCCACTCTTGCCGGCTAGCTGCCCTGCGTGCCCTAGCATCAATCAGAGGCTCCTCCTCTTCACTGGAGTCACTGAACTCCTGCTGGGGCGATGCAGAAGGCCCTGGTTGAGTATCGTCCTCTGGCCTTGCGTCCTCCTCGGTCTCAGACTCAGGTGCCGGAGATACAGACTGATATTGCCACCCCAAGGTCGGTTCTTGGTCTTCCGGATCCATGAGCAGCTGCGCAGGACTCGGGCAAGCCACAACAAATGCTTTGCGCATGCGCAGAGGGTAAAAGAACCCAAATGGCGGCGTCCGGGTGGGTGGGCGGCGCCTCACGCTACCTTGGCGACCGGCTCTACGGCGACTGACAGGTACGAGCGAACCGGGAACATTTCACCCCTGCACCACCTCACATTTTAGTGTATACATCAAGATCTAGAGAACATCAACCCCAAGATGCTGTTGTCTTCTTCTGTCACATTTAATTTGGCTTAAGTAATAACAATCCCATTGAACAACTCAGTTATCTTAATAAAATTATTTTTTGCTTTAAAATAATTTTGTAAAGTATTTAATATGATATTTCAAACCTGTGAACCAAGAAGAACATAGAAGCTGAGCCCAAATGCTAACATCAAAAAAAAGAAAACAATAACGATCCGTATCAGAGTCCTCAAAATTTCCCAAAACATCACAATATATATTCCATAATTTTCAAATCTGGGAAGAGAAAACACGATATTGAATTTAAAAAGGTGTATATATAATTTTCTTAATCTGTTAATCACATGACGCATTTGAGAAGTCCTCTATTTATAAAAATCACTGCTATTTTATTTGTCTTTATAATTCCCCAACCAAGAAATATTTCTAGACAAGATTCTCATTTTAGTAACTGTGCTTTTTCATTAATTCTGATTCAGTCCCCATTCTCTTTTGTCTTTTATGGGAACAGAATCTGGTCATCATGGGTGGAAACGACAGTGTGGTTGCCTTGTATTAAAATATGTATTGGTTACAGTAACTATTTATGTATGCTGTAAATCTCACATTTTCAAATTTAAGAAATATTGAAGAAGAGTTTTCTCCTTTTGTTGTAATATGAGAAACTAAAGTACTTTAGTTGAATGTTAAAAGATTCAGAATAATTAAAGTATTTTTGGTAAAACTACTGCTGTCATATAGTAATGGGAAAGATGATGGCTAACAATGGCCTCTAATTATACTCACTATTATTTCATTATTAGTTGGGAAAAATGGTAGTTCCTGGAGAACATAAATACAAGTACAGTATGCTTTAATAACCTTGTCCTGTTTATGTACGTCTAATAGGCATTGGGGTGTCATTGCGGAAAAAATAACTGGACTATATTAAGTCCTTGAGGTGAATATCTAGAAGTCTTCCCTGTCTTCGTCTGATGAGCTGCACCCAAGAAAATTGGTATCATAGTGAAAAAGCCCTCCTGTCCCTTAGGGAATCATTTTAATACAACTATGAGTCAAAGGATTGAGATTAACTTTCTCTTTTCCCACTATCCCAAAGGTGCTTTCTCAAGAGGCAACTGGGCTTTCTCGTTTTTCTTTGAAGACATTTCACTGCTCATCCAAGAAGCTTCTTCAGTTCTCTGAAGAAGCTTCTTGGATGAGAAGCAGAATGTCTTCAAAAAAAACAAGAAAGTCCAGTTGCCTGTTGAAAAAGCACCTTTGGGACAACTATGACCTGGATGAATGAGAATCTCCATAGACTTTTCCCACTATATTGGAATAAATCTTCAAAACTTGTCTCTAATAAAAAATAGTATGTATGTATGTATGTATGTATGTATGTATGTATGTATGTATGTATGTATGTATGTATGTATGTATTTATTTGACTGCATGAAAGGGGAGGCCATAGCTTAGGAAAAATTGGATAGCTTCAATAATGAACACAGTTATTTGATTTGATCCCACACAATTCGAAACCAATCTGATTTGAATTCAGCAACTTTACTTTAGCAACTTTACTAATTTAGCCCCTAGGTTCCAATTTTCAGATATCATATCAGGCTCATAATGTTCTAAAGCTATGATATTTGTATATTCTTGAAATATAAATTACCATTCTCTAAAAACAAGACACATTCATTTCTATACTTATAAAAACCTATGAATTTAAATCTTTCTACAGTGGCTCAAAACCTAATATAGAATAATTTAATAATTTGTAACTACATTCTTGCAGATTCTAACTTACCTTTGTAAATAGAGCAAGAAGTTTGTCCAAGCCAAGAGTATAGCAATTGCACCACAGTCCCACTGTAAACGAATTGGTAACATCACAAATAAAGATGACACGAAAATGATACTTGTAGTATAAATTGTCCAGTCAAGAAGATTAGAATAATCCAACAAGTAGTTTAATTTCTAAGATATAAAAAAGTTAAGTATTAATATTGTTGAAAATGAAGCAAATCAGATAGCATATTATTATTTCTAAGCAAATCAGATAGCATAATATTATTGGTCTATTAATTCTAATAGACCAATTCTGGAGAGTCAGTTTGGTTATATCTCTAATCTTCTCTTTTGCTCAAAGCCAGCTAGGTGACTGTGGGCCAATCACACTGTCTCAACCCTAAGAAGGAGGCAGTGGCAAACCACTTTCAAAAAACCTTATCAAGGAAACTGCAGCAACTAGTCCAGGCAGGTGCTAGGTTATTAGGAGTCAAAAACTAACTCCAAGGAAGACATCCAGAGAAGAAAAAAATAGATCATAATGAATAATGATTTTCTTCATTAAAAACATTATTTTATGTTTAACTGCACATAAAATACTTCACATAATAATATTAAATAAAAGACACAACATTAGCCAATACCTGTTGGAATAGCTGTATTATTTCTTTGCAGATACCAAATAAACTCATGATAAAAACTAAAGACATACAAACTTTAATGAAGTTTGAATCCTGAAACGAGAAAAAAAAAAGGAAATGATATTAATGGGTAAATGGAAAACAATTTTCATTTTGCTCTTAATGTATTATACTGATGGGAAAATTGCCCAATATCTTGCGTTATTAGTAATCAGACATAATATATAAACTTGAAAACTGAAGTCTGGTGCCAGATGGTAGATGATTATCTTACACTATTAACAAATATTGCAGAACTACAGAATCATGAAAGTATTCCTTAGAAAAATAGAAGTAGGTTGACAATGCTCAAATTTCTAAACCAAAACTATTATGTATTCCAAGACTGAAACTAAAACTCCCCAGTATCACCCAATATCTTTAGTGGGAGAGAAGAGAGGTTTCTGAGGGCAGAAGGATTCCCTGGCTCCGGCTCCAAGTACAGAGGAAATAAATTATACCTATTACCCTATGAGGTATTTCTAACTTCACAGGAATTCTTTCTTACTTTCTTCAGCTTAGTGAATTGACTCCCTGACTATTATCCAAGTAGGATTTGTATAACATGCAAGCTATGGAAGACAGTAGCCAAAATCCTTAACAAGTTGTGTAAATACAGAGCCAGGTCTTTAACCAACATTATACATGTTATGTGAACTCAGCTACTTACACAGCACAGTAAATATGCTGTAAGGGACAACATAACATGCAATGTAAGTTCCACCACTTCTCCCAAAAGAGATGTTTTTGTTTTATCCATAATACACAAGCATTATTCGCTCTAAAATTGCTGAGCAACTGTAGCAAATAACATGGAGCAATAGAGAAGAACAATAGTAGCTCAGGATTGAAATGAAAGGTCCATGGTGGTCATGGAACTTGCTTGTTTTCTTGCAGATGTTTTATTACCAAATTAGGTAACATCATCAGTGCTGGTAGGGGGTAAGGTTTAGGTTGGTGGGAGTGGTCTTGGTGACCAACACTGACAAAGTCTCTAGAATATAAATGAGAGTAAACCCCACTCCTTATTACCACTGATGATGTTATCTAGCTTGGTAATGAATGTCTGTGGGAAAACAACCAAGTTCAGAGAGTACCAAGGATATATGGAACAATGTTGAATAAGCATTGTCTTAGTTATCACCTGTTTTTTGACCTTTCCTCACTTCCATTAAAAACCTTGTTTCTTGAATGTCTGCAAACAGATACAACTAGGAACAGAGGTTCAATCTGTGAGCCTACATAAGGTTACACAATTGTATGCCTGGGCCTTTACCCCCAATAGACTAAATATTGGTTAGTGTAATCCCAAGTACCACTCCAAACACTGTTGTCAAATTGTCCTTTTTAATTATAAAAGGACAAATCTTAATGGTGAGTAACATAAACTCAATTAATCAAATTTAAATTTAATGACACTTATTTTAGTCTTGATCCCTCCCTAATTTCTGCCTAATGTCATTTACTTTTTTTGGAATATGTCTGTTTAGTTCACTGAAAGGACAAGTATGGCAGCATATCCCTGATTTAGGGTCGAATCAAAACCAAGGTAGCCTCAGGAAAGGTCATACTAAAATATTTCTCCAGAGTTCTAATGGTTCTAGAGACTTCCCTAGATTCCTAAGCTGTATATTGTAAGTAAATGCAGATATTGAAAGAAAACATATATTATTTTGACCTCTTCCACATGAAAGTCCTGAAATATCTATCTGAAAAGAGATGGTTTCCATGTCAATAAAATCAATCAATAAATGCATCAGAATGCACTTTAAAATGTTAATGTTTCTACAGACTTGAAACACTGCTTTACAGTTCTATTTACTAATACTGTAAAAACTTAAGAACTGTTTTTCTAGATCAAATTAAGATCTTTCTTTTCCAGAGTTCTAACAACAATGATTCTTGGAAGATCAAAAAATAAATGAAAGTAAATGCATTTATATGTGCTACTTAATCCCAGGTTCCAGTTCATTGCTTTATTGATAAATTCAACTACAAGCCAATGTAATGAATTAAAGCCATACCTTATTATCAAAAGGTCCATATTTAAGGGTTGCATTGAAAGAAACATCTGGCTCTAAATAGGTGATCAGGAGGGTAAGAGGTATTAAGCCAAGGGAATACACAGCCAGATTCAAAATATGTGCTCGGAAACCATAGGCCATCCTATAAAGCAAAATTATATTTAGTATGACTTTCATAATATAAATGGTAGCATTTTCTACTTCAGCAGGAAGAAATGTAAACAAGGAGAGGCTCTGAGAATAAAATGTAAATTGGAACATCTTTCTAATAATTATGTTTATATTTACTGTATTTGCAATTGCTATAGTTTAGAATAGAATAGAATAGAATAGAATAGAATAGAATAGAATAGAATAGAATAGAATAGAATAGAATAGAATAGAATAGAATAGAATAGAATAGAATAGAATAGAATAGAATAGCAAGTGTGATTGGACACACAAGGAATTTGTCTTTGGTGCATATGCTCTCAGTGTACATAAAAAGCATAAAAGAATTCGTCAAGAATCATAAGGTACAACATTTAATGATAGTCCGGGTACAAATAAGCAATCAAATCATAGTAGGAACCAGTCAATATAAATTGTAAGGATACAAGCAACAAAGTTACAGTCATACAGTCATTTGTGGGAGGAGATGGGTGATGGGAACGATGAGAAGATTAATAGTAGTGCAGGCTTAGTAAATAGTTTGACAGTGTTGAGGGAATTATTTGTTTAGCAGAGTGATGGCGTTCGGGAAAAAACTGTTCTTGTGTCTAGTTGTTCTGATGTGCAGTGCTCTATAGCGTCGTTTTGAGGGTAGGAGTTGAAACAGTTTGTGTCCAGGATGTGAGGGGTCTGTAAATATTACTAAGGAATATCATAACTCTTATGTGTTCTTCCCATAAATCATAAAATTGTAAGTCGCCCATCTTACCAACATCAATAAATAAAACAAAATAAAACCTGTTTTAAGAGGTCAGATTTCAAAGAACCTGAATTGGAACAAAATGTGAAAGAAAATATTTTTTCAAATGGCTACCTACCATTTCATAAGTAAATATTCTGTACAAACAGGATGACTAAGCAGTTCAACACGATTGTGACGTACCATGGCCTGGGGTAAGATAGGAAAAAATACAGATATGTCATTTTACATCCAACCTATTATTTATATTAAAGAATAATATGACTTGGGGTTATTATTAATTGTGGAACATTTTAAGAATATTCTTAAAATGTGTACTTATACATGTATTGGCACAAAGATGAAAGCTATTCTACATCAGCAAAATAGATGTGTTGTAAGGCATGCATTCTGCCACCAGTTAAATATGATTTTAACAAATTAGATTATCAAAATGGATAACTTGAAAATATGTGATTATTTGGGGTGGGGTGAAAGAAAAAGAGAATCTCAAGTCAGTTCTAATGAACTGCAAATTTAAGGATATTACAGTCGACCCTTACAGAATATTTCAAATGGTCCTAGATTACAGTTTCAGTCTCTACAGCAGCGGTCCCCAACCCCTGAACCCTGGCTCACTACCAGGCCGTGACCTGTTTGGAACTGGGCACGCAAGTGGCAGGTGAGCGCATGAGCACGGGTGAAGCTCCCATCACACGAGCAGCGGCCATCTTATGCTCACAAGTGAAGCTCCCCTAACTCCCTTCACTCGCATGGAACTATCCCCTTCCCCCCTGCCAGATCACCAAGCCAGAAAGGTTGGGGACCTCTGCTCTACAGTATTAGGTATGATTTCATATAAGCATAACTTACATTTAAAGCAAGAAGCGGCTCATAAATTATTCCCCCATTCTCTTTAAATTTCTTCTTAAGTTTCAGCGGACACTGAAGATATCTGAAGTTATATTCAATCTATGCAAATATGAACCAAGACAGCTTATTATTTCAATAAATATATTCAGGGTACAGGCATATACACAGTTATGCACACATGCACCTGCACACACAAACTTTGATATTATAATCTCAATTCAGGGAAATTAAGGAATTTAAGGTATTTGGGTGTTTTATAAAATTTTGATGTAATATTTACTATTGACAATATATATTCCATTTTGGACTTTAGTGCTAAACTTAACTTACATTTTGGTGATGATAATAATAATAATATAACTTTATTACGGTCATAGACCAGCAATAGACATCACTGTTTACAATATATTAAAAAACAGTACTGACATTAATAGTCTATAATTATGTCCCTGTTAAGAAAATACCTGTTCTCAGACCGTTAGGTTCACTCCCTAGTTTACATGAGTGGAGAGCCGATAAGTATGTGAATAAATACATTTTTCCAAAAATTGTTAGAGATACCTCCAAAAAGTTGGCCCAAGTTGGCAGCTATAATTCTGTAACCAATTTTTTTCTTATGGACATTGCAGCGACACAGAATTTTGCCACTGCACACGTGGTAGCCGGGTTTGAGTCCTGAAGGAGAAAGCCTACATAAAGGTTGTCTGCCCTCCCTGGCAATCTCTCTAGTAAGGGGAGAATATATACTGACCTATGAACTCTGTACAACTCACAGTACAATAAAACATGTGAGATATCTTCGATTTCTCCTTTACCACATATACATACCAGTTCTGCTATTGGTGTTCTCTTATACCTGCCCTGGAGGAGTGCTGAGGGGAGAATGTTAAAACTGGCTCTGAAGAAAGCTATTCTTTGTTTTGGGAAGATCAGATCATTTAGATATCTTGCTGATTCCCACACACCCTGTTTGATTCTATCCCTACTGTGGGGGGATAGAATCAGATCATTTAGATATCTTGCTGATTCCCACACACCCTGTTTGATTCTAATAGAGGCAACCTATTTAGTTCTACTTGGAACTCCATGTCCTTCATTCTACATTTTGGTGACAATTACATGTCATTTTAAATCATGGTCATATAACAATCCTGTAAGCTATTCTTCAAAATTAAACACTTTTATTTAAATCAACATTAGGTAATTAAATTTAATATACCGGTAATTGCTTCTTAAACTTATTTTTATACAGTATACGCACACATGTGCATATATACATACACATATACACATACATAATATGAGAATCTCTCACTCTGCTTCTTTGTATTCAACACAAAAGGAGAACAGAAAAGAGCATGGAAGCACAAGCTTGTTTCTGTGGATTTAATTTATAATAAGCTATAGTTCAATGTAATATGCAAATTCAACTGATTTTTTTCAGTGAATTCCAATTAAATAGTAGTTAAAACACATTATCTAATATATAACAGCTGACTATATGTTTCTTGCATAAGAATCATAGGACCATTAGTACAACAAAAAGCTTTATTAATTCTAAAACTCCTTAATAGATAAAACTGCTTGCATTTTACTTACACAGAAGTCTTTAGATCCTTTTTCATCAGGTGATTCAATAATGCAGTTGTCTAAAACCAACTAAGCAAAAATAGAGAAACATTTCTATGTTTTTAAAAAATTTACTAACAAAGTTATGCCATCATATTATACATCATTCTGAATTATGAAAAGTAAATCTAAACTGAAGCGGTTTTGATTTTTTCATATTCAAAAGCACATTAAATATTTGTTTTAGGTTCAGAGACATGTGGCAAAGACTATTCTATTTAGAGGACATGTTTAGGATTTCAAAGTTTAATTATAACATTAAGGGCAGCCTTAATCTTTCCCTATTGTTCACAAGGATAAGATGCATTCCTATTGCCTCCAGAATTTAAACTCCCATTAACACTTAGGATAGCTTTTCCATGGCCAATAGCACAATGATGGAGGCAAGTTTTAATACACACACTCATCAATGTGTTTTAAAATTAGTTTGATCCTAGTTCCAGAAAATGGTGATTTTGAAATTTCTTATTCGTGTCAATCTACCTAACAGTATGAATTCAGTGATTGTATCTTAGAATTATGAAAATAAAATAGCCTGACAAATGGATTTGTTCAAAATGGGCATCCATTCTTCTTTGCTAAGAGAATTGTCTGGTGTTTTGGAATCATTCTTCTTTATTTTACTATCAGAAGATTTGGACTCGTACATGTAAAATTAGTTCTTTTTGTAGTGATGTTAAAAACATACTAACAAATGTAGTCACTGATAGAAACAATAGCTTAAGAAGAAAACAGGCCATATTAAAGCTTATACATGGCATACGGAATATCTACAGGCTGGATCAAAATAAACATGAAGAGAGATATACACAAATGTACGCCAATTTCACACAATACTATTATCTCAGTCTTTTCCAAATTTATGCCAAATTTTTGGGATTGTAGTTCCAGACTCCCCCAAACTGGATTGTAGCTCCAGATTTCCCCAAACTGGGAGTATAATAGGGTCACAAATTGGAAAAATTAAAAATAACTTTTTTGTAAATTCAAGGGTTGAACTCAAAAAACACCTAGGATTTCATGGACAGAATTCCATGTTGTTTTTTTCATAACAATATGGAAGTAGTTTGACACTGCCTTAATTTTGGGGGGAGTGGGATAACCTCCCAGTTCTGGCCTTCTTAAAAGTTACATTACTAGCTAAATATAAGCTTACTTTTAAACATTCGGGAAGATATTCAACCATCTCTAGTATTGCACATTTGTTTATAGAAGAATGGTGAGAAAATGTTATTATAGATTCTTCCCATCTGAAAAAGAAAATAAGTTGAAAGGGTTCAAAAATTGGGTATTTGTAGTGATCGAAGAAAAAATACATTGCTGTATCTTCGATAAGGATAAAGTTCCATTCAGGGTGATTCCATGCAGTTTTCTTAGCAACAGTATAGAAGTGGTTTGCCATTTTCTCCCATCCAAATACTAAGCAGGCCCTACCCTGCTTAGCTTCCAAAGCAGACAAGACCAGCCACGTGCCACTACCTAATCAGAACATCCATGTTTTTAAAAGGATTACTGAAAAAATGTTGATGTGCAGCTCAATTACAGACACTGTCATAACAAAGTAAAAATGAGTAGGCTAGGCAATATTTAGCATGTTGTATAATAGCAAGTTCTTAGTAATTCTTGAAGTCAAGTGGTATGTCTCAGCTTTATATAGTTATGTAAGCATGACATACTATTGCTATTATATGTTATGTGGGGAAAATGTCTTAAATTAGCTAAATATTGGCTTCCTAGTCCTATATCTAGCACTTTGTGAGTATATTCTATATTATAAATGTAACAGGAAGAGTGAAAAAACCTATACAGGTATATTACGCTGACTCAAAAAGGAAAGTTAATATTCTGAATTGTTAATATTCTGAATATTCTGAACAAGAGCTGATGTTCATTCTTTAAATTGATTTGTATACCAATGGGACTATATTGAAATATAGCACAAAACTCATTTTCTTATTAAATGCTTATTAGTTCATGCTATATTAGACTAACATTAAACCATAAAACACAATGTAGGATTTTGAATTCTACAAATATTTTCCATCAAGATTATAATAGTGCCTTCTAAGATTCCTCACTTATCTTGGGGGGAGGGATGTGGTAGGTATTGTGTAGTGGGCTGCAGTAGGCAAGCATAGATACAACAGCATTTATTGACTCAAACTGGAACTGTGGAACAACAGGCAAATCCCTGTAATTTATACTCTGGGCCCACAGGGCCTTAACACAACTACATATATATTTAATACATAACAGTAGGGAGGGGCATATGATAGGCCTTTTCAGTAGGGACATGCCTTCTGTGGAAGAGCTTGTTCCCTTGAGTGGCCTTCTGCAACTGGAAAAGTTGCGGAGACCATCAGAAATAGACTTGCGTCAGCAACACCAATAGAGGTTAATTTTTATTATACTTTCTGATGTTAACCTAATTTTTATAATTATTGTTGTATTAGTTTGATCATCTATAATCACACCAAGAATATGTTAAAAACTGAAATGTGGATAAATTTTATAAATAAATAATTCCTTTCAATTGTCTCTTTTTGTTAGGTAGTGGGTAGAGATGACAGGAGACAGACTTCCAAAGCAGTTCTTTATTTCAGCTCTTGTGTAAGCAACCAGCAAAGAGCAGTCTGACAGCTTGCCCTTTTATAGGGAGCTGTCAGACAGACCAGCCAATAGCGTTTGAGCTTTTTCCCGCTCAAACGCTGGACCTGGTTGGAACCATGCAACACAGTTGAAACAGTTAGAACATAACACCCCTCCCCTCCTGGATGGAGCTGTCCAGCATACGTAATCACGCAGGTAGGCGGGGCGTTTTGGAGCCCTACTAGACCTGCGCAAATCAGTTGGTGGTGAGGCAGCGGCCTGTGCGGACAGGTCTGCTGCTGCTCCGCGGCTCGAGCATGGACGCT
>QLTV01001992.1:1505106-1530386 GCA_003457575.1 Thermophis baileyi
ATAGAAGGCGCGGGTGGATTTCGTGCGTAGAAGGTTTTCTTCTTGATTAATGTGATAATTGGTGCATTCAGTCTTTATTTGGTGGCATAGATTTTTGTAGCGGCTTTTAAAGTTAGCAATGGAGCCAGTTGTATTTTTTCGCCAAAGAGATCTTTTTTTGGATTGAAGCTTCCTTATTTTTATGGGAAATTTGTTTTTCTTGGTTTTGGTGGTTATTAGTGGTACGTATAGTTTGATGACACTTTTGATTTCGAGCAAAAAGATATTGTAGTAGGCTTCAATAGTATTACAGCCAGAGATTAGTATTTGCCAATCAAGAGATGAGAGGTCAGTGTCTATGTTATCGTATTTGTTTTTTTTAAAATTATAATTGGTTATCCTATTATTATGTTGATTTTTATAAGGACGTATATTAAGACAAAAGTCAATCATTCTGTGGTCGCTGTTGGAAAAGGGTTCTTTTATTTGTAGTCCATAAATTGAGTGTAGACTGTTGCAGAAGATGAGTAGTATTTGCCAATCAAGAGATGAGAGGTCAGTGTCTATGTTATCGTATTTGTTTTTTTTAAAGTTACAATTGGTTATCCTATTATTATGTTGATTTTTATAAGGACGTATATTAAGACAAAAGTCAATCATGCTGTGGTCACTGTTGGAAAAGGGTTCTTTTATTTGTAGTCCATAAATTGAGTGTAGACTGTTGCAGAAGATGAGATCGAGGCAATTGTTGAGTCTAGTGTTGTTTGTTACTAGTTGATCTAGTCCTAGATTAGTAATAGCATTGTATAGGGTTGAATGTATGGGTTCAGTTGTACATTCATTTAGTGTCCAGTTAATATGAGGTAGGTTTTTCTACCTTTTCATGATTACCTTTTTCATGATTACCTTTTCATGATTTTTTTCATGATACTTTTTCATGATTACCTTTTCATGATTACCATAACTGAAATCCATGAGCTGTTTAGTTCTAGTGACTTAATAGCAATACCAGTGTTCTAAGGATGCCCAATTATTATTATGACTGGTTGCCCAGTCGGCCAGATGTTTAGATTGGATTTGCATCTTTATGCAGCCAGCCAGTCCTTCCCAAGGATCTGGGTCAGGCAGATGTTATTTGATGGCCTTAAAAGTATAATTGCAGAATGTAAGCTGTTCCAAGTAAAGTTGCTTTTAAACAATTGACTGATGGTGATTTTGTCAATGCCGATGGTGCTCGAGATGTTTTGGAATTACCCCCAGGGTGCTTATCATTATTGGTACTAACTCTGCTTTAGTCGTTCTACTTCTGTTTGTAGGTCTTTGTGTTTTGAAATTTTCTACAGTTCTTTTTCTTCTATTCTGTTTTACAATTATTATTATATATTATTATATGCATGATTCTCAAAAACTGTGGGCAGTTCATAACAATAATAAAAAAGAAAAATCAATAAAATCAATAAAAGATGGCAATGAAGTGAGAGGTCTCATTCTCCCTTGCCAAAGGCCTAGATCAGGGGTATCAAACTCGTGGCCTGCAGGCCGCATGCGTCACACGCTGGCCACGCCCACCCCCATTTTAGTGAAGGGGGGAAAAGTTGCGATACGTCACATGACGACAATGTGACGATGGGAGTTTGATACCCCTGGCCTAGATGATGAGTCCAGTGAAACTAGGCTATTGAAACCAGCGCAAATAACTTCATATTGTTGGGAAAAAATAGTAAGAAAATACCATATCATAAACAATATAGGGAATCTAGGTAAAACCCTTACCTATGGAGCAATGTTTCTTTATTTCCATCTAATGCATTAATGATAGATTCCTCTCCTGTATAAGATGACATCATTAACTTGAGAATTTCAGTAGCTCCTTGGGTAGCAGCAAAATGAAGAGCAGTGCAGTTGTCATTCTATTAGTGGAGATATAAACCAAAAGAAAACTTACAATTAATCTATACCAAATATTTCTGAAGTCTTATTAATTATATAGAATTCAGCATAATGGATGTAATCTAGATTCTTCCTTTTTTATTCTACTCAAATTCAGTTTTTAGGCAACATTTCTTTTTTGCAAAATAAATGGAGAAAATATTGCTCTTCATATCTTGCTGAATTACAATTCAAAAAGTTCCAACCATCATGCAGGATACTTAGAGCTGTAATTAAATATCTCTGTTTTTTTACATGAAATAGAAAGCAGGGTGATACTGCTTTTGATACTGTGTATCAAAAAAGAAATATAAAATAAATATAATTTTTCCTATTGCAGAAGCTGTCAAGAGTTACTAAATTATGAGAATAGAATTGGAATAACTAAACATACAATAAAATATTGCTATGTTTAATTATGTGCAATATCTAATTATTTCAACAGGAATTTAAAACTACATGTGTTTATTACAATCGATGTAGTGAAATAAACGTTTGTTTTATTAGATTTTACCTGTTTCAGATCAATCTGTGCTCCATATTCAATGCACATTTTAATCATTTCCAAGTCTCTGCTTTGGACTGCTAGATGAAGAGGGCTACATTTCCCATTATTAGTAAAATTAATATGATTTTCAGGTGAATACCCAAGTTCTTCGCCTTAAAAATTAAAAAAAAAATCTATGATATAGTTTTATAAAAGAAGAATTAATTAACAAATTTACTGATTTGGTTGTTCCTATTAAAATGTTTCATAATAAATAGAAAAAATTAATTAAATAAAAGTTTATTCAAATATTTGACAACTTCTGCTTATTTTACAAAATTTTATTCAGCCCACTGAATAAAACTGTAAGCATTCTAAAGCAAGGAATCCTGACGGAGTTAAGTGCTGTGTCATCATAAAACCTCTATGTTGTTCCTTCCTTCCTTCTTCTGTTTATAAAATCATTTGTACTACATACAAAAAATATATTTTAATACAGGAGCAGGCAATATCTGTCCACTCCAATCTAGAGCTAACCAACATGGGCTTTAAAATTCCAAATAACCAGTAAAATGGGAGCAAAGTGTTCAATTTTTCTGTATGTCTCTCTCTACTACCATCTAGTGTCATCTACTTCTCAATCCAGCTCTCGTACAGGTAGTGCTCGACTTACAACAGTTTGTTTAGTGACTGTTCAAAGTTACAACAGCCCTGAAAAAAATGACTTTTTCACACTTACGACCGTTGCAGCATCCCCATGGTCACATGATTAAAATTTGGATGCTTGGCAACTGGTTCATATTTATGATGGTTGCAGTGTCCCAGGGTCATGTGATCACCCTTTGTGACCTTCTGACAAGCAAAGTCAATGGGGAAGTCAGATTCACTTAACAACCAGGTTAGCAATAGCAATAGCACTTAGACTTATATACCGCTTTATAGTGCTTTACAGCCCTCTCTAAGCGGTTCACAGAGTCAGCATATTGCCCCCAACAATCTGGGTCCTCATTTTACCCACCTCGGAAGGATGGAAGGCTGAGTCAACCTTGAGCCGGTGAGATTTGAACCGCTGAACTGCAGCTAGCAGTCAGGTGAAGTAGCCTGCAGTACTGCACTCTAACCACTGCGCCACCTCGGCTCTTTACTAACATAACAACTGCAATACTGCAATGATTCACTTAACAACTACGGGAAGAAAAGTCATACAATTGGGCAAAACTCACTTAACAAATGTATCACTTAGCAACATAAATTTTGGGGTCAATTGTGGTCATAAGTTGAGGACTACCTGTAATCCTGTTCCAAGCTCCTTTGTTGTAAGAGAGTAACTCCTGAAAAATCATTGGAATTCTTTTTTGTCAGAGTAATGATGATTTAATATCTGACCAGCTGATGTAAGGCTGTAAACTGAAATGCTGATGCAATGAGGATAAGTCAGCAGGGTTACTGCCGCTTTAAGAAGCTGTCTATATAAGGGAGGCCATGAGAGGGCGTATTTCTCTCTCCTCGTGTATCACTCTTTTCATTGTGTTCTATCTGCATTGTAGTTCTCAGTGTAGAGTTGAAGATTGCTTGCTTGCCTGGTATGTGTCTGCCATGTGTGTGTAGGTATGTATGTATATAGAAGTCTTGTATATAAACCACTGTTTGTAAGACAAACCTCTGTGTACTGTATTTTGCTCCTGGGTTGTCTCATAATAGTAGTCACACTGTGCACACTCTGACATCTTGACCTCTGCAAACACTCCTGGAATCTAGAAATCTTTCAAAACACCATCCTAGTTCCATTTTTTTGTATTATGCAAGGGTGAACAATTTTGTATGTTCCTGCACTCTAACCACTGCGCCACCTCGGCTCACAGAAGCCGAGTCCCGGCACTGTGCATGCAGTTGCCATCTTGTTTTTGGCTTTTTTTAAAAATTTTTTTCGGATTTTTTGTTACTGCGCATGTGCACGTGCGCACCCACAAGGTGCGTCCACACGGCGCAGGAGGGAGCGAACCGGCAGCAAGGTAAGTTGGAACCCACCCCCGCCTACCACGTGTATGCATGTATATAGAAGTCTTGTATATAAACCACTGTTTGTAAGACAAACCTCTGTGTACTGTATTTTGCTCCTGGGTTGTCTCAAAATAGTAGTCACGCTGTGCACACTCTGACAGGTTATGGGCCCAGCACGCTTCCACTGCTATTCATTATTTTGAGTAGTAACAGTAATATAACTCAGATAACATTTTAACACTTTTTTAAAAGTAAAGTACTTTACCAATAGCAAAAAATTATGTGCATGAGGCAGCATTTCCCCTTTTGTATCACCCCCTTAGACCACTGCCCTAATTCCTCCTCCTGTCTCAGGAGCCTTGCAGAATAACACATCCTATTATCTGTTGCCCTTTTCATATTAATGGCTATTACACTCACATACTTTACAGCCACTTAAACCCTACAATCCTATAATATTTTAAGGAGTCACGTCTGAGTGCTACTTCAATTGTAAACAATATTAATGGATGGTTTCCTAATGTATTTACCTCGCTTTATAATAATCTCCAAACATAATTTCGAACCAGAAAAGGCAGCTGCATGGACTGGCATACAGCCCATATTGTTCGCTTTAGCAATGTCACCGCCATTTTCAATCTGCAAGAAAGAGAACCAGTTATGAAATGACAAGAACACTTTTCACACACACTCATTGCATACACTACCAAAATAGATTGTAAGAAATGAAAATATTAAACACTGGCTAATGGATACAAATGTGTTTTAGCTGGCTATCTCTCCCAATTGTGTAATTGAGGCCCCAAAATCAGAAAGAATGGAGGAAGTTGTACTTCTCACTCAGTTGAAGAATATCTTCCTCAATAGAGAAATATTATCCTAAATATTATCCTAAATGATGGAGGGATTACTAGAGTTTCCATATAGTCAATCTCTTCCCTTCAGGCATGGATAAGGTGATCAAAATTTGCAGGAACAAAAGAAACAAGACAAAAAATAAATAAAATGTAACAAAATGGATTTATTTTTTGTTACTTTTATTTTATTATTTATTTTATTTACTCATTGCAATAAGATGCCACTTGGTTCAATTCCAGCTGTTTAGAAGACTCAATTTAGATCTTTTTATTTACCGGGCTTATATGCTGCTCCAATCATTATCTGCTCTGAGTGGCTTATGCAAATCAGGTTAAAACAATAATTGGCAATAATAAAAATTATACCACAGAAAATACAATAAACCTCTAACAGCTATATTATACTTACAGACCAAGCAACACAGATCACATTACAGATAATCCTTAATTTATAACCGGTAAGTTAATGATCATTTGAAGTTCTAACGAACCTACCCAATGGATTTGAAGTTCCAATGTCTTCCCCTCCCTATGATCATATGACTGAAATTTATTATATTTTTCTGGAAACTTAACAACAGCTGTGTTTGTTTAACAACTGCCACAAAAAAGATTGTAAAACAAGATTGTAAAAAAAGAGCCATGGTGGCACAGTGGTTAGAATGCAGTATTGCAGGCTAACTCTGCCAACTGTCAGCAGTTCAATCCTGACCGACTCAAGGTTGATTCAGCTTTCCATTCTTCCAAGGTCAGTAAAATTAAGATCCAGATTGTTGGGGGTAATATGCTGACTCTGTAAACTGCTTAGAGAGGGCTGTAAAGGAGTGTGAAGCGGTATATAAGTCTAAGTGCTATTGCTATTACTGTTGTTAAAACTGAACTGGCCATATGGTGACTCACTTTACAACCGTCATGAAATTGTGGGCTCAATTATGGTGGCAAATCAAGGACTACTTCTAATAAAATGGATACTCCACTATGAGAAGCAATAGCATTACAACATCGCAACCCTCAAGAACACAAAGTTATAAAAAGATAGTGTAAGTAGTAGACAAAGGACAACTCAAACACACTGACAAAAATATATACATTTGTTATACATACCAGAAGTTTCAGTGCTTCAGAATTATCTTTGTAACATGCTACCAATATAGGTGTATTCCCACCCTCTCCTTCCAGATTTACATCCGTAGTGCTGCATTCAAGGAAAATCTAAATATTCAAATAAAATGTAAAAGTTTTTTGTCAACTCACTGTTATACTATTCTTAGAGAGGGTATAATGTAACTGTAACAAGCACTCATATGATCATAACTGACAGGCTTACTCTTGTTATCCAATTATAGATCACTTGATGATTTCTGACCAGATTTGTAATTTAGGGCTGTGCCTTAAAACTAGTATGCAATTAGTAGAGTAAATGACAACCTGTTTTGATATATTTTACACCCCATTTCCAATGCTCACTGCTGTACTGTATTACAGCAATATTCCAATATTGCAATTTTTTTAAGTCTAGAAGTTCAAATAAATAGTAGCTCTTGTTTGTAAATTGAATGCATATTCTCTAGACTTCCAGGATCCTATAGTAATCCAGTGGTGTTTAGATATACTTTGTATGTAAGCTACTATATAACAGTGGCTTCAATGAAGACTGAGTCTTCTGTAATGGCACAATTAAGAAAATCAGAAATAATTGTGCTAAATTCAGAGTTAGGGCCTGAAGGTTTATGGAAGCCACCAGGGAACATCAGAAAACTTCCTGCCTGCCTGCCTACCTGCCTGCCTACCTTTATCCCACTCACCCTTCTTTCCTTCTTTCCTTCCTTCTTTCCTTCCTTCCTTCCTTCCTTCCTTCCTTCCTTCACTCACTCACTCACTCACTCACTCACTCACCACTCCACTTAATGACTACCATGTTTATTTAATATCTGCCACAAAAAAGGTCATAAAATCAGGTCCAGTCATATGGTAACCTGCTTAATGACTGCAATGATTTATGACTGTAATTCTGGGCTCAATTATGATTGTAAATTGAGGACTACCTGTACCATTAAATTAAATTCTTCTTGGTTTGGAACAATTATAGTTATAAGTTGAGAACTATCTATATATAGATTAATAACTGCAAATAAGACTGTCCAATGTAATAATGACAACCCTGGACAAGTCTCTGGAGTTTTCTTATAACGTTTTTGACAATGGTTTCCCATTCCCTTCTTTCTAAGGATAAGAGAAAATAACTAGATGCTTTGTGCCTAAGGCAGAATGAGGACATAGTCTCTCCATTTCCAGGCTGGGGCTTCAAACCACAGCATCAAGCGAACTTTCAACTATACGTACGTAATACCAAATGGTAACATCTTTGCTCATCAGAAAATTCCATTAAGGAAGAAATCTTACCAGGATCCAATTGCCTTCATTTGTGAGAAATCTTAGTTTCCAGTTTGTGCTTCTTAATCCTGAGCCCTACACCAGTGGTCCCCAACCTTTCTGGCTCCACTGACTAGCAGCGGGGGCAGCAGCAGGGGGAAGGGGATGGTTTCGTGTGTACAACCTAGATCTTGCGCATGCACAAAGGAAGCTTCGCTTCCACCACCCAGTTCCCAATAGGCTGCGGACCGGTACCACTCCGCGTCCCGGGGCTTGGGGACTCCTGCCCTACATTTTCCATCACTTTAGCTTCATTCCATCGGAACACCCACTATTTTCAATATAATTTCCTGATAGAGCAAGTTTGGTGTAATGGTTAATACATCAGGCTAGAAACCAAGAGGCTGTGAGTTCTAGTGCTACCTTAGGCATGAAACCAGCTGAAAAAACTGTCCAGGCACTCACCAGGAATCAATAGAACTCAAAATATCAAAAAGAACAGAAAACAAACCTTTTCCGAAAGCCAAAATTTTAAAACTAGTTTTAAACTATCCTCTGTATTTTGCCTTCAATGAATAAAACAAAATTGCTAATTTCTGTTATCTGATTGCTTTTAAAAACTGAAGAACAATATCAGAATTTGAAAGATGAGATTAGCTTCCACTTGGGAGATAATAAGATGCAGTATTTTTCATCTGTGTAGAGTTCAGCATCTCCAAAAATCAAGATGTAGCATATTAATCCCCATTTATTCACATTAACTCCTATAAATATCCATGAGATGATCTTATTTTTTAACTTCACTAACATACATGCATATAAATTTGGAAATGGAGCTTTACCTTAACTAAATCATTCAAAAGATACAGCACAGCCCAGTGAAGTGGAGAAACCATATTGGAATTAAGGATGTTTGGGTTGGCCCCTTTGCTGAGAAGTAATTTAACACTTTCAGTCTGTTGTTTTTTTGTAGCCCAGTGCAGTGGTGTATTTCCAGACGTGTCTGTTACATTTAGATCTATGCCAAGGACAGGACAACTGAGTAAAAGTTACTTCATACTTTTATTTCACATAAAATGATATTGTATTTTTTATAATACTACTGTAATGAACTGTAAATGGAAATATAAATTTAATGAAGGAACCAAGCTTTACAGCAGAAACCTTATTCTGTATGTATTCTCAAGATTCTGCATTTAAACCATCAAATGAACATGCATGCTCTCAAAAGATCAGTAGATGCATTTCATACTGCATGAATTTGAGTCGTAAATTGAGAAATTTTCGATTTATGACCTCAATTGGAAACAGAACTTCCATCACTATGTGATGCGGTGGTTATGTGACTTATCATGTGACCATGCCTGATTTTACATCCTTTTTTGCCATGGCCTTTAAACAAATCACGCTGTCATTAAGTGAATCCAAATTTCCCCTTTTACTTTGCCCATTGCCAAGAGCTGGCTGGGAAGGTCGCAAATGGCGATCACATGATCCCAGGACACTGCAACTGTTATAAATAAGTGCCATTACCAAGCACCCAAATTGTGATCACATGACTACAGCGATGCTGTGACAGTCGTAAGTAGGATGACCAGTCATAAATCACTTTTAGCATCATTGTAACTTTCAATGGTTGCTAAACAAATACTTGTGAGTCGAGAACTGCTTGTATATGTATTTGTGAATAATACAGAAATTGTGAATAATACAGAATTTGTGAATAATACAGAAATTGTGAATAGAAATTGTGAATTTCTAATTTTCCATCAAGAAGCTATTGCTATGTCACATCAAACACCAGGAGCGAGGACCTCTGTGAGGTGCTTCACAATTGTCAACTATTTTTCTTTTCTTGTTTGCTTCTTTTGCAAAACTGCATGTATCACATACATTAAATTCCATACAGTCCTCCATTTTATTAAGGAAATGTTATCTGTCTCCTACAATCCCTCTTTAATAGTCAGCCTCCAATATCATAACCCCAGTAGATAATCAGAATCTAAACAGCTATTTCCTGAGTGCTGCAAAATATACAGACATTTAAAATGGAAGGGAAGACCTCCAGAATATGCTAACAACTGGACTTCCACTAAACACAGGGCTTTGATTATAGAAACAATTTACCAGGTTCCTTAAATTTGGAGCAATAGCAAAAGCAATGGCTAAAAGTATCTTAACGAAGAAACACTGCACCATCTCTAGCAATAACATATACAAAGCATGATGATTACTCAACAGATTGCTCTGTTTGGACTTGTTGATTTCTAGACCCTGTCAGATGGGAACTTTTCAGAAGATTGAGATAACTCATATAGTTTTCCCTTTTGTTCTCTCCTTAATATATTTTTCCAAACGGGGATGCTTTACATGGATCAAACTATGATTGGTACAAATTACTGTTTCCCATTTTGGTAGTAGCCATCTATCTATGTGTGCATGCAAACTCACATTTATTTGAAAAGTTTTGTGATTAAGGAAACTAATTAGAAGAAAGCTGCTTCATCTGAACATGGAGAGGTATGCACCAACCATCCTTCCTTTGCATATGTTTCTGATAACTTTAGAATATCTGCAAGGGAAGAATGCTTGGAGAAAAACATATCTGTCTGTGTTCAGATGAAGCAACTTTCTTCTAATTAGTTTCTTTTATCACAAAACTTTTCAAATAAATATGAGTCTGCAGGTGCACATAGAGAGATACATGCATTAATAGGCATTTTTTGAGTGCAGCAGAATGATGTGCCCCAACAGTGTGTTATTAATAATTATCATGTTTTATTAGGTTGCAGCACTCAGCATGATACATGACAAATGGTAATTTACTCTTTGCTGTCCTCCTGAGTTACTGAATTTGCATCCAGCCTTAACCACAACTGATTTTGGCACCTTCAAATGAAGAATCATCCATGATCATTTGCATTAACTCAAGTTGACCTCTTCCTGCAGCATGGTGCAATGGTGTAGCATTCAGCTGATCCAGTTTCTTAAGTCCTTCACGATTCTTCTTAATGAAACTTCGAAGTCTGCAAGTACTTCCATCTGAGATCACCTAATTGAGGTTTAAGCAATTTTAGTCTGGGACCACAGAAATTCCAAATTACCGTATATTAATGTTTCTAAGTAGCTCTTTATTATGTAACATGTTGGCAGTGAATTATTACTTAAATATTCATTCATCACTACAAAGGTTCATTGACTATACTAATAGCAGAGCTACAGTTATTTAACATGACCTTTAATCTAATTACTACAGTTTATTTTATTTAGGTCTAAAAGGATCCTGGGAACATGAAAATAGTTCTGCTGAGTTAGGCCTAGCTCAACACAGCACCTTCCCCATGAAGTATTAAATTTCTATGCTGAAGCATATTTGAAGGAATATTAAGTAATACAACAATTAGATTGCAGAAAAAGCTATATTTTAGCATGAGCTAATAGGACATTAAAGTGTATTATATTAAGAAAACAAAAATTCCAACTGTTATAAATGGCAAAAATATGTAATTGAAGTTCATTTTAGATTACATTTTGAAAAAAGTCTTTCAGCACGTTAGCTTTTTAAGGTCCGACTATATAATCCAAATTATAATCCACTCTCCTAACAATGTTATATATGTGGTTGAAATCTCAATATAAACTGTGGAATACAGACACATCTATAAAGTTGGAACAAACACTTAGGATGACTATCAGAATTCTCTTGAATATTTTAATAATCAATTTACTATTGAGTATAGTAAATTATTTAATTTACTATTAATATTTAATATTAATACTATTCTGCAGAAGACTTGGTACAAAAATTAAATACGCTTAGCTCGTCAACAATTAAAATTCAACAATGTTAGCTAAGAACACTAGAAGCAGAATGGAAGATTAGAATTTTGGCTTTTGAGGGTACTCAGTGTTTTGAATAAAAATTATACATGAGTAGAAGGTTTCAGCCAAGAAGTTATTTTAATTTAAAGCAAGGATTTGACAGATTTTTAGTGAATTGCACTAGTTTTCAAAAAATTCTAAGTAAATATCATTTTTATCTGCTAATTGTTTAATTCCCAGCCTCAGTGTTTCATTAATGTACAGCACATGCAATCACTGAGTCATCATCCAGCATTTTTTTTTTGCCAGTTTTGAAGTGTTATGTTAGATTCAGTAGATTCAGTCTTTTCTGCAACCAATCATTTGTAGATTTTTCAGCTCAGTGAAAATTTCACTCTCTTTATTAAGCCATTACTTTTGGCATGGCTTTAGGTGAAAGATCTCAACATCAGTCTCCAAAACAGAAAACATATTTTGGAAGCCTGAAATCTGCTTTCCCATACCTAACACAGAATCCCAGTATCTGGGCTCACTTAGGTCACCAAATCTAACATCCTTCATCTACCTGTGTAAGGACCGGATGGTCCACCTAGAGCTTTCCAGATGCGCTGGGCATCGGTCCCCAATTCCCTACCAAACTGGGAAACGGAAATTAAAAAATCAGAAAAGAACTGAAGAAGCCGGTTCTAAAGTGGACGGGAGCGATCCGGATGAAATAGTATATAGCTAAACAACCGTTCAATTTTCTCCACGATCCTCTGGATTGGTCAGGAATCCGGTGCAGGACGGGGCTCTCGCTTGCTGTCTTTTTCACCTCCTCTGCAGAGGTATTGCTCCTGACTCTTTCCATTCCCCGGCGCGGTCAGCATCCCTGCCCCTAGCACTCTCTTTGTCTTAGTCCGAACAAGCCACTCAGGATCGCCCGTCTTTTCCTCTCGTTTCCCGCCGGTTCCCAGAGGCAGCTAGAGTGGGTGTTGCGCGCAGGCACCTTACCTTAAAGACATCCTGCGAGGCCACTGAACAAGCGTCGGCTTCGCACACCACCCCTTCGTAAGAAGAGGGGTGCTGGTGCTTCTGGTCGCGGCTCTGAAACCACTTCAGGATCGAGCGCTTCATGGCTAGCGTGCTCCTGGCTGGCGGGACTTCAAGAGGCAACCTGAGAACCAGGACGCGAAAGGGAGGAAGTTGTGGAAACACCCTATGCTCGCTTCCCGAAGTGAACCCCCTCCCTCCGACTGCTCGCTTGGCGCGACACGCCCACGGGGGGCGGGGGGGGACACCGAAAAGAGCGGACGGCGCGTGGGAGAAAGTTGGTTTCTTCCCGAAGTGGCAGATGGTCTTCATGTGGGACCATGAAGAAAGTAAGGTTGGAACAGTGGGCAAGCGAACAGCGTTTGGGAAGCATTTCCTTCTACCGGATTTACCTTCTTCAGTAGGCAAGTAGCGATCAGTAGTACCCAGGCCATTAGGAAGCTAGAAGTCCCAATCTAGAGCTACAACTCCCATCCCTAGTAGGCAGTCTTGCCAGGGAGTTGAAGTCTCAACGCATGGAGACGAGCATCTTGTGAAAGGAGGAAAGAGACCCCGCCAGAAAGAAAAAGGCTGCTGAAGACCTTAAGTTTCAGCATTCCTCATATTTAGCTTTAATAGATGGAACTCCGAAACCAGCAGCAAAGTGTCCTAAAACTATTGCTGCCCAAAGATCAGCAATGGAGAATGATAGTTTTTGATAGTTTTTAATTGGTTCCCTTTGCAACATCTATTTCTCTTCCTTTACAAGTAAATCCTTCCTTCAGTCTATAACAAGGAAGGGGACTCTTTGCTACAAACAGCTGTCACAATTTAAACATTAGTACCAGATTTATTATTTTAGTTTGGATGCCTTCAAGTCAGTGTTGACTCCTAACAGCTACCTGGCAAGTCATTACACTTTTCTTGGCTAGATTACAGAAGTTGCCTTCTTCCTAGGGCTGAGAGAGAGTGATTGGCCCAAGGTTTTGTCCCAAAGATGGGGCTGGAATTTCCAGTCTCCTGGTTTCCACCTCAATAACTGCTACATTAAACTGCCTCATAGTACCTGAATTAGTTGATTTGTGTTGTTTTTTTTAAATGCAGTTTTTTCCCATTTTGGTAAATTCCAGCATTTCCTGCGTGGTGCCATCCAGCACATTTGAATGGCAACAAGCTGGGGAAAAGAAGCCCAAAAGTTGACTAAAGTAGAAAAAAGTAGAGTCAAAAATAATTTGCCCATCATCCATTTGTCTAGTCAAAATTCCTTCAGACTTAATCAAAATTATCTCCATAAATTTTAAAAATGTGGGAACCTCTTTTTCCTTTTGTCCACATTTGGAAATTTAAAACAAATGGTTTAAAAGAAAAAATAATAATCTGACTTCACCCATTCACCATTTTTTCCCCCTGCAGTCCAAAACTGCCAGTCAATCCTGATATGATCCAGCTACTTTCATAGTCTCTGGAGAGAAACCAATGGATTCTAAGAATGTTCATTCAATGAAAATTATAGGGTTCTGTGGTTTTATCAATGAAATGCTTTCAAGAGAAGCCACACTGATTTGGACTCTTCAGTTCTTCATCACTGAGGAGTCTCACAGCTGGCAGTTCTGAAAACCAAAAAAGATGGAATGGAAAGAGAAATGGATGGCACAATTAGGATGGAATACAATAGTCTCTGTCTTTCCATGTTTAGTTTGAGATAGCATGAATATATCTGTATATGTTCACATTTAATCTATCTTTCATTTGCATAATTTGTTTGTTTGTATCCCACCTTCATTATTTTTACAAATAACTCAAGGTGGCGAACATACCTAATATTGCAGGATCCAATCTGGGTCGGTCACCTAGACCAGAGGTTTAGTCTTCTGAGCTTTCAGACTCATGCTGATTAGGGAACTTCTTTCTACCAAAATGTATGCTTTGGGCTATTCTATGCGTAGTACTTATGTGGTGCCTGGTTGTGTGTTGCTTTTTTAATTGATTGATTGGGGTTTTGATGGCTGCCTATCAAGTCGTGGGCTGTTGTTTCTTCGTGCTGCCTAACACTAATACCCAATACTCCTTCCCAGTGGTGAAATCCAATTTTTTTTACTACCGGTTCTGTGTGCGTGGTTTGGTGGGCGTGGTGTGGCTTGGTGGGTGTGGCTTGGTGGGCGTGGCAGGGGAAGGATACTGCAAAATCCCCATTCCCTCCCCACTCCTGGGGGAAGGATATTGCAAAATCTCCATTCCCCCACTCTGGGGCCAGCCAGAGGTGGTATTTGCCAGTTCTCCGAACTACTCAAACTTTCCGCTATGGGTTCTCCGAACTACTCAAAATTTCCGCTACCGCTTCTCCAGAACCTGTCAGAACCTGCTGGATTTCACCCCTGCTCCTTCCTCCTCTTATTTTCCTCACCACAATAACCCTGTGAGAGAGAGTGACTGTCACTCAGTTGGCTTTCATGGCTAAGGCGGGACTAGAACTGATAGACTTACTCTTTCTAGCCCAGGGCCCAATCCTATTCATCTCTGTTCAGCGGTCTGTCCCACTGAATCTACTGGTGCTTACTCCAAAATAGAGAGCCAGTTTGGTCTAGTGGTTAAAGGCCCTGAGCTAGAAACTGGGAGAATGTGGGTTCCTTTCACCCTGCCTTAAGCAAAAAGCCAGCTCGGTGACTTTAGGCCATCTACCCTCTCTTAGCCCTAGGAATGAAATGGCAAGCCACTTCTGAAAAAGCTGGTAAGAAGATTACCAGATTCACTGTCTGAGATATATATATATAGATAGATAGATAGATAGATAGATAGATAGATAGATAGATAGATAGATAGATAGATAGATAGATAGATAGATAGATAGATATAGATATAGATATAGATATAGATATAGATATAGATATAGATATATAGATATAGATATATATATATGTAATTGTAGTTACAAATAATAACTTTTGCTATTATATACAGTATGTGCGTTTCTACATATCTGCATGTGTTACTTCTAATTATTTTGTGATTTAGTACAATTGAACACTGTCTGGAACAATAAGATCCCAGTTTCCCAGAATATAACAAACATTGGTATATTTGTAGACTCTTGATTAGGTTTTTTAGACTGCAGTTTTTTAAAGCTTCGTGAGGCTGCAACCTTAAAGCACTCTTTAAAAATTTTGGAAGGACATTTTTAAAGGAATTGGTTCTTAAGGGATACCAGAGAGAATCTGAAGCTTAATGACAAAACTTCATATATCTTTTTAATGTATTTACATAAGATAGTAAATCTAATAAGCAGATTAAAAAATAGAATAGTTTTCCCCAGAGTGGACTGAAAAGGCTTTTATATGTGTTCTTGCAAAATGAGCTTGATAATGGTAAAACAATGAACCCATTAGGCTAAATTAGATTCATTGAAGATAACCTCAGAGCAAAACTTTGATGAAAATATGACTGTTTAATAAATGCAGTATATTGAAAAGAATCCTTTCAAAAATTAAGATTCTGACAGCACGATCTAAAGCATATTTATTTAAAACTAAATCCCATTGAATTAGTGGGAATTACTGTACTTCCATGTAAACTATGCATAGGATTACAGCCATAATTAATTACTTAATTAAGCTAAAAATATGACACCTTAATGGAAGACTAATAGGAATATTTATTATTCTGTAACAGAAGGCATATATGGCCTGTTTGCACATTAAAATATTCTGATAATTTGATTAGTCATAATTTTTATTGTTTTCCAAATGAGACTTTTGTTAAAAGTTCTTCTCTAAATCGTCTAGAGAAGTTTATCTGAGAAGTTCTGTATCAGTAATACCTTGGGAGTATTTATTTATTTGCAATAGTTCCGAAGTTCTATTTACATATCTTTTTAGCCTAATATATAGCATTTCTTCAAGAGAAAAATGGAAGATTTGTAAAAAGATGCAGAATATTAATTATAAATTGAATAACAGAAAATAATTTGTCCTAAAGAATGTCCTGAGTAAATTGATAGACCAAACACAACTGGAACTTTAAAACAAAAAGGAGATAAAAAGAGCTTTCCAAACATGGCAGGATTGTGAGAAAATGTTAAATGAGAAATTAATATATATGTACATGGATTAAAGAGAACAATAAGGAAAACAAAGATACAAATAAGGCCAAATGATGTTAAAGAAAACATTAAACTTAGGAATTAAAGCAGTTGACAAAAGTGATTACATCTGTTCAAGTTTGCTGATTTTTTTGAAGAGAACAATTATATCAAATGTATGTCTAAAATATAAATAAAGAAATAAAATATTTCTGTGGCAAAAAAAATGTTTTCCAGAAATAAATTAAGAGTAGCCCACTAGATTACAGAAAGCAATGTGTTACCTTACCTTCTGAAGTACTTTTCAAGGATACAGCTCCTGGTCATTCATGACGAACCGAATCCTGCTTTCTGTCTTGTTATCTGTTGTTCCTTTCAGATGGTTCAGAAAGTAGATCGGCGGAGCTCTTCTCCCACTGAATAATCTCTCTTCCTGGGAGGGTCATTTATGGGAGGGATACTTGGCCAATGAATAAAGTGCTAAGACCTGGTTTTGATTGAATCCTTGACAAGCCAACCCATTTTTTATGATGAACAAGCTTTCTATAAACCTTCCAAGATAATAGAGCTTCAACTTTGTTAGGGAGCCATGGAAGGTCACTTCCTGATCTTTTTGATGAACTAATTGCTTTTAATGGATAGTCTAAATAGCAGAATACAGAAATGAGGTCTGTACCATAAGATGTGTTCTGATGTTTTTTTAAAGAAAAGTAGAGAAGAATATAATCAAAATGCATCTTAGTTTATCAAAATACATTACAACTTATCAGAAACCTTAGGTGTCATTTCTTGTTTACCCTGAAAGTAAATTGTTTCCTTCTCTTGAATTCATGAAAATTGTGTTTAAATCCACATTTAAGTAGTATTATCAAGAAAAATGTGCACGAAGCATTTTATTAATTTAGCCTCAAATAAAAGCATATATCACAGAATCCCTTTTTAGGGACTTTTGCTGGGAACACTGTAAACAATTAACAATTGCTTCTTCCTTATTTATTTGTTGATCCTTCTGGTTTTTTTCTCTAAAAGATGCTTTGTTTACATACACCAGGAGACTTAAAACAGAAATGGGAAACATTGCATAGTTTAGAGGATGGTAAAAGAATACTTTGCACGATAGATTCAAATATAGCTTCCACTTTTTGAATCATGTACAGTATATATAACAAACGTTCCAAATGGAAAAACGGCATTTACAAACACCTTACTATGTATTTTTCTGATTAATCCTGATTCATGATGGTAATTAACGTAAGAGTGAATGATTGATTAGTCCTAGAAACTGAATAAAATACAGTATTCTTTTTTTTTTATAATATATTTTTATTGTTTACATATAGATATATTGAATACAGTGTAATTGTCCTGGCATTCCACTTTCCATGAAACAAAGATAAAAACAAAATAACATATATACTATTTTAAACAGTGCTAGTGTTGTACAGTTATTTCTGACCATCATATTCTAGAATGTCAACTTATCTATCATTCTAATACCTACATTTTAATACACATAGTATCTCTTTCCATGTCCACCTAATCTGATTCTTTCGCATTCCAACTTCTACCTCGTGTTTCTAACCATTAATAGAATCTATTCCATGTAGCATAGTATTCTGTATCTCCTTTATCTTTTATTTTTAGCATTAGTCTGTCCATTTCCGCACAGACGAGTATCTTCTATCACTCTAATACCTACATTCTAATACATACATAGTATCTCTTTCCATGTCCACCTAACCTGATTCTTTGGCTTTCCAACTTCTACCTCGTGTTTCTAACCATTGATAGAATCTATTCCATGTAGCATAGTATTCTGTATCTCCTTTATCTTTTATTCTTAGCATTCGTCTGTCCATTTCCGCACAAACTAGTATCTTCCTTATCATCTCCTCCTCTGAAGGGGTGTTTTTGCTCTTCCACTGCTGCGCATACACAATTCTTGCTGCGGTCAAGATGTGTAATATTAGGTATATTGTCCCTTTATCATAACCATCTGATATAATGCCTAATAAAAATAATTCTGGCTTAAACTCTATATGTTGTCTAGTCATAACCACATATGAATTTGTATCCAAAATTTCCTTGCCTTTATATAGGTCCATCACATGTGGTAATATGTGCCAGGTATTTGTTTACATTTCCAACAGTTTGGGGACATATTGCTAAACATTTTAGCCAACCTTGCCGGGGGCAGATGCCACCTATAGAGCATTTTATAGAGATTTTCCTTCTATGATGTGGCCCATTGTCAGTTTCCGATTTTTCTCCCAAAGCTTTTGCCATTTATCAAAATCTATATTATATCCAAAATTTTTAGCCCATACTCTCATCGTGTCTTTAACTTGTTCTTCTTCCATTTTATAATTTAATAAATAATTGTACAGTATCCTTATCAATTTGTCATCAGTCCCCACTAATATCTTGTCCAATGTTGTTTGTTCTCTATAAAAACCCCATGTTTTCACATCTTTCACATAACACGATTGTATCTGCAGGTACGACCACCACTCTAATTCCACCCCTTGGTCTTTTAGTTCTAATCTGGTTTTCAATTCACAATTCTCATTTAATATATCCTTATAAGAAACAATTTTTTCCATATTTATAAGATTTGGGTGTATCAATGCTTCTAAGGTGGAGAGCAAATTGGTATTTCCCTATAGTTTTGTTGTTTAATTTTGTCCCACACTGATAACAATGCGTTTCTTACATAATGTCTTTGGAAATATCGATGTGCCATATTTCTCCTGTACCAGAGAAATGCATGCCACTCTAGTTGAAGGTAGTGACCCTCCAATAATAATAGTCATCTATTCCTCAAATAAATTAATATTTTAGATAATTTTAGGTACATACATTCCAGCCCCCCAGTCCACCACCTCCTTCCCCTTTTTACTCTTGCAGTAGTTTCAGTTTTATCCTCGTTTTTTTTTCCTTGCCAAATGAATTTCAACATTATTTTATTCAATTCCTCAAACTATTTTTTCTCTAGTTTTATTGGTATTGTTTGGAATAAAAAAAGTATCTTCGGCAGTATGTTCATCTTTATTGTGGCTATTCTACCCATCATGGGTAGAGTCCCTTGGGAGTTGGGCGGCATACAAATTTAATAAATAAATAAATTTAATAAATAAATAAATGGAAAGTTGCAAGCTTTTCCATCTCTCCATATCCAGTTTAATTTGATGGATTAATTTTGTATAGTTGTCCTCTTTGATTGTTATACATCTTAGATACATTCCTAAGTATTTCACTTTTTTCACTATCTGGATATTCATTTTCTTTATTAATTCATCCCTCTGTTTATTTGTAAGATTTTTAACTATCATTTTGGTTTTTTCCTTATTTATTTTTAGTGCCACAACCTCTCCATATTCCTCTAATTTCTCTATGAGTCTCAGGCCTGATTCTAATGGTTCCTCTAAGATGAAAACTAAATCGTCTGCAAAAGCTTGTAATTTGTACTTTTCTCTCTTTATTTCCATTCCTTTGATTTGCTCATCTTGCCTGAAAATACAGTATTCTTGTATCTGTTAGATTTATGCTTTGTTCAAGAGCACAAGGTTGAACACACAATGCTTCCTTATCCCATTTTTTTTATAACAAGCTACCTGTGAGTTAGGTTGGACTGCTTTAGAACAAAAGTTATGTCTTTTATTCTTATTATTTGTAAAATTTATTTACTGCCTACGTACCTATCATCATGGGGCTACTTTAGGCAGCTTATAGAACATAAAATAATTGGTTATTCTAACCTAATAGAATTCTGATTGCCAATGATTCTTTGTTGTTTAAGACAAGACTTTCCCTTCCTCTTACATATGATTGCTTGGGACTAAATCTTGGATCATTTGCAAAATATTTACCACTGAATTAAAACCTTTTCCTTTTTTCATATGGAGTAAATAAAGTAGCAGTTAGTTCTCATTAAGATTTTACTTTTTTTCAGACTTTTCATACTTTGAAATTTGTCTGCATTGGAAGCATGCAGATACAAGTGCAAAGGCTAATGCTAATTATTTACTAACATTAGCTAAAACTAATACATTAGCTTATACTAATAACTATGTTATTGCACATGTGTATATGTATATGTGTGTTTATGTCCGTGTACTGTATATACATACCAATTAAATTAATCAACAGAATGGACTATAAAATAGTAAGTTACTAGAGAAAGGGTGAAAGACTATAGGGAGAAGGAGCAAATGCATTGAAAGCACTGAAATTCTTGTGTAATGGTGCAGATTAAAAAAAAAATCCAGAAAGTAAAGGATTCTCTAGAAACATCTGCTTTTTAATAAAAGCAAGTGGGCATGCCTGATATAAGCTAGTGCAGTCATCTAATGGATTTTTAGCAGCCCTATAATATAAAGATCAAACTATGACTGATGTTAAAACTTAAAAGCTGCAAAAGAGACTCAGAAAAATGGAAATGCTAATTTAAAAAAATATTAAAATGGATTAGAGATGATTTGGAGCAAGCTAAAAATAAGTAAGAAAAAAATATCATTTGATTTGAACACAATGTTCAGAGTACAGCAAGACAAAAACATATAAAGAAATTAATATCATTTGTTCATACATATTTTTAAAGGTGGCACTTGGGCTTACTTATAGGTTAGTTAGCTCAAGGATTCATTTGTTGAATAGTAGAGTAAGTATTTACTTTGGGTGGTTGGATTATTAGTGAGAGAAAGGTAAATATTAGAATGGAAGGAAGAGCTGAAGAAAGTCCTAGAGAATTAGAGACTGAAAGTGAGAGTTTGATGTAGTCTAATATGGTGGAGATAACACCGACATAGAGGTGGTTTTGAGAGGGTGTTGTTGAAGATGATGAAGGACTGGTAATTAGATGAGAGAAAATAGAGTAAGAAGAATGGAAAAGGACAATTCCATTCTGCCCTTAGGGTAAGAAAAAGGTGTTTCAACTACCTTATTGGAATGTATTTCATTGTACAAACTTCCCCCACCCACCACACACAAACTATATATCCCCCAAAAGGGAGAAAAGAGAGAGAGAACATTTTTTTATCATCTCCTGACCAGATAAGAAAAAAGGACATTGCGGGATTTCAAACAGCTCTCAGATGAATCACAGCTTTCCAGTGCTCTGCTTCCAACTTTTATACTCAATGGACCATAATATCTGTGCTGGTTCTCATCATTAATGTTTGTTTGTGCTCTGTTCCAGTTTTGTACATTTTCTTTGTGTCTGAAGTTTCCAGTTTCTTTTTCAAGTTTATTATAGAGTCTGTCATCTGCACCTCTATAACTGTCTGGTTTGGCTCTGCAACCCAACAAGACAGACACAGACTTCAATGGATAATTAGAACTGCAGAAAAAACAATCGCTACCAACCTGCCTTCCATTGAGGACCTGTATACTGCACGAGTCAAAAAGAGGGCTGTGAAAATATTTACTGACCCCTCGCATGCTGGACATAAATTGTTTCAACTCCTACCCTCAAAAAGACGCTATAGAGCACTGCACACCAAGACAACTAGACACAAGAACAGTTTTTTCCCGAACGCCATCACTCTGCTAAACAAATAATTCCCTCAACACTGTCAAACTATTCACTAAGGCTGCATTACTATTACTATTAGTCTTCTCATTGTTCCTATCACCCATCTCCTCCTACTTATGACTGCATGACTGTAACTTTGCTGCTTGTATCCTTATGATTTATATTGATATTGATTGTTTCCTGATTGCTTATTTGTACTTATGACTATCATTAAGTGTTGTGCCTTATGATTCTTGACGAATGTATCTTGTCTTTTTTTTTATGTACACTGAGAGCATATGCACCAAAGACAAATTCCTTGTGTGTCCAATCACACTTGGCCAATAAAGAATCTATTCTATTCTATTCTATTTGTACTTGTCATGCAGTCATGATACATAGATGTTTCCTCCAGCCTATTTCTTTTTGATCAGTTCTTAGTGGTGCCAATTGATAGTTTAGTCTTTATTCTTCCGCGTTCATCTTTTGTTCTTCCCTTTGCTCCTCTTTTATAATTAATCAGTTGTTAATTAATAGTAATTAATTATTTAGTAATAGATAATTAGTAATATAAATATACAGTTAGAATAGAATAACAATAAACTCTGAATATTATATAAGCAATGAATAAAAATGTAAACAGAATACAAGTATTAGGTGCCCTTGATAAATGCAAAATAATACTGTATCCATTCAGAACATGCTAGCGGAAGAATCCACAAACTTGGTATGTATTATGAGATGTGGCTGGACAATTCTGAGGATATATCTTATCCTCATTAACCACTGGGTTTCTGGTTCTACACCAGCTGCATCCCAAGACAGGGAGAATGGGTGGTTGTGATTTTTTTGTGAATATATGGTTTCCATGGTGAAGATTGGCTTTACACAGTGAATTGCAGCCCTGACTCACAAGAGTGGTCATACGCTTGAACTGGTCCTTCCTTTAGAGCATATGAAGTGATAATGGAAGACATTAACATTTATCCTTTGCCATAATAAGATAGCTTACCCCATTATATAATACTGTGAATGGCCCAGCTAGATATGTTAAAGTCCTGAACTTGAATCTGTGTCTGGAAACTGCAAGAATCTGTATAAGGTAAAACAAATTCATATTGCATTTTAGTAAAACAAAATTGCTTGTTATCAATAGATATCAGGGTAATCTGGTAATACCTGCTCTGGGCGGTTACTCATAATGGGGTCATGCTTCTTCTTGAACAAGTTGTTTTGTGACTTGTGGAGGGGACGTGTTTCCTGGAGTTGTGGCTCCTGCTTAAACCAGGGGAGCCTACTCTCAGCATAGAATAATGCATCAGTTATGACCATAGCTACTTAAGGTCTCCTACGTCTACTCCAAATTAGCAACCAGTAACCTATTCCACTTTTCCCACCATATTGGCCAAATGATGAGAGATTGCAAAATACAGGATGGCTGCTATTGTTTCTACAAGGTATTAACAATCACATCCATTTGCCTCTGTTTATTCAAAAGGGAGTAGCATGGTGTTTGTATATTATGCACTTTTCTGTCAATGCATCCTTGTCACACCAGATTTTCCTCTTGAGCACCTGCTCCAAATCTGACCATTAATTTCTTTTCCATGTTTGGAACACTGACTTACCAGGTTGGATCCTAGTTGCAGTTTGCTTCTGAGCTTAATCAACATATCAAATAATCACAAGTATGTAAATAGATTATCACTAGCTTAGGTCACATGGAAAGTAAAAAATCTAAGAAGTGCAGGATAGCACACAAAAATAATCTTTGCTTCAATCATGATTCCCTGAAAGAGCTCCTTGTTTGCTCATTGTTATGAGCTACTTGGGGAAGCTCATAAGCTCACTCAAATATAAATTGTTAAGTGGTGTTGATACAAAACTAACCATAAGCTTCATCAAATGTTTCTAATGACAGGAAGTTGTTATAGCTCTCAAGTGTAATTTCATTCTATTGCACATAAAAGTACAATTAAGTGACATCTAATCAACCTTATGCATATTCATTACTATGCAAATGTCTCTCTAGGTAGATTGTGGGATTACCATTTGTATGTTTACTGCAATTTGCTACCTTCCTGTCACAAAGCAATAGACCAACTTGTTTTTTTGCCATTCCAAGCCAGAGTGAGTTGTCCATATGGGATGAAATAACAAAGTTTGCATGAGAGAATGACTTTGTTAAAGTCAAGAATATGTCAATAGCATAGGAAACTTACAACTCTCAAAATGTTGCTGAACTTTGACTCCCAACATTCTTTAACCCATTCAGGCTGGTTGGATCTGCTGGGAACAATTATTTGGAGGGCTACATGTTCCCAACCTTTGATCTGTAAGAATGAACAACTTAGATCAATTACAGGGAAATAATGAAATTAGTACCTTGTGATGATATTTATTCATTAAAAGGGAGAAAGGGATCTCCACAGGACAGAGATAGTGGAATGATAAGTTTTTAAAATTTCTCTAGAAGACAGGATCCTGCAGTAAAGATGAATATGTAGCAAAAGCTCTGGGTATAGATCAGCTTCCCAGGAACTTAACCTGGCCTCTCTAGTATTTTTTTTAATGGCTTCTTATTTAATCGTTCTTTAAAACACTCATTAAAAAAAGATTAGAAGTAGGAGCTACTAGCTGGTTTCCTTTTCCTACTGATAGAAAACTTTATTTTATTTGTTTACTGATAGAAATATTTGTTTTACTATTTTGCTTAGGTATGCCATATCTTGGCTGAGAAAAATCAGAATGACCATTAGAAGCAGCCAAAAGTAAATGCTTTCTCTATCTGTTTCCTACGTTAAGTGGCTTTCTGGATTTTTGCAAGCCAGATATGGTGCTTTCTATTTTTTATATTTTTATTATTGTTTTGTATTTATTATTGTTTGGTATTTTAAAAAAACATTATTTGATCATCTGCCAAGAGAACATGTTGATGATGCCTATATAAATATTGAACAGATTGTTAAAATATAGAAAAATGTATTGCTTGTCAGAATCCAGCATGGTCCTATCAAGAATAAATCATGCCAAAGCCTTTTTTTTTTTGTGAGGGGAGGGGAGAATACATGACCAGATTAACTGACCACAAGAATGTAGTGGAGACAGGATACCTTGACTTGAAGAAAGCATTTTGTAAGTTTCCTAGAAGATTCAAGTAAAGATGAAAACTAAATAGGGACTGCATTATATTAGAGCAGCGGTTCTCAACCTGTGGGTCGCGACCCCTTTGGG
>QLTV01001992.1:1530676-1545745 GCA_003457575.1 Thermophis baileyi
ATGAACCTAATCAAGGTAGAGGGGAAAGTTGAGTGGCATTTCATTAGACTCTGTTCTAGGCCTTGTTCTCTTGAAAATGCTTCTAAATAACTTCACAAATTGGAATAAAGAACAAAGAAGAGGAACCAAGGTAATAGCTTTAAAAAAAAATTAAGAGGAATGGTTAAAATACAGTGATATATTTAGTCTGGAGAAGACAAGACTATGGGAAGATGCCCTCAACATATCCATTTAAAGGGAAAAATTAAAAGAAATAGTTGAAGGCACTGATATATTTAGTCTGGAGAAATCAAAACTATGTGAAGGTATCTTATCCTCAACATGACATTTTTAAAAGGAAAAAAGGGAATGGTTAAATACACTGATAAATTTAGTCTGGAAAAGACAAAGCTATAGGGAAATGTGAAACCTATACTGAACAGCTGTCATGTAGAAGGCGAGGCAGAATTGTACAGAGATGTTAAAGAAGATAAGAAACAATGGGATTAAATTACAAGGAAGTAGATTTCAGATGGGTATCAGGAAAAATGTCCAAACAGTAAGAACTGTTCAACAATAAAACAGACTGCCTTGGTTGACAGATGGATTCTTCTTTGCTGGATATGTTCATTTGGACCTGTCATATTTCTCTGTCCTATCTAACTCCTAGGATTATCCTAAGGATGGTAAAAATACATTTGGTATTGAAGCATCTTAATCTCAAAATGCCTTGTGCCAGTTTTAAAGCAGATTGTTCAGCTTGTTCCAGAAGTATTCTGAACTTGAGATGGCCATGTTTTTGAACTCAAATCTACTGGCAACCCATTTCAAACCTGGAACAAGTGCTTCAAGCTCAAAATATGGAACTTTGAACTTAAAACATCTAAAATTCAAAATATTTTTCACATTTATAAAAGATAATAAAAAACATGACTGTCACCTGAGTTCCCAGAAAAAGGCAGCTATGAATATAAAAGTTAATACAGAATCAATAATATGAATATTGAAGCTCTGAACTTTTCATTGTTTTGATTTGTTTACATAGAATTAGGAACTGAGAATCAAATGCATTGTTCTGTTACATTTTCCAGCTCATAGAAAGAATATTCAATTTATACTCAAAACATTTATATTAATAATTTATAGACAAAAATGGAATATATAACTATTGAATTCCCTGTAAAGTAAAAGTATTTATACATCCTTTTCTGCAACTACAGTATGCTCCAGCGTGCTTTGGTCTTGTATGTAAGAGTTATCACCAGGATGTGTACACAAATGATGGATCTTGGTTTGATTTGCCATTCTGTATAGACATAACCTTTAAACATTTCTGTTTGATTAACATGAACATGTTTATAAAACTTGCAGGTGCTGTGTGCTAATGGATTCAATTAGAAAAAGAAAGGCACCAGTTGATCTAATATGAATAGTAAAATACTTATTTTAGGCAGGTGAGTTAAAAACATTTGTTGCATGAAAAAAAAACAACACAAAGTGGTAAATTTTAAAAGGGTGCCTTTCATATTTCCAGTGTCTTGTCTTTTCAGTGAAAACTTAAAAGTTCCAAATTGGAGGTATATCTTTAAAAAATATATTACCAAGCACTATGAAAAATAAAAACAGTATTCTATATTGCACATGCACTCAATTTAGAAAGGCAATCAGGATTATTTCAGTTTGAAATTAGAATGAAATTGATCATCCAAGAATGTTTATATAATGACCATTGTTCAGGGAAGATATATTTGCAACCCACTGAAGTTAGCACAATCCTAGGAATATTTTAAGTTAATCCTTAAGGCTATATTCTTCAAGGTACTGCTGACCACTGTTTTAATAAAGAACTATTAGCTATATCATCTAGCATATATTATGTAATTTCTTATTGTGTTTAGACTAAAATTCTGCATTAGACAGATGAAATATAATTTTTTAAAATGCATTTTTACAACAGAAATGTTTTAAAACTAAAATGTTTTTAAAATGTGGATTTTTTAAACAAATGTTTTAAAACCTCTTACAATTCTTAATTAGTAGGAAATCTAGGAGCTGTGTTCCCAAACCTGGAATTACTTTTAATGGAAAACGGGTGAAACATTTAAATAAATAATAAAACTACCTGTAGAAAATGTTCCACTAGGAAGCCATCTACTGCAGCTGGTGGTCAACTCTCTTACATTGCATATGGTAATGTATGACATGGCATGAGACAATATGATTTGCCAAGAATGAAAAACAAGCATGACCTTAAATGAATGTTTCTGTTGTGAGGAATGATAGCTTCTCCCTGACTTGTAGTTATTTGAAAAAGAATGGGGGGGGGAGGGTAATTAAATTCTTTACTGCTTGTTTCTAGAAAATAATCTAGAATTTAAATTCTAGAACATAGGAAAATGAAAGTATGCTTTATTTTAAGATTTTAATCATTTTTATTCTTTATGTTTTAATGGCTTCTGCAGATATTTTTTGTTGGGTTTTTTTCTTTTTGGATTATCAGTTTTGCAAGCCATCCAGAGTTACAAAAGTGATATGGGCAGCTATATTAAATACATAGACAAATAAATAGACAAATAGTCCCATATATTGGTTTGCCTTCAGAATATTATAGAAGGCAAAACTCCTATGGATATTTGTTTTTGTCTATAATAAAAAGATTAATCATGCTGTACTGTGACTATGAACTACTTCCAGTTCAGGAGTGTCTTCCAAGGGGTTGAAAAAGTCAAGACTTACCCATTAACTTTCCTGGTCCAGAATAAGGGGTTGGAAATATAACATATCAAGATTGCCATGGCTGGTGTAAAGCAAATTCTTCTCTTTTGGTTGCATAGTGCCTTAGGCATGGACATTTATTATATTCTGTTTATCACTTTCTCAAAGAACAAGCTAAATATAACTAATTCAAACTTGGATTGTTTGAATTTATAGGACTCTGAGCTTGTTTTTTCACAAGGTTCACCAGTATTTTTTCAGTCAATCCTAAATATTTCTGCTAGAATTACAGTTTTCTTCTGATGAAAGAATGATTAATGTCAGGGTTCCAAGCAGGGGTGAGCTGCTGGGTGTTTGCAGGGGTTCGGGAGAACCTCTGGGTAAGATTCTGTGCAGTTCGGAGAACCCCCAAATCCCACTCCTGGCTGGCCCCTCCCTCCCCACCCCGCCCCTCCCAGGAGTCCCCACGCGGCCCGTTTTGGATGCAGGTAAGTGCAGGGCACTCGCGGAGGCTTGGGGAGGGCAAAAAATGGGCCTACCGGAAGTTCGGGAGGGCCTCCGGAGCTTGGGGAGGCCGTTTTTGCCCTCCCGGAGCCTCGAGGAAAGCCTCTAGAGGCCGGGGAGGGGAAAAACTCCCCCTCCCCCCACCGTGGTGCAGGAGGCCGACTAGGCCATGCCCACATGGCCACGCCCAAACAGCAACCAGGCACAGAACCCCTTGCTAAAATTTTTGAAGCCCACCCCTGGTTTCAAGTAACACCCCCAACAGAATCAAAACTCCAAGGCAGGCATATTCCTCAAAGTGTAGCATATTCCTCAAAGTGTAGATTTATTAGGCATGTGATATTGGCATATCTGGGGAAACCCGACTCTAAAGTCCCTCGGGTTTCCCCCTAGTTAAAAATACATTTTCCCCCTCCTCCCCATGCAGACCATCACATGGCCCAATCAGGTCACAGTCCAAGTTCATCCAGACTCACATCCTGCCTCCTCACACCTGGTGGGAACGTCCTTGGTTCTCAGAGGAAATAATCTTGTTTTTGTTACAAAGCCTTTGCTCTCTCTACCTCCCACCTCCCATTCCCACAGCTTGCCCAGCCTCCACTGTGGCAGCCCTGAAGATGCCAAGGAAAATGACTCCAGGGCTGACAACTATGTTCTAATGGTTACAATAAAATGTTTATAATAAAATGTTTATAACAAAATGTTTATAATAAAGTGTGAGAGTTTGGGGGTGGGAAGGGGGTACTTTTAAAGAAACTAAATATCAACCCCCCTGTCAATATCCCCTGGTTATAGTTCTCCCTTTCAGCTCTCTTGCACTTTGGGAAAGAGAGAAATGAAATCCATGCTCAAATTCCACATTTTCTGTCTATTTAGTCATCTCCTAATAGTGAACTGGGATTTTTCTCTGACTCCATTCTCCATCCAATGAAGCCAACCATTTCCTAATATAGTGGGAAGAAAGGTTAAGGAAGTCACTGCTAATTAGGTCTAAGCCATCTGAACAGTTCCATTTTCAAAAATTTATTCCACCTGATGGCAACTATAGAGACATCAATTCCTTTTAGCTCTTAATATTGGCATGAAATTTTAAAGCTTTTATTGCTAGACGATTATAAAGCACACCATATCTTACTGTTCATCCCTTTCCTTCTGAAAATGCTTTTTAAATAGGAAATTACAGATTTTAGCAGGTTACGTTAATGAGCACTTAAAAGTCCACTTCTCCAAGCACTGGTGAATATAAATATCTGCTTTTCCCATTCTCCTCACTGTTCTGGGATTTGGCTTCTCAGCAAAGATTCCTTATCACAGTGTTTCTCAACCTTAGTAACTTGAAGATCTATGGACTTCAACTTCCAGAACCCCACAACCAGCTATGGGCTGTTCAGAATTGAGAAACCCTGTCTTAGCATCAGATTGCCTTTTCCTTCCACTTCACATAGCCTGACCCACAGTTCTCAACAAATGCTGAAAAATGGAGCCACTAAGTCTAAAGCACTAAAACTGCTTTTCTATGAGTACAACACCATACCCGCTGTCTACCTCAGACTCTTTAGAAAAACAATATGTTCTAACTTTTGTAGCATAGGCGATAAACATGTTCCACTGTCATGCTCATCATGCTCTGCTAACACTTAATAGAGAGCAATGAAGAGCTGAACTGTGAACTTTAGAGTATCCAGAATGTTCCCAAGCACATTTTTTTCTTCAGGATTACTTCTCTCTCAACCATGCCTGTCCTAACAATATGGTGCAGTTGGCATGTTTGCTATGGTCTTGAAGGCCTCTAAATTATCTTGCAGGGACTAGCAGACAATGTGAGCATTAACATTAAAAGCCACTGTCAGCATCTATGCTGTCATGGCATGGTGTAATCACTTGTCTTAAACCCGTTTGCCACAACTTCATCAGGGCTGGACATGTTCATTTGTTGTTGTTTTTTTTCTTTCGTTCAATCATGTTCAATTCTCAGTATCTAACTGGACAAGATCTTGTACAGGTAGTCCTCGACTTACGACCACAATGGAACCCAAAGTTTCTGTTGTTAAGTTCTTAAGTGAGTTTGCCCCCATTTTATGACCTTTCTTGCCACAGTTGTTAAGTGAATCACTGCAGTTGATAAGTTAGTAATATGGTTGTTAAGTGAATCTGGCTTCTCTATTGACTTTGCTTGTCAGAAGTTCGCAAAAGGGAATCACATAACCTCGGGACACTGAACCAGTTGCCAAGCATCTGAATTTTGATCACATGATCATGGGGATACTGCAAAGGTCATAACAGTGAAAAATGCTCATAAGTCACTTTTTTTAGTGCCTTAACTTTGAACGGTCACTAAATTAATTGTTGTAAGTCAAGGACTGTAGTTTTCTTGGCAAGGCTTTTCAGAAATGGTTTGCCATTGCCTCCTTCCTAGGGCTGAGAGAAAGTGACTGAGCCAAAGTCAGCCAGCTGGCTTTGTGCTTAAGGAAGGACTAGAATCCATCCACTCCCAGTTTCTAGCCGGATGCTTTAACCACTGCACCAGATTGGCTGTAGTGGTCCAATATCCATGTGTTCAAATTTACTTTTATAAATTGCTATTTCTTTTTTTTTTTAAATCATGCTAATTTCCAAGAAGTAGTGTTTAATGTCAGGATAAGCGAAGTAGTTTCCACATTATTCCTATTGACATGATGATGCCATTGTTTGAATTAGCAACGTGAAAATGCACAGCTCAGGGTGCTCTTTTTTAAAAAAAATTAGTATTAACAAACTCACTTGTCTTGGGGAATTCTTTTTGCCAATATATGGAATATAAGTAGTGTTATGTATTAAATATATATAGTTGTGTTAAGCCCTGCTAAAGTGAAACTGACCTTTAGATGACCCAAACTGTTAACTCCAACTGTTTTGGAGGGAAACCTAAAACATTCATATTTGGGCGGGCTTTTTCAAGTATTATGATTGGTTAAGGCCCTGTGGGCCCAGAGTATAAATTACAGGGATTTGCCTGCAGTTCCTCAGTTCCAGTTTTCAGTCAATAAATGTTGTTATATCTATTATGGTCTGTTTCTTGCCTGCTGAAGGCCACTACACAATAGTGGCGACGAAGGTGGGATGCTGCAGAGGAGAGAGCTGCTGCTAACCAAGAGACTGAACTCACTGGGCGTCAGACCGGATAAGAGCCCTGGTGGGACCACGCTCCCCACCCTGCCTGCCAGTAAGACACATTGGAGGCACAGACGTACCTGAGGGATCCGTCTCCAGGACTCCTAAGTGCAGCCCAGCTCCAACCGCAGCAGTACAGGCATTAACCAGCACCACAGGGGCCTTCTCAAAATGGCTAAATTGGGAAGACTCAACGAGTTTGATATTACCCACCCAGAACAGTGGGATTCATACGTCTCCTGAGTAGACACCTATCTCCGGGCTAACCAGGTCACGGACGACAGCCTGAAGGCAGCAACCCTACTATGTGTCTGCAGACAAGCCATGTTTGATATCGCTGAAAACTTGATAGCATCGGCAAGCATAGAGACAGTGGCCTACGCAGACCTCAAGAAAAAATTAAGTGAACATTTTGAGCCTAAACTCTCGGTCATCACCTGGCGCCATGCATTTGAGCAACGTGAACAGAGATCTGGGGAATGTGCAGCAGAGTTTGTGGCAGCCCTTCGCCAAGCTTCACGCAAATGTGAGTTCCCTGATCTGGAAGACCATCTCAGAGACAGGCTCATTTGCGGCCTGCGTAATAGCAAATTACAGCAGCACCTATTTGCCATGGAGAAACTGACTTTCCAAGATGCACTGAAGGAAGTCATGGTGGATGAGGCTGCCAGATGGGCCATGAAGGCTCTCCGGCCACCAAAAAACACACACCAGCCCCCCAGCAATCCACCAAGAGACAGCAGAATGCTCGGGGGGAGGTCAGTGAGAGCGAAGAGATCGATCGCTTGCAGAGAGAGCCACCCAGACGGCCACGCTCCACAGAGCAAGCAACTCTCCCACAGAGCTGCGCAAGCTGTGGGGGACAGCATGAAAGAATAGAGTGCAGATTCCGCACAGCAGTTTGCCATGCCTGTGGAAAGCAAGGGCACATTGCCAGAGTTTGCAGAAGTCGTCAGGGGAATAGGCCCCCAGGTCAGAACAGAGTTGAATACTGCTCAGGAAGGCATCAAATGAAAAATAAGACTCCAACTAAAACTTCAAGGGGTCCCATGCTCCATGGAGCTAGATACTGGGTTGGCCCTGTCCATTATCTCCTCCACGACTTTCGACCACATTTGCAAACATAGCCGACAGCGGGTCCCGCTCAAATCATCGAGCTTAGCACTAACGGACTTCCAGAATCACCGTGTTCCCATAAGAGGCAAAGCTAATGCAAAAGCACAAACAATAGTCACACACAGGGGTGCATTCCGAGTGCGCCGCTTGCAGTTTGGGGTAAGTGTAGCACCAGGGTTGTTCCAAAGTATTATGGAATGAACACTGAAGAACATTCCTGGTGTCTGCCCATACTTTGATGATGTCCTGATCAAGGGGAAATCAGCGGCAGTCCTGGTGGAACATCTCGGCGCATTACTCCAACGTTTCCGTGAGGCAGGCCCAAAACTCAAGAGGGAAAAGTGCCAGATCGGTGTGGAATCCACAGAATTCCTGGGTTTCTGCATCAACGCTGCTGGAATCCACACATCTGAAGCTAAGGGTAATCCAGCAAGCCCCCACAACAAAATCCAAGGGGGAGCTTCAAGCATTCCTGGGCTTGCTCAATTTTTACCACTCCTTCTTACCGCATAAGGCTGCCCTGGCAGAACCACTACACTGCCTACTGGACAAACAAGCACCCTGGATCTGATCGAGCACTCAAGACAAAGCGTTCAAGGCAATAGCAATAGCAATAGCAATAGCACTTAGACTTATATACCGCTTTACAGTGCTTTACAGCACTCTCTAAGCGGTTCACAGAGTCAGCATATTGCCCCCAACAATCTGGGTCCTCATTTTACCCACCTCAGAAGGATGGAAGGCTGAGTCAACCTTGAGCCGGTGAGATTTGAACCACTGAACTGCTGAACAGTCAGCTGAAGTAGCCTGCAGTACTGCACTCTAACCACTGCACCACCTCGATAAAATCATTGCTATCCTTGGACCCCTTCCTAGCTCATTTCAACGAAACCCTACTAGTAACACTAGCCTGTGATGCTTCGCCATACGGCATTGGGGCAGTACTAAGCCACAGGATGCCAGATGGTAGAGAGGCCCCCATTGCATACTATTCTAGAACGTTATCATCGGCTGAAAGAAACTATGCCCAGATAGACAAGGAAGCCCTAGCCATAGTGGCTGGCATTAAGAAGTTCCACGACTTCTTATATGGACAAACCTTCACCATCTTTACAGACCACAAACATCTGCTTGGTCTCTTCACAGCTGACAAAAAGACACCGCAGATCCTGTTGCCGTGAATGCTACGATGGTCCATTTTCATGGCTGCATACTTGTACCGGCTAGTCCACAAGCTGGGCAAAGAAATGGGCCACGCCGATGCTCTCAGCCGACTGTCTCTACCACAGACTGAGCTGGATCTGGCCCCATCTTGTTGCATTCTGGTGATCCAGGACCTGTCTGAAGCACCCCTAGATGCAGGGGATGTTGCAGCTGAAACCACCATGGACAGAACGCTTAGCTGCATTCTCAACTGGGTGTTAAGGGGATGGCCAGAGGCCCAGCCAGGCCCTGAGTTCCAGCACTATGCTTCTTGAAAAAATAAACTGTCAGCCCACAAGGGATATTTGCTGTGGGGGAGCAGGGTTATCATTCCATCCAGTCTTCACTCCAAGGTGCTGGATTCCCTACACAAGGGGCACCCAGGAATTGTTCAGATGAAGGCTCTAGCCAGAAGCTACTTGTGGTGGCCAGGCCTGGACAAAGACATTGAGAATCAAGTAAGGAGTTGCCAGGCCTGCCAAGAAACCCAACCGGAGATGCCCCAAGCAACAGTGCACCTCTGGGAGACCACGCACACCCCATGGTCTCACGTGCACATTGACTTTGTGGGCCCCTTCCAGGGGCAGGTGTTCCTGATAGTAGTGGACAGTTATTCCAAGTGGTTGGAAGTGGCATCGGTCTCATTGATGACAATGACCAGGGTCATCTGAGAGTTGCGCCGGCTGTTCGCCACACATGGTCTGCCAGATGTAATCGTGTCCAACAACGGGGCACAATTCACGGCAGAAGAGTTTCAGTCATTCCTTAATGCCAACATGATTCGGCACGTAACATCCACTCCATTCCACCCCGCGACCAATGGTCAGGTCAAACAAATGGCCAGGACCACGAAGGAGGCGTTCAAGTGGATGATGAATGTGGACTGGAATCACCGCCTAGTGAACTTCCTCCTGTGTCAACACACAACTCCCAGTACAGCAACAGGTCGCAGCCCAACGGAGCTGAGGTGGGGCTGCCGGCTCACAACAAAGCTCGACCGACTTCACCCAAACAGAGTAGCGGCAGAGACGACTCAGCCAAACCTCCCAGGAACTTACAGCCAGGTGAATTGGTCTCGGCCAGGAACTATGGGAGTGGGTGGCAGCTAGGGTAACTAAGGTAATGGGCCCCTTGTCATACAAAGTTACTCTGGGGAATGGTGGTACAATCAGATGCCACATTGATCAGTTACGGCGTCGGCAGGCCGGTCCAGTCCCGGATAAGGATCCCAAGGCTTTATCAGGACCTGCCTGAACTGGCCACCACTACAGAACTGTTTTCCTTTGAGTTTGCCTACACCACCCGTGGCTGCCTCCAGAGAAACGGAGGTACCAAGGGCCGTAGAGCCGCCACCACTCACGGGCGACCAAAATGGCCATCAAGACTCTGTCCAATTGGAGATGGACAATACTCTATTTAAACAGGACTCTCCAGTAACATTGCGGCGGTCCACCAGGATCCATTGGCCTCCAGCCTATCTCAAAGACTATGAATATTGAACAGACTGAGGGTAAGAACTATCCTAGGGGAGAGAGGTGTTGTGCATTGAATATATATAGTTGTGTTAAGCCCTGCTAAAGTGAAACTAACCTTTAGATGACCCTAACTGTTAACTCCAACTATTTTGGAGGGAAACTTAGAACATTCATATTTGGGCAGGCTTTTTCAAGTATTATGATTGGTTAAGGTCCTGTGAGCCCCGAGTATAAATTACAGGGATTTGCCTGCAGTTCCTCAGTTCCAGTTTTCAGTCAATAAATGTTTTTGTATCTATTATGGTCTGTTTCTTGCCTGCTGAAGCCCATTACACAATAGATAGTCCTTGACTTACGACCACAACAGAGCCCAAAATGTCTGTTGCTAGGTGAAATATTTTTTAAGTGAGTTTTGCCTCATTTTATGAGAGCTATGACATGTTATGTTATACATAGCTTGACTTTATTGGCTCTCATTTTGCTTCTGAGTTCAGTTCAGTTGCTATTGATGCCCCCCAAAAGGGGTGCTTCTCTCCATATACTCCAGGATACTATTTAAGAACTATTTGTCCCATGAGGTTTGACCAGTCCTAATATACAGGCCAATGTTAGTTAACTGCACTAATCTTAAAAAAACCCTCTGTTGTATTGTAGATGAACATGATTTTTAAGGAAACATTTGGTTAAAATTAATAGAATTTCTGTGCTGTTTCATTTTTGTTAACCACCAGTTTTCATATATTTACTCTTATTTGGATTTTTAAGATCATTTTTAAAATTGTTAACCATCACAATTTTTTTTGAGGAACAGGTAGGACATGAGCTTTTAAAAATCTATGCACATTCACATAAAATCACACATCTCTTATACATATAACATTTTTATTTTTATAAGATTTAGGATGTTGTAAAATTTAGGATTGTGTTCTTATTGCACAAAGTCCAAAGAAAACAGAGAAAACATAAAAAGAAGGAAACACCTATGTTTGGTTAGGACAGGTGTCAGAAATGGTAAAAAATGGTTTACAATATGGGGGACACAACAAGGCACATAACAACATGGAATCCCAAAGAATTGACAAGTTAAATACATCACGGTGGCATCTGCGTCACTGATGCAAATCTGTCATGTTTGATTGCCAACAATTTTAAAACTGTGCTTACTTGACATGAAATATTGAAATTACCTCTAATGGCATTAACTATTTTTATGAAAATAGTTAATGAAGAAAAGAAAAAAAACTATTTTTATGTCTCTGTCCCATACTGGCCAATTTTATAATCTTATTATGGAATTAAAGAAAAAGAAATGGAAATATATTTTAGTCTCATATTTTCAACCCAGGTTTTAAAACCAAACAGATGGCTAAATAGACTTTGGAACAACTGACTCATGAGATGATCAGCTATATTTAAAAGAGCAAAGCCAGAGCAGGGATCATCAGATTATCTCTCAAGAAAGTCTCCATCTGCCTCTAAGTAAGTAATTATTATGATCATTGATGAGCACATAAAACATAGAAAAGAAACAGTGGATTATGTGTATTGAATTGCTTTACATATTGAACATGCTTTCATCCACAATTTTCTCATTCTTCATGAATATTCATAAACATAGTTAGTAGACCTTCCTGCATACTTGGCCTGTGTGGACACTTACCTAAAAGAAATGTCATACTTGTTCATTATAAGTCTTTATAATATATATAATATAATTAGCACAAATGCCACACTGGTTATCTGTTCCAGTGATATAATTCTAGTGTGTTACATACTAGAATTGCTGTCCAAAACAGTCAATAAAGATAGGAAACGGTAAGCTGTCTATTTGCAGTAAAGCAATAATATTTTATTTGCACAACAGTAAAATTAAACTAAGAGTGAATTTTTTAAATGTAAGTCCAGTTCAAATCACCTATTGCTTTTCAACTTTAATAACCAATAGTATGTCCTGAAATGTAGAAAGGAATAGAATAGAAAATAATTTATTTATTATTAACAAAGAACTGGATGTAACATCACTCCCAACTTCCTAACTGATAATATAGATGAACAGTTCAGCAGTAAAAAAAATATTATTATATAGATTGATAGATTATATAGATTGCCACTGATGTTAAGAACTCTTGCTTGGCATAAATAATTATACATAGATTTTGTGGTGGTTTGGCATAGAATACTTAGGGGGCGTGCATAAGCGCACCAGCGTGCCTACCGTCCCTGTCCTACTGTACCCATTTGTATGTACTCATTTTATGTGTTTATGGCTATGTTTTGCTTCTTTATATCCATTTATTTGTGCCATTTTTTCATGTGTCCTGTTTCCTTGCACTTGTTGACAAATAAATAAATAAATTAACAAACAAACAAACAAACATAGAATCGGAGCATTCTACAACTGAAAAGTGAAAAGGCATGTGTACACTTGGTAAACTACCATTATCACTTTGCCAAGTTGTTGTATAGGGTGTCAATTGTGGTAGTAGTTCCTTCCCTACTATTTTTTTTTTTTGTCCTCCCCATCTCTTTGCTGCTTATACAATATGAATAGATTATAAACCTACCGGTAGGATATAACCACAAATTGCTTCCTTTCTCTGCTGCTGGTACTACAGAACCTGGTGATTAATATTATTCAGTTTAACATACAGTAGATACATAAGAAAATTACATTGTCATAGATGTGCCACTCCTTCATGGAAGGTGCACATGTACTGTATAGGTCCAAACTTTCTCAAAAATTATTCTCTTCCCAGTTTGGATAGGGTTTCTAATTATCAAGCATTTTAATGCAAATAAGCCAGTTTTGAATAAGTAACATTCGATCATCTACATTGGCTATCCAAATGTGATCCCTCTGGATGTGTTAGACTGCAACTCCCATTCTCCAGAGCCATCATGAGACAAATAGAATACACTGTGAAGAAAATACAAGATAATTGTATAGCAGATAAATACAGTAATTGTTTTAACAATTTGAAAATATTCAATTTCAAATGAGATTGCCTATAGTGTCTTAATTATTTTTATCTTGTTTTGTAGAACAAAATTTCCAAATAAAAATTTAAAGCAATAAGCACTTTCTTTTCTTTTTATTACATTGTTTTGGATGATAAGAGTCAAAGTATTGGCTTTTGAAATAATTTTTTACTTACGAGAAATGTTATTGTAAACCACTTGATGGCAACCATGCAGTTCAAATAAAGACTGAACTATGAATGTTGACATCAGATCTCAGCACACAGTGCTAAGCCATGGGAAACCATAAATCAAAGTGCAACAATACAAAGGGAAAATCCCTCAGTAAAAAAGGCAGGATGATACTTGCTTTTTGTTTTAATATGGTACTTATGAAAACCAATAACCTTCAGAAATACTGACTGCTTTACTTTGCCTCAGGAAAGCAAAATATATTTTTTTAATTTTTCTGTCTTTCTGTCTCTCTGTCTCTAATTTTCTCTCTATATTTCAAATCATATTCTTCTAGGTATTTCTTGGTATTTCTGTTGTTAAAAAGGATATGGATTTTTTTTTAAGTATAGGAAAGGAAAAACACTCATATGTTTATGTAAGCCATGGCAATAATATCCAGTACAATGTTTCTTAAACTTTATTCTCTCAGGATCCTTTTAACAGTTTTAAAAATTATGGAAGGCTCCAAAAGAGTTTTGTTTGTATGGCTTATAATTATTGTTATTAACTGTATTAAAAATTAAAATTGACTGTAGCTACTGCTTTTCATGATTGTTTGATGTTTTGATTTTAATTTTGTATTATTTTTTAACATAGCCTGGCAAATAATTTTAATTTTGACAACCCCTGAGAGGTCTTGGGAAATGTAGGACCATGCTGAGAATCAACAGAGGTCCACTTTAAAAACACTGACCTAGGGCTAACTTTGTACCTTTTAAAGTTGGGGGACTAAAATTCCACAAATCAATCTAGATTATCAAAATGTTTTGTCAATCAGAGACACTATAAATAGTGATTTCATAAACAACTGAATCTGTATAACCAATATGCCAGGGACTGGAAATTTACTGAGTATATTCTCAGCAAATGAGGAACTTTCCCATTTATAGATTTCAGATGCTACTTTTTATTGTTTGGAGAGAGCTATAAAATAGTCCTGGAAAATTTCATCTCCTTGCAAATATCTCTTGTGTTGTCAAAATGCATTTTATGTCCATCTATATGTTAAACTTGGTTCTATATACTGCTACCTAACAAATTTTACTTTGCAATACAAATAAATGAGGAAGGAAGAAATAGCGAAAACACGAAGGTTCTATGGACTGCTAAAGATGTTTCTTTTATGAAGTGTGGGAAATATTAACCAGACTTCTTAAAATTTGTTAAGGGGATTATTGCCATAGCTACCACCCGAAAATACTTTGAATATTGTTACATAAGTGTTATGTCCTAACTGTTTCAACTCTGTTGCATGGTTCCAACCAGGTCCAGCGTTTGAGCGGGAAAAAGCTCAAACGCTATTGGCTGGTCTATCTGACAGCTCCCTATAAAAGGGCAAGCTGTCAGACTGCTTTTTGCTGGTTGCTGATACAAGAGCTGAAATAAAGAGCTGCTTGGAAGTCTGTCTCCTGTCATCTCTACCCACTATCTAACAGTGGCGACGAGGGCTTGGGCCAGGAGAACTGTGACTAGCTTCTTCAGCACTTTCAACCAGCCAGGCAGACATCTTCCTTCAAACGCTATTGGCTGGTCTATCTGACAGCTCCCTATAAAAGGGCAAGCTGTCAGACTGCTTTTTGCTGGTTGCTGATACAAGAGCTGAAATAAAGAGCTGCTTGGAAGTCTGTCTCCTGTCATCTCTACCCACTATCTAACAGTGGCGACGAGGGCTTGGGCCAGGAGAACTGTGACTAGCTTCTTCAGCACTTTCAACCAGCCAGGCAGACATCTTCCT
>QLTV01001992.1:1548762-1572534 GCA_003457575.1 Thermophis baileyi
TCGCTAATTCAAGCCCGGGTGTCTCGGAAGGCCTACCTGTGGAAGCCGAGAGCCAGCGATGTCCTCCCCTCGAACCGGTCCCTTCGGCCATGGAGGCCACACCCAGTAACTTCCAGGAGCTTCCATGCTCGGGCCCAGGAGCGACAGCAGACCTGTCCGCACAGGCCGCTGCCTCACCACCAACTGAATTGCGCAGGTCTAGTAGGGCTCCAACGCGCCCCGCCTACCTGCGTGATTACGTATGCTGGACAGCTCCATCCAGGAGGGGAGGGGTGTTATGTTCTAACTGTCTCAACTGTGTTGCATGGTTCCAACCAGGTCCAGCGTTTGAGCGGGAAAAAGCTCAAACGCTATTGGCTGGTCTATCTGACAGCTCCCTATAAAAGGGCAAGCTGTCAGACTGCTTTTTGCTGGTTGCTGATACAAGAGCTGAAATAAAGAGCTGCTTGGAAGTCTGTCTCCTGTCATCTCTACCCACTATCTAACAATAAGTTACAGGAACATGACACATTAATATCATCATAAGGTTCAGAATATGTGATTTTCTACTTCTTACATTTCCTAACAGCAGTGTCTGAAAATGGCAGTTGTGGTAGCCTAAACAAAGTGTCTCTTTGGATATGTGTCCATACCAGAAGTGCATGCAAAAGGCTATGACTTCATTGCAGTATAGTACAATGACCGCCCTCTTGACTTTTTCATGCCCACACAGAGAGACACACCATTGTTTCCTAGAATCATTTCGGCAGGAAGGAGGATTTAGAGTCACATATGGCTTCAATGCTGTTGCTGTGAAAACTAACGTGCAGTTTATTCTGTGTTTAAAAGAATTTTAGCAAGTCTAATACTAGATCAAACATTTCAGGAAGATTTGAAAAACATCGATCTTAAATGAAAGGATGCAGAGACAGAAGCTGCGGATTGAGAATTTTGGAGTACGCTTGTAGCCCAATGTGCTTAGCACAGGACGTGATGATGAATGCCAGATCAACAGTATTGGCCTGTTTTACAGAATGTTTTACAGAATGTGAAAGCCAGAATCTTTGGAAAAATTGTTATATTGCTAGATCAAAGGATGTCTTCATCCCTGATGTTCTTAGTCTAGCCAGCAAATCATAAATTATCTAGCAGTGAAACCCTTGGGAAAATATTAAAGGCAAACCCTTGTTTTCATCAGTTGTGCCATGATATAAATCGGATTTACACGGGAAGTCTTTACAATGCAACAAAAACAGGATTGCATTTATTCAGGCCTCTTGGCATGAGAAAATTTATTCGGTGTTTTCAGAGTGCATGTGTGTCACTGTTAGTGCCATACCAAAAACTGAGGATTTGTCACAGTTAGATTGATCTATACTGGCGAAAGCAGAGAGACAGAATAACAGAAAACTGCAGCCTTGGGTGAGCATTTAAAGGATGGATAATTTCCATATACTGCCTGTGCCTCAATCCTGTGCTCCTGAAGTATTGAGCATATAGTCCCAACAACAGGATGCTTCTTGCTATATTTGCACATAATCAATTCATTGATTTTCCCTTTTCTCATTTAATGAGTAAGAGCCAGATTAAATACAAGTGATTAATTTGTAAATCAAATTTCTTAATCATTTCCATTAAGTAACAATTACAGCTAGAGAGGAAAACTTCTTCCTGTGCTTGCTCATTTCTTTTTTACTGCGGTATTCATCTTTTGTCAGCTCGAAAGCTCACCAGTGCAACCACAGTTTCATCCTAAATCAGGAGGGAAGACCTCTTGCTACACACCAACATATACAGGTAGTCTTATGACCACAAGAGAGCCCAAAATTTCCATTGTTAAGCAAGTTATTCGTTGAGTTTTGTCCCATTTTATGACCTTTCTTGCCACAATTGTTAAGTGAATAACTGCAGTTCTTAAGTCAGTAACAATGTTGTTAAGTGACTCTGGCTTCCCCATAGACTTTGCTTGTCAGAAGGTTGTAAAAGGTGATCACATCAACCCGAGACACTGCAACAGATATAAATATGAACCAATTTCCAAGCATCTGAATTTTAATCACGTGTCCATCGGGATGCTGCAACAGTTGCAACTGTGAAAAAGGTCTTAAGTCCCTTTTTTCAGTGTCATTGTAACTTCGAACAGTTACTAAACAAACTATTGTAAGTCCAGGACTACCTGTAGTTCCTGGGCAGTTTTTTCCAGCCTTCGGAAAGCTTTCTGGTCCTGCTTGCTTAACACAATAGCTTCAAGGTAGAAAACACCTAAAAATTAATCTTAAAATAGATTTAGCAAACAAATTAAAGCCAGGCAACAACAACGACAAAAAAACCCCCTCTTAAGGTCCTTACCATATAACCAAAAGGATAAAGAAGAAAAGACAAGATAATTTCAGGTCTGTCTGTGAGACATGTCACTCATGTTGCAGCTCTGTCCCACCCTGCTACAAACCTTCAACCATCTCCCAGCAGTTCCCCAAATTAAATGCATCTCTTGGGCACCAAATATTGCCCACTCCTTTTATAAAAGAAGATTTGAAGTATAATAGCTCCAGTATAGAGGTTTTTTTAATCCCAGCAGTATCCGTGTAGGTATTTCAGAGCAAGTCCCTGACTTTAAACAACCAGCAATCAAAACAAGCTAAAAATAACAGGACAATGTGATAGTAATTATTCTTGACATAATAAGATGTGTATGAATGGCAGATGCTGATTTACAGATGATCTGTGTAAATCCCCATTTACTCTGTAAACGCAATAGCAGGGGAACAGAATGCTATTTATATACTAGCCCCAGATAATCTCGACTTAATTTTAACAGTTGGGCTTGCCATTCACAAAAAAAAAAAACATCCAGTTCTTGGAATCACTTCACAGCAGATCTGTGCTACTGATGTTTGATATCTCTCACAGGACTCTACTGATCTCTGTGATGTTTATGCCGGCATCTGGGATTCTCTGTGCAAATGTCAGTCCATTTCCTGACTGCTGAGCATTTAAGAGCCTTCCAGGTTTAAGTCTAGAGGCTGCAATGAATTAGCACTGCCACAATAGAAACATTTTTTATATATGAACAGCTCTTCTGAGGGCACCAAGGTTCACTTAGGGACTTTTTTTAACATGAAAACTTGGTGTGACCTCGCTTCTTCTGAAGTGGTCCTCCAATCTTTTCTAGCACACAAAATAGCATTATTACAAATTACTCAGAAAACAGGCAAATAGATTAAATAGATAAATGACAATTAGTCCAAAAGGATTTAGGGAAAAAGAACATTAAAATAATCTTATTTCTGCAACTTAAAGAGAATTAAGATCCTTTCTACACGCATAAGAGATTTGGCAGGTTTTCATAGGTGTGAGAAGGCACATACAAGAAAGTTTCATTTTCATGCTAATACGATTTTTTTTAAAAAGGAAAAAAAAAAGAATTATAGGCAGAAGAAATAAAGCTAGATGGAAAACATTGAAAATGAAAGATTAAGCACTCTTTTTAAACTTTATACCATTACTAATTAATAAAGCAAATGTTTATCTTGTCTGTCTGAAATTGGCTGAATTTCCAATACTGAACCCTATTTTTGGTGGGAATTTCTCTAAGGATAGAATGCAGGACAATTGCCTGACCTTAAGCAGCGTCTGGTTGGCGTGTAATTCCTATCACCCTATTTATAGGTAATATAGTTAAGGGAACAGGGTGCGATGGCTCAGAAGGGGGTGGGATGGCTCAGTGGTTAAAGACGCTGAGCTTTTCAGCTGGAGAACTGACAGCCTGGGTCTGAGATCCAAGCTCCACGCAACAGGATGAGTTCCCGTTACTTGCCCCAGCTCCTGCCTACCTAGTTCTAAAGTATGCAAATGTAAATAAATTAATAGGTACCACTTCAGTGAGAAGGTAACAGCATTCCGTGTGCCTTTGGCATATACCCGTGCTGGCCAAATGACCACAGAAATTGTCTTCAGAAAATACTGGCTCCCTTGGCCAAGAAATGGGAATGACTACCGTGCTCTAGAGCAGGACATGACTGACAGAGAAACCTTTACCTTTATAGTTAAGAGAAGACTGTAGTAAGAAATGAAATAAATCCTGCTTCACTGAATTTAACAAGCCCTTATTTCCATGAGCAAATACTTTCTTTTAATTGTCTCCCTCTCTCTCTCTCTCTGTATGTGTGTGTGTGTGTGTACACGCAGGCACACATACACACACATATATAAAATCACTATATATAAACTGATGTTAATTTATTTAAAAAATACACTGTTGGAATTTTCTTTAAAGATATTATATCTTAATGACAAGTAATAGAGATTACAACTATTACATAATAACTCATATACTATTATACCCAATATTATATAGTAAACTATATGTTTAAATAGAAAGTTGATGAGGACATTAGGAAGAAACTATTACAAAAGTCAAACTGTTGATGTTGAAACAATCAATTTAATTTAAACTACACATAGAGTGATGTCCAGATTTTGTTTCTGCTTCAGTGCAAAGCCAGTTCAAAGCGTAGTTTTATTAAACCAACTTTTATCTGTTGTACACACACATATACACACACACGCTTCCTGGAATGTGTAATAAAAATATCAGGCTATTTAAGTGCCAAATATATATTTCATATTTGAATTTTATTCAATTTTATTTATTTATTAATTTTCTATGCTGCCCATCTCAGGTTTTTAGTCTCTTCTGAAAGGCCAGGAGTGTGGGGGCAGACCTCACCTCTGATAGAATATTCCAGGGGGTGGGGGTGGGGGTACAGCAGAAAAGGTTCTTCTCCTGGATCCTGCCACCCAAAAAATTTTGCTGACAGGATCCAAAGTAAGCCATTTTATTTATTTATTTATTTTTAAATTTTATCAATTTTATTCAGATCAATTACACTAAACCTACCGTAGATTGTACACAATTTAAATGCAGCACTAATTCAAAGCCTGAGAAATAATACATTTCATTAAACTAGTTTGCATAATCTGACATACATACATTCTTTCCGAAGTACATAATCACATCTTTCAGAACAATCCAAACTCAAATGCAGTACATCCAAAATCCTTCATAAATTGAGATAACATATCCCAGATAGTTGGAAAGTAATTTAGGAAAACATTGACCTTCTAAATCTCTAACTGCCTACCAAGTCCTAATTCAGCAGATTAATAATATTTTAACAATAAGGAATTTCAAGAGGAGGCACCATAATACGTACCAAAATTCCTTCAAATTTATTACAACTTTAATAAGGATGACAGCCAACCTTTTTAAAAGATTCTTTTAGAATCTTTTAGAAAGATTTGCAGATCTGAATGTTTAAATTATATGAAACATATCTAAGATATGTCTAACAATGACTGAGGATTTATAGCATGCTTCAGTTCCTTAAACCAAGTTTCCAGTATATTGACAGCATTCATTTTTGTAAAAATAATAATAATGTAAAATAGTTAAATGTACCATAGTGGTAAAATGATGAGAGCCAGTTTGATGCAGTGGTTAAGGCATCAAGCTAGAAACCAGGAGACCATGAGTTCTCATCCTGCCGTAAGCACAAAGCCAGCTGGGTAAACTTGGGCCAGTCACTCTATCAGCCCTAAAAAGAAGATAAGGGCAAATCACTTATGAAAAACCATGAGAAGAAAACTGCAGAGATTTGTCCAGGCAGTCTCCATGAATCAATGTTGACTCAAAGGCACTAAAGTAAACTGAAGTAAAGTAAACTAAACTCAATTAAAGTAAATGAAATTAAATGCTTAATGTCAGTGAAAACCTTCTTCAATAGTGAACTCAATGTACTTGGAATTTTTGAAGCTACAAGGCAATGGATAGAAAACATTTTCCAACTTATATATGTCACATATATATTCAACATATTCTCTGTTGTAGCCCCAAAGGTAATTTTTCAAAAGGCAACTGGATTTTCAGTTCAGAACTGAAGAAGCTTCTTGGATGAGAAGCAAAATGTCTTCAAGGAAAACCAAGAAAGTCCAGTTGCCTTTTGAAAAAACACCTTTAGGACAAATATGACCTGGATGACTGAGAATCTCCATAGACATCTCTGTTGTAGCACTTGCCTTATGGCACATTGCTCTCCCCAAGCTCCAATGCTATTGGCTTTTCATAAAGAAAAGACCCTAAAGGTCTATCTGTTTCCCCAAGCCTTGGGTTAAATGGAAAGTGAGCCTGGTTCCTACAGCTTCTATGTTGGGAGTTTTTTGAGTTAGACCTTGTGCCTTTGCACTGTATTGATGACTTTTATCTATGTTTGTTGATGGTGTTTTAAATTATTGCTAGATACCCAGAGTCATTTGCTAAAGGAGATTGTTAGATATCCAGACTGCCTGGTTACAACCAGGTCCTCTCTTCAAGCGGGAAAAAGGATACCGCTGATTGGCTGAGCCATCTGACAGCTCCCTATAAAAGGGCTAGCTGTCAGACTGGCTCTCTGCTGGATCTTGTACATAGTTAAATAAAGAGCTGTTGTCTGAAACCTGTCTCCAGCCTCTTCAATCACCAGACTCAACAACTGGCGACGAAGGTGGGATTTTGAAGAAGGCTGAACAGAAAAGAGCTGACAGAAACAATGAAGATCCAGCCAGGTGGCAGAAGGAACAGTGGCCATTTTGCGCAGCAAATTCAAACCGCATCGGCCCGACATGTCAGAGTTCCACCCGCCGACTCCTTTTGACCCAGCAAAGGAGAACTGGGGGTCCTACATGACCCAATTCAATTGCTTCTTGGAGGCCAACGACCTCCTCAGGCTGTCGGACAACCGAAAAAGGGCGCTCTTCCTCAGCCACTGTGGGCATGAGGTATTTGACACGGCCAAGTCCATGTCAGAGCCAACGCCAGTGCAGACGGTGCCGTGGCAGGTGCTGCAGAACATGCTGCAGACCCACTATGCTCCCATGCCTTCCAAGGTGGTGAGACGGCACAAATTCCACCAACGATTACAGCGGGACGGGGAAGCAATCAACCAGTACCTGGCAGCACTTCAAAAAACCGCCATGCATTGTGAATTCAGGGACTTGGACGACATATTACTAGATCAGCTAATATGTGGGGTGCAAGACCTTCGCCTGCAGATTACTAGCCAAGTCCAACTTGACACTTCAGATAGCTTTGGACGAGGCAAGGGCAACCAAATCGTCCAACAAGGCGGCTGAATCACTCCACCGGCGAGTTGTGCCACCAGCACCGCAGAAGGCAACGCCTGCTGTCCACGAAAACCAGTGCCAGGATGACCCCTCAGACGACAGTGAAGAGGAAGTCTACCGGACGAAATGCCGGCGAGGAGCTGGGGGACCGAGGCAGCAACCCTGCCCCAGTTGCAGGGGTCAGCACCCACGAGCAACCTGCAGATTCCGGGACGCCATTTGCTGACGTTGTGAATGGCCGGGGCACCTAGCTAAAGTCTTCCGGGCCAGCCAACCATCCAGCAAGCATGCCACCCAGGACACCAGCCAAGCCGAAGCCAGACGAGGGCCGAACCGAGAACCACCGAGGCTGAAGCGCCACACTGACTACTCCAGAGCTCCCGAAAACAACCAGACCAAGATCGGGCAGGCAAGTACCCCGAGCCACAAGAAAATCCATATGACTGTGTTACTAGAGGGGTCTCCCTGCGAAATGGAAGTCGACACAGGGTCGTCCATCTCCATCATGTCCTGAGCAACTGTCAAACAGGCCATTCTGACCCTCAGCCATAGACAACTGAAAGTGCAGAACCTCAAGCTCAGCGATTACCAAGGCAATCACATTCCAGTGCTGGGCTGGGGCAAATTCCAAGTCCGATTCAGCCAGTTCGATGGAAGCCTTCCCCTGATGGTGGTTCGTGACAGCCTCCCTAGCCCTCCCTCCCTACTGGGCCTGGACTGGTTTGGAGCCCTGGGCATGGGAGTGACCGGGATCAACGCTGTCTCCGGTGGCTGCGCAGACAACCTGCTGCGAGAATTCCGAGATGTCTTCGATGCCGGGCTCAGCAAGTATGTTGGCACCCCCATCTCATTTAATCTTGACCCTAATGTAGTGTCCATCAGGCTCAAGCCCAGAAGAGTTCCCTTCGCTCTTAAGCCTAAGATCGACCAAGAGCTGGATAAGTTAATCAGCCAAGGCATTCTAGAGCCGGTCGATCATGTGAAGTGGGAGACTCCGATAGTGACGCCGGTTAAGAGTGACGGGTCTGTGCACATATGCACTGATTACAAATGTACAATCAATAAAGCCCTTCAGCAAAGTGCATACCCAGTCCCTATATTGCAACACTTGCTGCATACATTAGGCCCGGGTGCCATCTTTGCCAAGTTAGATCTTGCGCAGGCGTACCAGCAACTGCTGGTAGATGGCGCTACAGCGGAGGCACAAACCATCGTCACGCATAGGGGGGCTTTTAAATGTCACCGCTTACAATTTGGTGTTAGCGTAGCCCCAGGAATTTTTCAAGGCATCATGGAACGATTATTAAACAAAATTCCTGGGGTTGTTCCCTATTTTGATGATATACTGATCACCGCCGGTAATGAGCAACAGTTGAAGTCTAGATTGCGGGAAGTCCTGAGCAGGTTTAGGGCTGCCGGGCTCAGAGTCAAGAGCAGCAAGTGTCAAATAGGAGTCCCCGAGGTAGAATTCCTGGGTTATCGAATAAATGGAACAGGCATCCATCCCACCAAGGATAAGGTCAGGGCTATTCGTGAGGCCCCTACACCCACATACAAAACTGAGCTTCAAGCCTTCCTGGGGTTGCTGAATTTCTACAGCATTTTCCTCAAGAATAAAGCTACTGTTGCCGAGCCCCTACACCGACTCCTAGCCAAGAAAGCGACCTGGGTCTGGGGAAGGACTGAAGCGGCTGTGTTCCGGGCTGTCAGGAGCCTACTGTCTGAAGACAGCTTCTTAATCCAATTTAATGATACCCTGCCTGTAGTGCTAGTGTGCAATGCCTCCCCATTTGGCATCGGGGCTGTTCTCAGCCACCGGTTGCCAAGCGGCCAAGAGGCTCCTGTCGCTTATTTTTCATGGATGCTCTCCAGTGCAGAACGCAACTACAGTCAGCTTGATAGGGAGGCATTAGCAATGGTGGCCAGGGTTAAGAGATTTCACGAATATCTCTATGGCAGAGACTTTGAGCTGGTCACCGACCACAAGCCCTTGTTAGGGCTCATCACAGGGGACCACCCCACACTGGGGTGGGGTGGTCCCCCTGGCTCACCAGATGGACTATTTTTCTCTCCACCTATTTCTACAAGCTGACCCACTGGCCGGGTCGATCCCTGGGGCATGCCGATGCCCTCAGTCACTGCCCCCTGCCTGATTTGGTGGACGACCCCACTCCAGGTGTCCCCGTCCTCCTCATAGACTGCCTGTCAGGGTATCGTCCAGGGTAACCGGCCTGACACTGCCTGGACTCTGGCCTGGTCACCTCGGCCAAAGTGGCTGCCCATTCAGCCAAGAACTCTGTGTTCAGGACTATTTTGAAATGGGTGTGGAAGGGACGGCCACAAGGGCCAGTTAACCCGGAGTTTAAACCATTTGTATGTAAGCAGCACGAGATATCTGCTCAAGGGGGTTGCCTATTGTGGGGAGATCGCATAATTATTCCTCTGTTGCTACGAGAGGATGTTCTAGTTCATTGCACTAAGCCACTGTACATCATGGGAAAGAAAGAAAGAAAGAAAGAAAGAAAGAAAGAAAGAAAGAAAGAAAGAAAGAAAGAAAGAAAGAAAGAAAGAAAGAAAGAAAGAAAGAAAGAAAGAAAGAAAGAAAAGAAAAGAAAAGAAAAGAAAAGAAAAGAAAAGAAAAGAAAAGAAAAAAGAAAAAGCCAATGAACTTTTTTGAGCAGCAAAATTAAATGAAATTTATGATTTTCCCATGCAAAATTCTATTCCTAATTTTTCTTCATTGAAGCAGTAGGGTAGACAGTGGGAGTTGTGCTATGTAGTTGTTGCAGCCTTTGGAAGTTAGAAAATTCCTCAGAAATCAACTAAGTCCACAACTGAACTTACATTGTTAATATCCTACATTAGCTAAGATGAATATTGATAGATGCTAATATAAAATATGGATGCTAATGAGCAAAACGTTAAGGCTAATATAAAAACCCCAAACCCAAATCAAAACCTCCAACCATTCCAATAAAAGATAAAATTATCTTTGGATCAATTGCATCAGACATTGATGCAATTTTGAAGCCATTGCATCAGACATGGATGTAATGTTGGTGTAGAAATTTATTATCTGTCAGGTTTCTTTGACCTAGCATTTGCTTTTCCCAACTATATTTGTGTCTTTATTGATGATTCTGTCCTCTCCCACCCCAAAATTCTTCAGTCCTAAAAGCTAAATGCAACTTCACATCAAGTAATATATCTATTGGAACACAGTTACCCATAATAAATTAAAGGCAGTCATAGAATTTCTTAAGATTTATCAAATCAATACTAGAAAACATAACTACTGTACACCAATGAGGGAATAAATGGCTTTTCTGCTTGCACTTCCTTCAATAATGTCCACCACTACTATGAATCAGCTTCAATTTTTAAATCAAAAAGACTTTTAATCCTGTACTATAGTATTTTGTAGGACAGAAGAGACCAAATAAAGTAACCTGTCCTTACCAGAATTTTAAGATTCCATCACAGTGAAAAGGGAAAAAAAGTATCCATCTTACTTTTCCAGATAACCATCCTGATCATAGCAGAAACAAGAGATGAACATCTGACCAAAACCCCTTGTTTGATTTCTTTGTTGGACCATTTATGAAAAGGAGTATTGGGTTTGGGAGCACACTTGTTTTTTACTTAGTGCTTTCTTGCAATCTAAAATGGAGATGTTTATAGCACGTTGTTCAATAGTTCCAAAAGTTTACACTTTAAAAGTATGTTGTAATCTTTGGTTTGCTGATTACACCGCTCAGAGGCAAGAGAGTAGAAAGAAGAGCGTATGTACTATTGCAAATGGAATCCATTTTATTTTAAGCCTGGGGGAATAAATATATAGAAGATGTATTTAGCAGACAGTAGACCCAGCAAGATAGAATAGTTATTGTACTGCATCATCATCATCATCTCATCATCTACTAAACTTCAATGTCACACAATTCTCAATGACTCTGGGCATCTGCAATGATAAACTCTTTTAGCCTGTGATGAGTTAACCAGAAGACAGTAGACCTATTCTGGGTAGACGTTCAAAAATATGAGGTCTGAAACTTCACAGCAAGTAATATAAAGAAACAGCAAGTTAATTAGTTTTGTAGTGAACATGAACAGAAAAAAATTATAAGACTTGGAAGTTCTAGAAAGGCTACAATAATTATTTTAGGAACCCTTCAGCAATATGTTCAGAAGGCATTCAGAACGTAATATGATTGGGCATTAGTAATTCTCACATCAGAAACAGATAATCAATTGTAATCAGGCATCAAATTGTAATAGGAGAATTTGCCAGAGAAATAATTGGATAATTACTTGAATGTTAAATGAACAGTGAATCTATTACATAGGGAATGAATCAGACTTTCCAAGAAAGGTCATTGGACATTGAATTGAATGTATTGTAATCCAAACCAATGAAATTGTCAGATGAATAATTTAACTACCATATATACAGATATCCTTAGAAAGGTATTCATGAGAGTTTCCGTGCCTCTTATTTGTTTAATGCATATACCTAAAGTGAGGGAAAAAAAGCCCACACTTGCTTAGTTGTATATATATATCCTTTTTATGTGACTATTCAAAATTGATGTGGGAACAGAATGTGTAAGTTGCACTTATTTCCTGTGAGTAGCAATTCCTGTCTTTTTTTAGCAGTGTGATATAAAGGTTCTGAGTTTATGCAGCACCCATATTCCTTTGCAAATTATTCTTGTTACCACATTTTGTAATGGGAAACCCAGAGTGACTTGTGTTAGGAACTAAATCAGAGGAAGATTATTTAGAAAACATTACATGAATGGTTGGGCTTCTCATATCTGTTTTGGAATCATGGGAAGACAACTGAATGTGCTATGACTGGATATTCTCCTATTTCAGATACATCTATTCTTTAGCTGGGGCATAAAGTGTTATTGGTATGGAAGAGAGACAGAGAGAGATTGATATAGATACTGTATATAATATAGATGTCTCTGTGTGTATAAAAAATAAGTTGAACAGGCCATAAGACTAGTAGTTCCTGATAGCCCTATCATCCAAGAATCAACTGAACTGTGACCATATCTAATGGCTCACACATTGCATAGCTTAACTAGACATATACTGTTTGAATGCATACAAAATGCTTAATATTGAATAATAAATAGCTTTACACTATGGAAAAAATGCACAAGAAGAGAAGCACTAAAGCTAGGAGTATAATTTTTATACACAGAATCATTCTTGAGGCTGGTGCTTGTCTAAAAGAAATTAAACCTACATTTTGTGTAGGAAATATGCACATGTACACACATTTTTCAAGAATTACAAGCAGTACACAAGCAGTCAAAGCTGAAGATGTAACAAAATAAGGTAAAATCATTTATTTTATTTATTTATTTATTTATTTTTCAAGCATATACAAGATTACAGAAAAAAGTATAAACATGATTGTGAATACATAAAATGAATAAACATGGTTATGAATACATTATAAATTGGTTACGAATACTTGGGGACATTAGGACAGGGATATTAGGCACGTTGGTGCGCTTATGCACGCCCCTTACAGACCTCTTAGGAATGGGGTGAGGTCAATGGTAGACAATCTAAGGTTAAAGTTTTGGGGGTTTGGTGAGGAAACCACAGAGTCTGGTAGTGCATTCCAGGCATTGACATGTTGGAGGTGACAGTCCCAGCATACATAAAGTATTGGTTATATTATGGTAGCTATATACCTTAATTGCTATTTGATCTTTGTTTATTCCTAGGGCATTGTTACTTGAGTGAGGGTAGCAGTTGGTATGGCCACCATGCAGTTAAGCTGGCACTAGACTTTTTACCTTTTCTGAATTTTTTTTAAAAGCCATTTTTTAACTTTCTTTAGCACATTTTAGGGGTTATGTCACATGCCACTGAAATTTAATTGTTGAGACCACAAATAAATTATTGGGATCTTCTGTATGTTTTATGTTTTTTAAAGGCATATTTCATAGGCTACTAGCATTAGAAGAAGACCTGTAGTCCATGCTCATTTCAATGTAAGAATCCAAATTAAAACATTTCAAAGTTCTATTTATCTAGCTTTCTTTTGAACACTTCCAATGAAGAGGAACCTAAAATCTTTTTGGTCAATTGGATCAATTGTCAAACTCCTTTTACTGTTCAGAGATTTCTTCAAACCTTCAGTCAGAATTTTTATAGAATTGAATGATTTGCTCCCTAATATTTGGAATTATATTTCTTTTGATGCTGCCTAAAATTATATTTGATTTATTTACAGCCACATCCCATTGCTGGCTCATATTCAATTTGAATGTATTTGTACATGCATTCCTTCAAGAAGCCTATATAAATTTACCTTCCTACTTTAATATTTTGATTGTTATATGCATTTTCATACATTCATTGCCCAAAACCAATACATGTTTTTATTGCATAGAGCCCTTTTCTAATGCTCCTTCTGAGTCCAACATTTTTCTTTAAAACTTATATCCTCCTTTTATATTTTCTGTAAGGCCTCCTGAATAAGCTTATGATTCTAAAATATATTAGGCTGTACTAATGTTGGAACTTTGGAAAACAAGTTAATTTTTTTGTATTTTTGTTTCTGAAGGAACCAGATAAACACCGCTCATATTCTTTTTTAAACAAAGAAAATGAGATGTAATCAAGGTTGTCTTCCATATATTTTTCCTGGCCAAACGCTCTTTATTTGTACATTCACTGCTGGGTAAAAGCTCCAGACCTTGAAACATTTCTTTTTCTGACAAAAAACCCCTCAACCAAATTCTATTTTGGAAAAAAAAAATCCTACAAGTGAGTCGTGCAGTAAGACTGAGTGAAACAGTCACTTCAGGCAGCAGATTTTGAATGTAATGGAAAGTTAGCAATCGAAATGCAATTAATTGATTCTTTGTGCTCTCATACCAGCTCCTTATGGGCTCCAGGCATTTGGTTGGCCTTGGGTATAATGTCTCTCAATTTAGAAAATGACAGGCACCTTTACTGTTGTGGGCATATCTTTACTTACCATTTAAGCCACTCCTGTCTGTGCTTATGTGGTTTTGGCAACAGCTTGCAAGGTATATACCGGTAGTACAAACTTCAGATTACAAAACCTTCCATTGGACAATTCCCTGCTATTTTATCCCACCACTTTGTCCTGTATAGTATACATATACGTATACCAGGGGTGGGTTCCTCTGGGTTCGGACCAGTTCTCCTGAACCGGTAGTGGCCCGCTAGTGATGTCACAATGACATCACCGAACCGGATCAGTCGGTGCCGGTCCGTGGGGGCCGCCATCTTTTTTTGAATTTTTTTTGAATTTTTATTTTTTTTTTCCTTCTGAGCATGCGCAGAAGCTGACTTCCGGCACTGTGCATGCGGTCACCATCTTTTTTTCGGCTTTGTTTTTTCCCCTGGATTTTTTGTTACTGCGCATGCGCGCGTGCGCGAAGCGTGCACGATCACGAGGCGCACCCACGCGGCACAGGAGGGAGCGAACCATCAGCAAGGTAAGTTGGAATCTACCCCTGATGTATACGTATACGTATACATATACATATAATATGTATACGTATATGTATGTCTTACATATGTACATGCATGTATACACTTACAGTACATACAAACATGTGCAAAATTAAATTGCATTATTATATGTACAGGGAGGCACAATGGGTCAGTGGTTAAAGACTCTGACCTTATCAACTGGAGAACTGACAGCCTGGATTCAAGACCTGAGCTCTGTGCAACAGGATGAGCTTCTGTTACTTGTCCCAGCTCCCATCCACCTAGCAGTTCAAAAGCATGCAAATGCGAGTAGATTAATAGTTACTACTTCAATGGGACTGTAACAGCGTTCTGTACGCCTTTGACATATAGCCATGCTGGTCACATGACCACAGAAATTGTCTTCAGACAATGCTGGCTCCCTCGGCCAAGAGATGAGTACCTTACCCTAAAGTCAGACATGACTGACAGGGAAACCTGTATCTTTTTTATTATATGTACAAAATGTACATGCATGTAGGCATATAAAAAGCTTCTTTTTTAAAAAAAATACTGTTTCTCTTTATATATTATTTTTTCCTTATCTTTAACATGACTGCTATAATACATATTCATACAAGCCAGCCCACTACAGTGGGGAAAAGGAAGAAAAAGGGTCATGTTGAGGTCCTGAATGAAAGGCAGGATATAAATCTAATGAATAAAGTATATAAAGATTATGTATTTGTTCCATGAATGGAGAAGACTGTAAAATTATTATATAAGTTACTTTTATATTACCAATATTGCATTAGGACTGTGGAAATTTCCAGGATAGCTGTATGAGTTGATTGCACCAGAACAAAACAAAACAACAACCCTAACCTATTTCTTATAAAGTTGGGTGAAGTTTCATACAATCCAAAAGAATGTACATCAGGGGTGGGTTCCAACTTACCTCGCTGCCGGTTCGCTCCCTCCCGCGCCGCGTGGGCGCGCCGCATGGGCACACGTGATTCATGGGCGTGCGCATGCGCAGTAACAAAAAAGCCAGGGAAAAAAAGCCAAAAAAAAGATGGCAACCGCATGCACAGTGCCGGAAGTCGGCTTCTGCGCATGCTCAGAAGGAAAAAAAAATTAAAAAATAAAATTAAAAAAAAGATGGCGGCCCCCATGGACCGGGACCGACCGATCCGGTTCGGTGAAGTCATCATGATGTCACCAGCGGGCCACTACCAGTTTGGGAGAACCGGTCCGAACCGGGAGGAACCCACCCCTGATGTACATGTTTATCATTCTATGACTGTGGATAAAGGTTTGATGGTCTCTGTCTATTTCAAGAGAACTCAAAATATTCATTACCTCAATATTTGTGCCCTTCTCATTTCAGGACTCGGAACCAGTGCATAATTCATTCAATTCATTCTCATAGGATCTTATCCCTAGCAAAATAAAATAATATTCTCAGGCAGTAGTCCTTTTCTTGCATGGAAACAGATTCTATCCCACATTATTGTCTGGTTTTGCCCATTCTAGGGATGAAGGAGTTGCTAGTCCAAAAGTGGCCATAGGAAACAATTAAGCAATGGAAAATCACAGCAGACTTCAAGCAGAGTCCTAAATGCCATGACATGTTTTAAGACAAGCAAACAAGAAGTTGAACAGGATCCTTTGCATTCGTAGGTGCTCCTGTTCACTTCTTCAGAATGCCCCCAATTGTGTTGATCCCCTTTCAGTGTCTATCTCTGTTCACATAGCATTCTTGGTTTCAATAAAGTTCTGGTTTTTTTGACATCAGATACAATTGGAATTGCAGATGCAACTGTCCAGATTAGAAATCAAGTCAAACATGAGAGCAGCAGCTGGAATTTAGGGCCAAATATATGGCCCACACAGCTCTGCCCTGCTATTAGAGCAGAACAGTTGGATGACCTCAAGAAAAGCGGCCAACAAATGCTTAGTAATCTGAATGTTGCCTGAGCAAAATATGTCACCATAGCTTCATGGCTTGTCTTGCTTGTGTAAGTATAATTTGTTACCCAAGTGCACCCAGAGTAGCCACAATCTTGGTGCTTTGTCACATGGGATGGATTATGTACAGAGGAGTGATTGCTGACACTTCCCAAATATTAAGGTGACAGTAGAACTTGAGATCACAAGGCACTACCCTACAAGATTGTCTTACACAGTTATACAATAACAACAAAAAAACATGAACCTACTACCAACAGGTTTTTTTAATTGTCCTTTCACAAATGTCATCAAAAAGCATGGTTATTTTTTCCCCATTAAAAACTGACCTTTTCAGAGTATTTATTCATTTGGAACACATTCTTATTAGTCTGCATTTGAATTACAGGATCAATAGAAAACAATAAAACATTGACATTTTAATCCTGTCTTTGCTTCAGTCACTTTGTTCCGAGTTGGCATTAGATCACTTCTGTTTGCATGTATAGAGATAGCAATTTAGCATCTTTATCTGCTGTGTTTGCTCTTTTTTCTTCAAATGAAATTTGAATAAAAGAGAAAACTTTCAAGAGTGAATGCATTCTTTTTAAATATCCCAAATGAAAGATAACTTTACTTTATGTGGCCTGTTTTTAATTATTTATTTTCATCCTCAGAAACCTTTATACCATTGTACTCGTGCTAGGTCATTATCCTGGGCAGTTTGCCAATACAAACTGAAGTGGAGCTCTCTTCACAAAATGAGTGAAACTCACAAAACAATCATGAAAGTTTACCTGAAACTCACAAGCCAATCTCCCTGTGTCTTTTTGTGTGAGAGAGATTTTCCAGAGAAAATTATATTCTATTTTGCTTCTACTTACAGCTAGAACATTGTGTTCTTCTCCGGATGAGTTCTTTTGTCCTCCTGTACCATTTAATGCCATTTCCCATCTTACTGTTGAGAGGCACTGTACTTGGCTTGGTATCAAATGGCTGCTTGAGAACTGCAAGTTGAATAAGATCAGGAGGCTAGCATAAGTCAAACTAATATAACAAGGCACAGATATTTTACCACAATACACTAAATGTTCTTGAAAATCTAAATTTTTGAAATTCCCCCTCCAGGGGTGGGTTCCACTTACCTTCCCTATCGGTTCGCATCGCGACGGAAGTGCGATGCGTCGGGGAAATGACCATTTGCGCATGGTCTTGGGGAAATGACCATCTGCGCATGGTCTTGGGGAAATGACCATCTGCGCATGTGCAGAAGCCTCTGAGCATGCGCAGAGGGTTTTTTGCCAGCCGCAATGACTGGAGAAACAGTTCGGGGGTGTGGACAGATGGCCATCGCTGCCAGTTCAGCGAGCGGGTGCAAATTTCTGCCACCGGTACGGGAGAACCGGTCCGAACCGGCAGCAACCCACCACTGTCCCCCTCATGGCATAGGAAAGGGTTACTTGAGAGAACAGCTCTCCTTTATTTCATCTGTCCATCCCACCAGACCTCTACTAGCAGACCTAAGATAATGTAGATAAAATAAACTTTATTATCATTTTTTTTATTGTGGGCACACTGGCACACATTAAAAATGAAATTCTGTTGCCTGCTCTCAAAAGAAACTATATACTACCCATACCCATTCATAACACACATATACACATGATTGATTATATATATATATATAGGATGTGTAGTGTACCAGATAATACTGTGGACCCTGCTTATATGCTATGTCCTGAATAGCAGAGATGTTATAGATTTCATCATCTAGGGAGCTACAGTTTGTGGACCCTAGGTGGTGGGTTTTTTCTGCAGTGGTACCCAGTTTATGGAATCTCTTGTCTGTGAGATGAGGATGGCCTCATCCCTTCTCAGCTTCTATCAGTCCCTTGAGACCTGGATGTGCCAGCATGCCTGGGGGCCCCAAGGGATGGTTGACTTCATGAGGGGGCTCCATTAACATCCCTTTGTCTATTATTTCTTTTGTTTTGTTTTTTATGGTTTTTAATGTTTTTATAATGAATTATGATAGTAGTTTTACATATTTATTCATTGTTTTCATGCTGCCCAGAGTCATTTTTGGTGATACGGGTGACTATATAAATCAAATAAATTTTAAAAATAAAAAAATAAATATTTAGAAAACAATTCCAATTACTTAGCAGTTTCTGGGGTGAAATTATAAATGGAGAGAGGGGGGAGGGAGGGAGGGACAGAGGGGGGGGTGCTGTCAGAATGTTTAAATCAAAGGTAGGCCACCAGATCTATACTTGAAAAATTAAGTTGATCGCTCTATAAGCAATAGCAATAGCACTTAGACTTATATGCCTCCTATTAGTGCTTTACTACACTCTCATCGTGGTTTACAGAGTCAGCAAATTGCCCCCAACAATCTGGGTCCTCATTTTACTGACCTCAGAAGGATGGAAGGCTGAATCAACCTTGAACCAGTCAGGATGAAATTCCTGGCTATGGCCAGAGTCAGCCTGCAGTACTGCATTCTAACCACTGTGCCACCATGGCTCTTTTGTGAGCAAAGAGAATATGTTCTGTGTATCTCTTAGCTGACATCTACAGGTTTGGTGGGTTTTCGCAGGTAGTCTACACTAGACTTAACCAGAAACTGATACCATAGACTGTTTTAGACATTTTCTCCTAATAGATTTGACTAATAAATGTTGAAGACTGCCCTCCCCCCCTTCACGCCATAAAAATACTCTTCTTTCCAAATGACAACAGGAATTTCTGGCATTGAAACTAGTAGCCAAATCAGAAACATCCTTAAATGCCCCAAGAAATGGAATACCACCATTTCAGTTATTTTTTTAACACTTCCTTTAACTCAAGAGTTTGGATTTATAAATGGTTTCCAAAATATTTTTTTAGTTTAATGTTGACAAAATCAAGATATTCCCCCTTCCCTTAAAAAAAAGATCATTTCTAATGTATGTCCTGCCCAGAGCCTCAAATTAAATGCATATTTCTGGACAAGATCGTGTGGGTTACTGCCTGCACATTACTTTCTGCATGATGTAATTGCATATGAGCTGTTCTTTCATGTATTTAGGATTGCAACTGAATAGCCTGATTCTATGGACTGGTTTAATTTAGCATCTAAAAAAGTGATCCCTGTCAAAGGCTTAGTCACGTTCCAGTGCCAGCACACAGAGGCCAACTGCCTTAGCAGGGCAGTACGTAAAGAGAAATCAGATTATATGTTGATGTTTTATTCTTTCTCCTGCACAAACAATTTTCAATTTGCCACAGCTGTGTCAGATTTCTTCATGAAGGTAAGTGACTTTCTTTCTTAAAAATCAAAAAGCAGGCAGGCAGGCATCATTCCTTTAGTGAGAGAGTTTCATATATAATAATATTTTGGTGGATAAATCATTGCTTTTTTCATGGAAATCTTAACAATTGTTACAATCTCATTGATTTAAGATAATGTCCCATCACTTGCTTTGGTAGAGATAAAACTCTTCTCACAGTTTTCTTTTTGATTTCACAACCTCTTCTTGCCCTTTCCAAATGTTTTGTTCTGATGGAAAGCACATGTGTGTTATAACCAGAAAACTATTTGCAGTGGTGACAAGTACGAAAAGAAAGAGCAGGTGTAAATATAAGTCATACAGGAAAACATATATCTTGCTGGAGCAACACATTGAAGGTAGACACATATTATTCAGTACTATAACCAAATCAGAGAAAATATGCAAAAACCATGTGTTTCAATAAAGGTTACCTCAAAGTATTAGATACTCAGTTTGGCAGACAATTAGGGGTAGGGGGTGGTCATATTTATTTATTTATTTATTTATTTATTCATTTATTTATTTATTTATTTATTTATTTATTTATTTATTTATTTATTTATTATTTCTTACTTACTTACTTACTTACTTACTTACTTATTTACTTCTACATTGTGACATTTATGGAAATTTCATCCATACATTTTTCAGTAAAAGCGGCTTGAAAGTCTATAAGATTATGGAGCTCAGGCTTCATTAAGGCAATTAGCAAGGAATTTCAGGTTTATGACTAACCCGCTTCTTCCAACAGAATTTAAATGTTAGCTCCTTTCAGAACTGTTCCATGAAACTATCTGTGTTTTAACTCAGCACTAAGGAGACTAATCCAGATGCAGTTGCTATGGCAAATGAATTTTTCTTCCAAAAGCTACCACCTATTTAATTATTTGCATTTCCTGTATGGCAAAGTTGGTGAGAGGATGTCATAAAACATTCATAAAGTTAACCCATTAATTTGAAGAGAAGCATTTTTGTACAATACCTTATTTCCTGGGACATTCTCCCCCCTCCCCTCCCTTGCATCTGATTTATTTCCTAATTGCTCAGCAGGAAGAAAGGAAGGCATGAATTACCTTTGAAATCTCTGGTTCTTTAACATCAAGTTTCCTTGGGTCTTCTCTTCTTACTTATTTTGTCATTTTCTCCCCAAAAGTAATGGACTAAAATAATCCATTTCAATGCGAACAAATCAGCCTTGAAATTATCTTTTCCATTTTAATGAATGTGGTTTAAAATGCTGGAAGAAAACTTAGCATCTTAGAGTTTTAGTGATAGCAAAGAAATATTTGCAGCAAATGAATCCTTCTCTGCAGAAATTGGCAGGAAAGGATTATGTTTGACGTGAGAGAATCTCTGTTTCCCAGGGCCTTACACACGAAGGGGATCCCATCAATTTATGACTCAATTTTTGAAATAATCTGATAGATCAATTCTTTTTATTTAAGGCTATAAAATGAATCAGATAAAATATGCAGTAAACCAAAGACTTTAGCATTTTAGCTTTCATTTTACAAACTTGTTTACTAATCCTTTTACTTCATTGGACAAAAAAGAATGGGGAAAAAATTACAGTGCTAGAGAAATAGAAGGTGTGTGAATATTCTCATTCTAATAGCACTACCCGGATTTCAGGGTATAAAAAGAAAGCTCATTTGCATATTAACCTGTATAAAGTTTGCATGTGAACTTGCCTCTACTTTTAGTTATTTGTGGTAAAAGATTGTGGGGGTATTGAAAAGGAATAGAAGGTGAATAAACGTAAGTAATTGGGGTAGCTTATCTTGTAAATGATAATTCAGTCCAAGTGGCAAGAAACTGAGAAAGCATTTTAAATCCTTCAGAGATTACCTCTGAATGAACTCAATATAAATAAAAAGGAATCTGGTAGCACCTTTTCTGACTAATAAGTTTTATTTAAACCAGTATTGTTCAAATTTGGCACCATTAAAATGTGGGGGCATCCCAGCATTTCCCATCCAGCCAAAAAAATTAGTTGCATTCCTGGTTGTCTTGGTGTTATTTTTTGTTTGTTTGTTCTTTCTCTTAAAATAAAGCTAGGTTTGTCTCATTGTTAAGTGTTTGCCAACAGCAATGTGCAGACTGCAGGGGACTGAATAATCTTCAAATTACAATTCTACTGATTCTTATTATGGAGAGAAAGAAAATATTCTTAAGGAAACTTGGGAAATGCTTTATTGTTTTGGCCAGAGGTTTGCAATTGCTTCCAAAAACTGATTGGGCTTTTAATGTCTTTTTCTCTGCCTTTGGAAATGCTGGTGAAGCTTACTTCATTGATCCAACTAATCACCTTGTTCTCCCAGGCAACTACTAGCAATGCTGTTTGAGAAAAATCATGGGAAAGAAAAGTGTGCCGAGAAAGTAACTATTACTATGTGTGGTGTAAATGCTGAACTAAGATTTTACTATATTTATCAACTAACCCACTCTTATGGAGTGGTACCCAACACAGTAGAAAAACAACAACAACAAGGACAGTACTAATAACAAAACAGTAAACAATCAAAAATACAACAAATGTGTAATGTATGGAAGAGCACCTGTATACCAGTCAACAAGACTCAAATGCTCATTGAAAAAGCCAGTTTTCACAATCTACCTAATTCAAAACAAAGAAGGCATCCTTCAAGCTGCCAAGAGTAACATGTTCCATACTTCAGGGGCCACCACAGTGAAGACTTCCTGATTTACATCCAAGTACAAGAGAGGACTCTCAGCAGGCTTTTTTAAGCTGGCTGAAGTGGACAGGTAGAGCTAATTCTGGCAAATCAGTGCTTGATTGAAAGTAATTAAATAGCATATTCTTGATTTGAAAAGACAGTACAATGTTAAAGAAAGCATAGTAATAGATATACATTACCATGTACATAATGGGCAGGGGTGAAATCCAGCAGGTTCTGACATGTTCTGGAGAACCGGTAGCGGAAATTTTGAGTAGTTCGGAGAACCGGCAAATACCACCTCTGGCTGGCCCCAGAGTCGGGTGGGAATGGAGATTTTGCAGTATCCTTCCCCAGGAGTGTGGAGGGAATGGGGATTTTGCAGTATCCTTCCCCTGGAGTGGGGTGGGAATGGAGATTTTGCAGTATCCTTCCCCTGCCACGCCCACCAAGCCACGCCCACCAAGCCACACCATGCCCACCAAGCCACGCCCACAGAACCGGTAGTAAAAAAATTGGATTTCACCACTGATAATGGGTATACAAGAAACAAACATGTTTTGTAAGTAAGAAGGAAAGGGAGTAAAGACAGAGATGTTTCATTTATTTCCAGTAATAAAATTTCATAGTATATCAGTATATCTTCTATGATTGGGAATGTGTGATGAAATATTTGAAGGGTTTATACAAATTACTAAGCGTGAATAAAAGTGAGAAATGAGGTCGACCCCTAGGCCCCTTGAGTGTGGGGTGCCTCAGGGTTCGGTACTCTCTCCCCTTTTATTTAACATCTACATGAAACCACTGGGTGAGATTATCCGACGGCATGGGGTGAAGTTTCAACAATACGCTGATGACACCCAGCTGTATATTTCCACCCCTCGTCAATTCAGTGAAGCGGTGGACGTAATAGACCGGTGCCTGGACGATGTAAGGGTCTGGATGGGAGCTAACAGCCTCAAGCTAAACCCAGATAGGACCGAGTGGATGTGGATATTATCTCCGAAGGACCAAATCGATCGTCCTTCCATGGTTCTGAGGGGAGAAAGCTTAAACCCCTCAGAACGGGTTCGCAATTTGGGTGTCCTCCTGGACTCACAGCTGAGATTAGATCAACACCTGACAGCTGTGGCCAGGGGGACCTTTGCACAGGTATGCCTTGTGCACCCATTGCGGCCCTATTTAGCTCAGGAGGCTCTGCTCATGGTCCCCCA
>QLTV01001992.1:1578016-1625980 GCA_003457575.1 Thermophis baileyi
GACCTGTCCGCACAGGCCGCTGCCTCACCACCAACTGAATTGCGCAGGTCTCGTAGGGCTCCAAAACGCCCCGCCTACCTGCGTGCTTACGTATGCTGGACAGCTCCATCCAGGAGGGGAGGGGTGTTATGTTCTAACTGTTTAAACTGTGTTACATGGTTCCAACCAGGTCCAGCGTTTGAGCGGGAAAAAGCTCAAACGCTATTGGCTGGTCTGTCTGACAGCTCCCTATAAAAGGGCAAGCTGTCAGACTGCTCTTTGCTGGTTGCTGATACAAGAGCTGAAATAAAGAGCTGCTTTGGAAGTCTGTCTCCTGTCATCTCTACCCACTATCCAACAAGAATCCTTCATTCAACTCCTCCATACAGCAGTATCTTTACAATGATGAACCTAGAGCTACATGTGATCTCCAAACTACTATTTCTGCCCTCCAAAGTCCCTCCTGTTGCCCCATCAAATTTCATTTCCTATTTTCAGGTGGGAAAAACCTGAAATCTTAAGCCAAAGACTAACACAGAGAATTTTTTTAAAAAGGATTATTATTGTCTTTTTGTGTTATTATTGTATTATTGCCCTGCCAACTGAGGTTTCAACCACTGCTCAAAAAGAAGATTAACCATGGTTTCTAATTCTTCAGTAGCTGCTAAACATGGTGATGTCATCATGTCATGAGTCATTCTTTCTCAAGATAATCCTGATATTTCTTTTTTTTCAGCTTTGCTTCTGTCCTTTAGTTGCACTGAAGGCCCATGCTTTGTCTATGGATCTATGCTTCCAGATTTGTTTGCAATTATATTGACAAGAGCCTAGAAATTATCATTTTCTCCACTAGACTAAATATTCAATTTTTTTAAATTTAAGCTGCTGCTCCATTTCAAAACCAACAGAGGGAGCAGCAAAGGGATAAAAGTACCCAGCCATGCACTGAGAACTGCAGATTTTCTTTTCCAGTTCAGGAACTTTCTTAGGATACATCCAGATACATGACGTCTCCAGAAAGGACTACAAAAAGGAGTGGAATTACTTGTGCGATCTGTTTATTTTGATTACCTACTGAAATAACACAGACAGTTTAGGCTAATTGTTGTAGAAGTAAAAGAATTAATGGGGATTGGGATCACGCAACAAAATAGCTTAGGTCAGTGTTTTTCAAGCTTGGCAACTTTAAAATATGGACATCAACTGCATGGATGGTTGCTGGGGAATTCTGGGATATGAATTCCACATATCTTAAAGTTGGCATGTTTGAAAAGCAGTGGTTTAGTTATTGAAGTTGGAAAAATGTTACAGTAGAATTTTTGATTCTACTAAAGAGTTAGTGATTTTTACTTGTATGACTGTGATTAATATTATTTGCAAAAGTGAACAATTTGGGAACCATTTTTAAATCAACATTTTTGCACATTCCTAGGGATTATTCTTTTTGAAAAACTATTACATGTATAAATGTATCATTCACATATTACTGGGCTGGAAGAGGTGGGGAGAGAAAGAGATTGTTATAAGAAATGTTTAATAATAACAGAATTGAAAGGTACCTTGGAGGTGTTCTAGTCCAAACGTCTATACCATTCCGGCAAGTGGCTTTCCAATCTCTTTTTTAAAACCTCCAATGATGGAACATGATGGAACCCTAACTTCTAAAGGCAACCCATTCCATTAATTAATTTTCGGGAAATTCCTTCTTAATTCTAGGTTGGATCTCTCTTAGATAAGTTTCTGTTCTTACTTCTTGTCTTGCCCTCAGATGGTTTGGAGAATAGGTCGATCCCCCCTTCTTTATGACAGCCCCTCAAATATTGGAAGACTACTATCATGTCATCCCTAGTCCTTCTCTTTGTTAGACTAGACATACTTCGTTCCTGCAACTGTTCATCATATGTTTTAGCCTCTAGCCATCTAATCATCTTTATTGCTCTTCTCTGCATTCTTTCTAGTGTCTCAATATCTTTTTTGTATCACAGTGACAAAAATTGGATGCAGTATTACTGTTTGGTCTTACTAAACCAGTACATCCCTGTACTAATACTTCATGTGATCTTGATAATATTCCTCCGTTGATGTAGCCTAGGACTGCATTGTCTTTTTTTGACAGCTGCAGCACACTTCTAGCTTATACTTGAGCAGTTGTCTATTAAAACTCCTAGATTCTTCTCAGAGTTATTGCTGTTGAACCAGGTATTGCCTATTCTGTACCTGTGCATTTGGTTTTTCTTGCCTAAGTGTAAAATCTAGCTTTCTCCCATTGAATTTCAATTTGTTAGATAGAGCCCAGTGTGCAAGTCTGTCAAGATTCTTCTGGCCTAAAGTGCTGAATATTCCTCCTAGGTTGGTGTGGTCTGCAAATTTGATGAGTTCTCCTTCTATCCCGTCATCTAAATCATTTATGAAGATGTTGAAGAGTACTGGGCTTAAGTCAGAGCCTTGAAATACCCCACTACATACTTCTCTTCATGTAGATGTAGTTACATCAAGGACTACATATTAGTGTGGTTTCCAGCCAGTTATGAATCCATCTGGTGGTGATGCTGTCTATCCCACATTTTTCTATCTTACATTTAGGCTTGTTTGATTCAGAAAGGGAAACCATACAATATATTACAAAATTATATTTTTCAAAGTAGTAGCTGGACGTGAATCTTTTGCTATTATTTTATTATTGGAGAGAATTCTTTAAGAGATAGTGAATCCCAAAGGAAGGAGGTTATTATATAAAAAACCAAGAACGCTTTCTTAGAAGGTGTCACTTTGAACAGAAGGGGATGATCTTGACATCAGGATTAATCAGATTACTCAAACGGATAAAATCTGGTTGTTCTGTTCAACAGAAGTGGAAGATAATATGTGATAGCATACAGTTTGGTGGGATCTGTTTTAGAAATGTTTGGAGTTATAAAAGGGAGGGTTTGCTGGGAGTAGAAGAATGTTTACAAACTTTATGATCTGCAGAAGGTGGAAAATATGCTTTTTATTCAAGTCTACTAGTTAACAAGGACAAAATGTTCAGATTAAAGTAGACACACTGTTCTGAGATTAGTAGTGAAAAGAAAGGGAATTATTTCCTGGAGGTACATCATGCTCAATTGAAGCAGATCATCACAGGAGCTCTGTATCAGTATTTTGATATATTAATTAATTCTCTGAGATTCAGAGAGAAGACATACAGTAACCTTCCCTCCTTCATTTCTACAATTACTGGAATAAATTAGATACACAAAAAGGAAAGAAGTTGGTAGTCAAGCAGTAAATGCTGACAAGCAAGATGTTTCTTCCAGAACTGGGAGAAATATTCCAGATTGAGGTTTGTTTTGTTGTTGTTTTGAAATGATGACTTGTGAGCCAGAACAAGTAGATTATTAACCACACCTAACGGACTCAAAGCCAAATTCTGATGATGTTATTGACTGAAGAATTAGGATTTTTAGCATCTCAACTGTGCTAACAATTTATGTAGCCTATATTTAAATTTATTTTTATATAAACAGAATTGAGATGGGCAGTATAAAAATTTGATAAATAAAATAAAATGCCATCCCCAAAGAGAAAGAAATATACTGATTAGGGATAATATTTTTGAAAACAGGGTGAGTGGGTTGTGTGCAAACATGTACTGTATATAAAATCCTAATATCTGAGGGAAGCCTGATTTAAAAATCCAAGGCTTAATATGAATCTTTGCTGCATATATAATCATTGCTACAGATTTTCTTAATATTTTCTGGTTTCTTTGATCTCTTTGGGAGAGTCCAGTGTTGTCTTTTTAATCATTTTTCTTTCCTTAATTTCCTTTCATGCTTTTTTTTTTTTGGCCCTTTTTCTTAATCCTCCCATGGTACCTAATATATCTATCAATCTCACACTGAGTGTCCTGAAAAACATATATTTTTAATTCAATCAAAAATCATTAATGTGAATTTGCTGCCTAGATCATATCTGATTTTTTTTGTAGATTTATGATGTTACACATGGAATATGGTCCTGTATTGGACAAAACAATAATTTCCTTAAAGAGGCTGGCTTTCATTTATCCTTAGTGGAGGGTAAATGCTCAAAATAAGGAGAAGGAAGAATAAGGAGAGATATCTAAAAACAGTTTGGAGGGCAGCAGAGATCAATGTGGTTGGCAATCATGGATTGGCTATCCTACTCATCAACAAATACTCCAGCATTTTCCATTCACTAAAGAAGAGGAATACTATATTGTAGGAGTAATATGGCAACAACAAGTTGATACAAACTTTGATCTGGTTTACCCAGAACAGCAAAGCTTGTAGATAGACATTAGGAAGTTATCACTTTATATTCACCAGACCACAACCCAGCAAGACTGTATAAATATAACTTATGCAGTACAGGAGTTATATATAAAAACCTCTGCAATCCTGGAGCAATTTTCTTTGTGAATTGGTTCAAAAGACTACCTGCTTGGAACTGTGATATCTAGAATAAACATAGCAGAGATTGAAATTTATCTTGTTCATGAAAATATGGTAAATTAAAACAAAATGGCTGGATATATACATTAATTGGAATCATACATATAGATATTAATTCAAATATGAGTGAAAGTATAGTCTAGATTTTTACCTCCATATAACATTTAATAGAATGTCACTTTTTCTATAGTATATAATTTATGTACAAGAATACAACTCTCCCTGCAAAGTCTATGGTTATGATTATGTAATATTAAGAAGGAAGATTCTTCTTGACTTTAACAATACTCAGTGGGATCAACTGAACTCATGAGAACCACAGATTGAAGATACAAGGAGTGTTTTTACATAAAGGGTTCTTTGAATGCAGTTATCAGAAGGTGATAATGTAATACCATTAACATTAAACAGTTTTATGAGGCCAGCTAAGTGTTACTTTAAAAATACAGCTAAGATCGATTTTTTTATACGTAGTTGGAGTTTGATTTTTATTGGTAATCCCCACCCCATTTTCCACTAGATAAGGTGACTTAACCATCCACCATTCTTGGCATGATTCTGATGTTTAGAGGAAGAAATAAGTTATCTTGGGAATTCTCAAAGCATAATTCATGACCCTCCAGAGCTGTCCCATAGTAAGAGAACCCAAAATAATAGCCTTTTTAGAGCTGAGGAGTTAAGATACTTAAAGTATCCATATCACACTTAAAATCCTGAACCTCCCTCATAAAATGGCTTTTGGTTCTGTCTGCTTTTGAAGGGCAGTTCTTGACATGTTGTATTTAGCCTGGTGTGGTTCACTCCTCCATGGAATGGAGTTGCACATTGATTGGTGTTTGGGAAAGGAAGAAGCCATTCCTGCCTGAAGAGTGGGGGGGGGGAGTATAATAGCAATAAAATTAGATTCCCAATTGTTGGAAGAATGGAAATACAAATAGTACTTTATGCAGGCTTGAACAGAACTGTAAATGTTTGATTCATTATGTGTTGTACAATATATAAAATACTCCTAATCATACATGAAAACCTAGGTAGCATTACCTCTGACAGTCTAGGTGCTCTGTTTAGCAAGGTCAATGCAAAATCAGCAAGAAGCTGCCCTAAGGATCCTCAACCTTTAAGTGACCTGTATAAGTAAAGACCAGCCCAAAACCTGCTCAGCTGGTCTCCTATCCCATCCCCATCATCCCAGCCAATTGCATTGTATTTTTACTTGCAATTATTTGTATTCTTTGTAAACTGCATTGGGAGGATTGTGATACTGAAGTTTAGGATATAAATAATTATGAATAAATATATGAGACTATTTTCCATTCTATTTCTTGTATTTATTTAGGGAACAAGTTTTTACTCCCATAGTTGTGTAGATAGATTTTGCATGGATGGTTCCCTAAAAAACATTTATACTTCCTGTAGATGCTCAAACTCATACACAGCCCATATTATTGAAAATTAAACTTAATTTTATTTAAAACTAAAACTAAAACTTAAATTTAAATTTAAATTTAAATTTAATTGGAATGTGAGATCTAAATTCCAGTTCCCAATCCTCCAAGAAAATTTACTCTGAAAATTTGGGGCACTCTTTCTCTGTTATCCAAGTCTACCGCTCAGGGATAAAACACAGGAATGCCCATTTAAGCCACTAGCTACTTGCTCTTGAAGGAAGAGGGACATAAATCAAACAAATAATAAATAATATTAAGGAGGGGGGTCTAAGATGTTGAGTACAAGATTTTATTTAGCCCTTTCTTTGCATTCCTCAATTATATAGTTTAAACCTGCATATATGGGCAACTGTTGGTGAGCAATAATCAATAATCATATCAGTGTTCTTTATGTCCAGTTGCTGAAATAAAATTCATAATCGAAACAGAGATGAGAGCTAAGGACTAAGTGTTAAAGTAAGCACTAAAAGCAATCACTCTATAATGCATTTCAGGAATCAACAATTGACTAATGCAAAATTTCCCACAAGCTTATTTACTTATGCATTTATGGCATTTTAATGTTATGTCACCATTACATGCCCCAAATAATTATGATTGTACATGGTCTATAAACCCTGAACCATAAATATGCAGGACCCGTTCCCTTAGGAAACTGGAATTTGAAAAGTGCTTATTAGAACAACTTTCAGGTACCTGTTCAAAATTCATTTCTTTCTCCAGGCCTTCCTGATACAAATGCTAGAAGAATGCTTTTTTGTTTTCTTTCCTCCCATCTTTTATTTATTGATTGATTGGATTTTTATATACAACTTTTTAAATATTAAAACCATATAAAATATCATACAATATACAACATGCTTATCGTTTATCATTTGTTGTTTTCTGTTGTTTTCATGTATATTTTTACTAATGCTTTGAGATGCTTCTGCATAGGATGTACATAAGTATATTAATAAGTGAATAATAAAGCCTAGCAAGTTAGCCAAAAAATGCCTACTCTAGATGTGATGGGAGAGGTCTGATGGTGTGCATTTTCTGCAGCAATTCTGTTCCACTGAAATAACCTGCCTGTAAGGCAAAGATGCTCTTGCTCTGCTAAAGATTTGGCTCTTCCAGGAGGCCTTCTGGGACTGTCTGCTGGAGCCACTGGTACAAATCTTTGATGTCTAAGTTTAGTGATAGTTATTTTATGTATTATTATCCAAAAATCACCTATAGCCCAAATTAGGAATGAGTCAGTTGCAATAAATATTGCACCAACAGCAGTTAAGGTAATACATTCTTAACATCAATCATATCAAAAAAATCAAAAGCATATTAAAAATTAGCAGAATCAGATATACAACCTTGTGGCTGTGATCCTCTGGTCTGATTTCCATGGCTAGTAGTTTCCAGAATGGAGAGATTGCAATCATGGAAAGACCAAGAAGAGGATCTGAAGGATCCAAACCAACTCAGCTTTCTCATACAGCCCAATTTAGGGAAATCTAGACAAGCTGTTCAGCTAGTCTTCCTATATTTCCATCTGTTGTCCCAAAAGCGCTTTTTCAAAAGGCAACTAGATTTTCTTTGTTTTTCCTTGAAGACATTTCGCTTCTCATCCAAGAAGTGTCTTGGATGAGAAGCGAAACTTCTTCAAGGAAAAACAAAGAAAATCTAGTTGCCTTTTGAAAAAGCGCCTTTGGGACAACCATGATCTGGATGACTGAGAATCTCCAAAGACATTTCCATCTGTTATGTACAGTGAGAAAGCTCCCATTTCCACCCTCTCCCCTTGAGAGAGAAATCAAAATCTCCACAAATTAGCCCTTATGTTTTCATACCTTTAGTTCAGCCTTTCCAGTCCCCACTTATGTTGGACTGTAACACTGTCAACCTTAGTCAATATTATTATCTGTGCTGAACTCTAGTTCCCAGTTAATAGTCCCCAGGATAGACATTGACCATTGTTAGGACTCTGTCCAAACGGTTGGGTTGGTTAATATAAACAAGCCACAAATCAATGTTTAAATGTATATATGTAATATAGCTTTAAATGCATTGTTGCATTCTGACTGGCAGTAACGGCCATAAGAGGGAGCTAGAGAACATGGTTAGTTCTCTCTCTTCTGCTGATCCACTGCTTAATTGACTTCGTGTCTGAGAGTAAGCTCTGTGTGTAGCTAGCTATCTGTGATAGTATAGAATTGCTTGAAAGCTGAAATCTTTGTTTGCTGATTAAGACAAAGAAAGGCTGGTAAGGAGACGGCTGTACTTCTAAACACTGACTGACTGAACGTGTATGATTCGGACTGTTATTTGGATTGTGCTATTTTTTTGAGTAAACTATTTTTATACACTTTAACGTATCTGTTTATTGACTGAATCATTACTTATATCTACTGCAACATTACGGTTCACTGTGCAGGCCTTCAAAATGTGGTTTTTCATTTAAATTGAATTGATCATAATTGTTTAAATGTAGGGATTGGCAAGTTTATCAGTCAGTATTTTTCAATTTCTTGAATTCCTGATCAAAAGTTTTGTTTTGGACCATCGTTTCTGTTTCTAGATATGCACGAAATATTTCTGCTAATATATATATTCCTAGTATGCATACCTTTCACACATAATTTTAATTCATTTGTGTATTTTTCTAAAGTAATATACTTACATGTGTACACTATTTTTAGTACGGGTATACAAAAATTTTATGTATATAGTTTATTGTAGAGCAAATCGCTTTATAAAATTAATCAGCATACATATGTGTTCTATATACAGTAATGTGTTTATTGGCTTGTAAATTAGGTGATTTCATACAAATTTTCCTTGGAGACTCTTCTGAAAGAAAAAGAAACCTAATTAATTTACAGTTCCATATTCAAAGATGCCCACATCTGAACAAATTAGCTTAGGCGATGCTTTTTATCATATTGGCATGTTCCTATATACTTCAAAGGATTTTTGTCTACTTACAATCTCTAATTCATCCAAAAGTTTTTGCCCTTGCAGCATATTGCCCTTTTTATCCTGTTCTGGCTAAAAAACTGAAAACTTCAGAGCCTTCTCCTACAGCAGAACACAGGAATCAATTTCATTTTCTAAAAACAGCCCAAACCCTGAATGTTGTGGTTCTTCTGAAAACAGCATCTTGTCCATGATATGCCCTTCCTGGAAGGAAAGAGTATTTTCAGTGAGCTCTTCTTCTTGATACTCTTGTCTTATGAGCTTCCATTAATAGAACTGAGAATAGACAAATCAAGAAAACCACACAGATGGCCTGAAGTAATTTAGAATAGAATAGAATAACAGAGTTGGAAGGGACCTTGGAGGTCTTCTAGTCCAACCCCCTGCTTAGGCAGGAAACCCTACACCACTTCAGACAAATGGTTATCCAACATCTTCTTAAAAACTTCCAGTGTTGGAGCATTCACAACTTCTGGAGGCAAGCTGTTCCACTGATTAATTGTTCAAACTGTCAGGAAATTTCTCCTTAGTTCTAAGTTGCTTCTCTCCTTGATTAGTTTCCATCCATTGCTTCTTGTTCTACCCTCAGGTGCTTTGGAGAATAGTTTGACTCCCTCTTTATCTACCACTAGCACTGACTTTATTTATCTACCATTTATCTATCACTAGCACATTGACTTTATACCTGTGACACTATGTGCGCAAATGAGCACTGCATCTAATTTGGCCTGTGGATCAACAGCAGGGGTGAAATCCAGCAGTTTCTGACAGGTTCTGGAGAACTGGTAGTGGAAATTTTGAGTAGTTCGGAGAACTGGTAGCGGAAATTTTGAGTAGTTCGGAGAACCGGCAAATACCACCTGTGGCTGTTCCCAGAGTGGGGTGGAAATGGAGATTTTGCAATATCCTTCCCCCAGGAGTGGGGAGGGAATGGGGATTTTGCAGTATCCTTCCACTGCCATGCCCACCAAGCCACGCCCACCAAGCCACACCACGCCACCAAGCCACGCCCACAGAACCAGTAGTAAAAAAATTTGGATTTCACCACTGATCAACAGCCTTCCTCAGCCTTGTGGCCTCCAGATGTTTTGGATGGTTAGTGCAAACATGAACAGCTGGAGAGTTTACCTAACACATGGAGATGAGGGCATCCATTTGGTGAAGGCTAATCTAATCACGGAAAGGAGAAAAAAGCTCCTTCCCAGTTGCAGCAATATAATTGGGATGGGTAGAAAGTCTCCTATTAACAGCGTCCCTGGCCCAGCCTGGCAAATAGACCAAAGCATTTGTAAGGGAACTCAAGTGTTTTTACTCATTTCCTCTCCCCCTCAAAAGTAGCTATAAACCTTGTCTGGATCTCTTTGAACAATCTTTGTTCATTTCCAAAGTTTATTAGCTGATGTACTAGCTGAGGATTTCTATAGGCTACATTGCACTAGAAGGCTACTCACTGTCTCCCAGGGATGAAGACATCTCACATTTTAACCTCCTCCATTCTGAAAAGGCACTAGACAGCAGGGGTGGGTTCTAACTTACCTTGCTGCCAGTTCGCTTCCTCCCGCGCCGCGCGCGCAGTGCAAAAAAAATAAAAAAAATCCCCCCCCCAAAAAAAGCCAAAAACAAGTTGGTGACGCATGCGCAGTGCTGGAAACTCGGCTTCTGCACATGCGCAGAAGGAAAAAAAACCGGAAAAAATTCCCCCAAAAAATTTTCAATTTTTTAAAAAAAAAAATAATTTTTTTTTTAAAAAATTCAAAAAAAATTCAAAAAATAAAATAAAAAAAAAGATGGTGGCGTCCACGGACCGGCGCCGACTGAACCGGGTCTGTGACATCACCAGCGGGTCACTACCAGTTCGGGTGAACCGGTCCGAACCGGGAGGAACCCACCTCTGCTAGACAGTATATATAGTTGAATGAGAGTTGCCCGTTTCTTATGCTACATTAGTGAGGCTGTCATTCCTTAAATCTTCATAGAGGAAACAATCCTCCAGACACTATTGAATTACAACTTTCAGAATCCCTTAACAGTGGTGATGATTCCTAACTTTTATTCCAGCCTTCCAACCTTTTCTATCTCCTATTCGATTCCATTCATTCTATTCCGCCTGAGATAAATGGCTTTGTTTTCTTCATAGGTATCCATTTATTAACTTAGTGGGGAGAGAAATTAGCTATGAAAAGAAAATGTTTTAATGAAATAAGACATATATCTCTTGTATAATATTAATGATAGAGGTGAAGATGGAAGTCACAGAGGATTTATTCAGTAATCCAAAACTGAAAAATATGAAGGATCATAAAACAAGATTATAATAGCCAAAAATGGCAACTTTATAATACCCATTTTAAAGGAACTAGTGAAGAAAAATGGCTTAATAAAAGTAAGAGAGTAAATATGCAACTTCATTCATTCGTTCGTTCGTTCGTCCGTTCGTTCGTTTGTTCATTTATTCGGTCAACTTCTAGGCCAACCAACCCCAAAGATTCTAGGTGGCCTAGAAACTAAATAACATTTGCAAACAATGAAGTTAGAGAAAAAGGCAATCATTTTCCCACCCACAGACATAGTGCCTAACACAAGGTCTAGGGCCATGATGGCGAACCTATGGCACGCGTGCCACAGGTGGCACGCAGAGCCCTCTCTGCGGGCACGCGAGCCATCGCCCAGCTCAGCTGCACTGTGCATGCGCGTGCGCCTCCCAGCTGATTTTCAGGTATCTGCCGTGCATGCGCGGAAGGCGTGGCACATACGGGAGATGCATGCACATGCACAGGGGAGTTGTGGGGGGTTGCACGCGCATGCGTGGGGGGTGGTGGTGTGTCCCCCTGCAGCCCATTTTTGGTCCCAGGAGGCTGCAGGGAGGCCTGCTAGGCCAAAAATGTGGTGTGGGGAGTGCGGCGCCCCCCCGGCCCATTTTTGGTCCCAGGAGGCTGCAGGGAGGCCTGCTAGGCCCAAAATGGGGCGGGGGGTCACGTGCACATGCACATGGGGCGTGGGAGCACGGGGAGTTGCATGCGCATGCACGGGGGGCAGGGGAGCGCAGGGGGATCGCACATGCATGCACAGGGGGCGGGGCGCACGGGAGGGTGTTACGCGTGTGCATTGCATTTCAGCAAAAAGGTTAGTCATCACTGGTCTAGGGTTATAGCCATGTTTTTAATGCTGTTTTAAATATTAGTAAGGTGGTACAGTCATTCTGAATGCTGTTCCAGAAGGCAGGTGATAAACATGACCTTCCTTCAGGGTCCTGCTAGATTGCTTGATTGATGGGACTAGAAGTGAGGAAACTGTTTCAAATCTTTTAGGAAGGGTAGAAATCATAGGAGTTAACAGTCCCTCAAATAACTATTGTAGACACCCATGTCATATAGGGCTTAAAGATGATAACTAGCAAACATACATATAGTACCACTATATAAAAAACTGATTAAATAGGCAAGGGAATAAAGTTGAAGTTGTAACACTACTAAGGGTTTTGCAGTTGCGCTAACTCCTAGTGAGAAGAGAAGAGATGGGCCAATCAATTTGAAGGTGTTTGGATGGAAATGTTCTTCCATTAATAGCATTTCCATAGTCATGGAAATAAATATCTTTATATATATGTGTGTGTGGAGTGCATCCAGCATGTCTAGTGAATTATTCTGCAAGCACAGTAAGATTAACACCTTATTAAGAAAGAAGCCATAGGAAAATCAATTTGGAGTTATGCCTAAAATGGTACAATTAGATCAAGTTATAAGTCATGGATTGAGTGTGCTTTCCCATACCAGCCCTGAGGACGAAACAAAGTGGTTGTTTTTTTACCCAATTAGCTTTTTGGCACAACTTGTACTACGAAGCTAAAGAAGCAAACGCCAGTTTGGCGTAGTGGTTAAACCATCAGGCTAAAAACTGGGAAACCATATTCTAATCCCATCTTAGGCTCAAAGCCATCTGCCTGACCTTGGGCCAGTTAACTCTAGGAAGAAGGCAATGGCAAACCACTTCTCAATATCTTGCCAAGAAAACTGCAGGGCCTAATCTTGACAGTTGCCAGGAGTCGGCACTGCCTTGAAGGCAACTCCCTCCCTCCCACCAAACAAAACAAATCCACACAATACAAAATGAAAGGAGGATATAATTCCCAACACCTTTTTTTAATAGGCCAGAAGTTATCATTTCTCTCCATGATTTCTGAAAATTGATAGTACCGGTAATGATTTCTATTATAAGTTTGAGGAGTAAATAACATAAACCCTAAAATAAGTCTTCCATAAATTTAAATAGCAAAGAAGCCCAAGTCAATTGCCAGAAAGAATTTAAACATCACAACCCCAACCATTATGTTAAATATATAGTAATATCCACTTGGCAGCATTATTTCCCGGAAAAGCCAGTTTTGTCTGGTGATTAAGACACCAAGCAGAAAGCAAGAAATTGTAAATTCTAGTTCTGTCTTAGGCATGAAAGCAGGCTGGGAGACTTTGCGCCAGTCACTCATTCTTAGCCCAACTCACCTCACACAGTTGTTGGGGGGAGGGGGGAATAGAAGGAAGCAAGGACAGGACAGCAATGAAAATGTAATGATAATGAAAACAACTCTGCATGTATTTAAAAATGACTCTCACACTTTGACATTCCCTTGGCAAAAAAATTAGGGGTGACGTGATTGTTTTAACTGTAGTTGTCAACAGATAATTCTATGCTTAAGGGTAATTTTTAGAAAATATTTACATTTTCACACATAGCAAAAAAAAAAAACAACACACAAAGAATATGAAGTATTTCTGGCAACTAGGTGGAAAGAAATACTGACAATATAAACTCTGCTGCACAGCAGATATAAACACACCCACCACAAGTGAAAGCAGAAACAAAGCCAGCCACTACTGGCTGAATGCATGGAGGCCTGTTGATGACCGAATGGTGAGAGAAAGACGGCTTACACATACCCCAGCAGCTCAAAAAAAAAAAAAATACTTCACAGGTCTCCTCGGGTAAGCTGGAATTAAAAACTTGGCAGATGGGTGGCTGCCTGGTGCAAAGACCAACCTAGCTCAACCTGAGTCAATTACACCGGGGGAGGAGGGGGGGGCTATGAACCCTTTGTTGGTGAAAGTCCAGGAAGCCCGCGCCTAAGTGGTTCTAATGCATGCCTGACTTTTGGCCTTTGCACTCGTGTCCCTGTCGGAAGGCGACCATATGGGCAAATATTGCGCGTGTGCGTGTGCGTCCCCTTGTAGCGCTGGGTAGAAAACAGCTGCTTGCTCGGTTTACGCGGCGCATCCACTTGCTGATGCACACCCGAACGCGCACATAGAGGCTCGCTGGCAGTCGCCACCGCCAGCAGCAGCAGCAGCAGCAGCAGCAGCACCCAAATCCCATTGCAAACAAAGGGAGATGACGGCGGAGCTGCTGGAGAGCTTTCTCGCCTCCTCCGTTTTGCAAGCGGCGACCGCCCGCAGCCTTTCGGCTCTGCCTTCCCCTCTCCCTCCCCGTAGCTGTCGTCCTCCATCCCGCAGGCGGTGGTAATTCGGGACCCGGGATTCAGAGCAAGGCGAGAGGGACGTCGCCCGCGAGGGAGAAAAAGCGATCTCTCTCTCTCTCTCTCTCTCTCTCTCACACACACACACACGCGCGCGCAAGGACTCAAACAAACTAAAACAAACCTCGCCCGCCTTCACCTCGGCGGATTGTCAACAGATCATTTGCAAAAAGAATCCGAGAGCAGGAGCAGCAACCGGCGGGGAGGCGGCGGGGGAATTCCGGGCGTCTTTTGTGCTTCCCCCCGCCGGTGTTTATGCTGAACGCGGTCTCGCCGAGTAAGGTAAGCGGGAGGGAGGGAAGGAGGGGAGGGGGAGAGCAGAGGATTTCTGCCTTTTGGCGGAGTCTGCAAAGAAAGAAGGCGATGCATGAATCATCCCTGCTTCTTCCTACCCGGCGGATAGTTGACATACGGCTCCAAGTAGCAGCTAAGTGCGGAGAGATGCTTTCAGGTATGGTTTAGGAGCAGGGGCGTGTGAGGAGGGGGTCTCTTTTCCGCCCCTCCCCCTCCTCGTTTAATGCCCAGAAAAAAGTGTTTTGTTTTGTTTTCCTTTTTTTTCAATTTTTTTTTTTGAAAGGCGGAGAAAGGGAGTCAGTTTCCATGCCCAAAGAGCTGGTTTGACAGACATCACCTGCCTCCCTGAATTACTGCCGCGGTAGGATTGGGGTGATTTCCCGTGTAAGGTGGACCCCTAACAAACGGTGACATGCATAGTGAGGAGGACATGCTTCCCAAGCTGTCAAAAATGGGGAACCTGAGCCCTCGTGGCCACTGAGGTTGACATTAAATATAGGTGCCTTTTCTTCAACGTGTCGGGGATGTTTCAAAGAGCAGGAAGAGGGGGGGGGGAATATCTCCCTTCTTGAGCCAAGGTATGTTAAAGAGGAATAATTTGCAAGTTGTCAAATGCCCATAGGAGTGTTAGATGTATATACAAACAGTGTTGTCATGTTGTATACTTTTAAGGGATGTCTTCCTTTCAATATTTATGCGGTTGAGCATCTTTTTGCCTAAAGCAAACTTGAAGACCAAGAGTACCACTTGCATACCTTTGGCTATCTTTATGGCATTTCTTGGATTTATTTCAAATTGAACTACCCGAACATTAATCTAAAAAATAAATAGTACATTTTACAGCTCCTTTGACATTTTAACTCCCCCCACCCAATCCAGCTGCTTATATCCCTACAAATAAAAAAAGAACAGAAACTCCTGCTTGCTCCCTTGCCTCTGAAGCCAGCATTAACACACTCAAGAGGCAGGACTGTCACTTTGCAAATAAACAGCGATCAAGCTCCTACCTCTATGAGAAACAGACTTCAGTCGATAATCTTTCCCCATACAGTAATGCAGAAAAGCTGCCAGGGCCAGTTTAATAGGAGAAGAAGAGCAGCAAAGTAGGCAGGCTTCTGAAGGGAGAGACCAGCTGGAGGCTTGCGAGACCTTGGCTTTTAAGACAGAAAGATTGACTCTGTTCAAGTTTGCCTGCCTTCCCAGAACTCTTAACTGAGGTTCAAGAAAGAAAAGAAGGAAGATCTGTCCTAAGCTTTTCTTCAAAACACAATCTGAGGTTAGTGTCCCTGTCATAGTCATGGGTTTGAGTAATGATCATAAGTGGGTGTGGTAAAAAGGATTTTCTGAACGACCCAGTGAAGAGTTTGATCAGAACAGTGAGATACAGCCTGAAGCCAAACCCATTTTTTAACCAAACACATGCAATTTATCTTTAAAAATCCATCATGCATTTTAAACTATTTTATTAATTAATTTATTTCAATGCCCCAGTCATTCCCTATTCAATGATTGTTATCATAAGGATTTACCCACCTGTACATGGCTTTTTCTGATAATTGTCAAAACATCTTGCCATTCGCACCAGGAACCGAATGAAACGTAGCACATCTACGTTTGTTTGAATATTTTGGTTTAATGGGACATTCACGATGCCTATTTCTATTACCACTGTTTTTATAAGCTTGATTGGCATCTTGCGGTTCAGCATCTAAAAATGTGAAGTTAAAAAATAAATACAAAAACATATTCACTGGAGTGCTTATAGTTCATGTTACTTGCTTTCTTTTCTGATTTTCAGCACATAAAGTTCATGGTTAGCATGCATTCATTCCTAAAGGAAGAACATTTCATAAACTTTTTTTTTAGCTACGAACTCCTTGGAATTCTGCGTTTCATTTACGTTGTTATAATATTTTAGAAATGACTGTACAGTTCACTGTTCAAAATGTAGGACAAAGATTATATTTCCTGAAAAACAGTGAAGACCTTCTGATATTATTGTTGACCACTCCAGAAACGATTATCTCCTTATGTATCTACAGTCCTTTTATATCTATAATATACATTACAGTAGGTACAGAGAAATAAGCAATTAAAGAGTCTAATAGTATCATAACTTATCAATATACTGTATGTATATATGGCAGTTATATTATATTGCTGCCTCTTTTTCTTAATATGCATTCCCTATACCTATACTTTGATTTGAAAATTAATTCAGAAGGCTTGACTGGAATCCTTCAGATCTTTGTTTTGATGATTACAGATTCAGTAACTACTTCAGAAAGCACATACAAATATTGCTGAAAATTTTAACAAAAGAAATGCAACTGAATTCATACATTTTCAACTATAATGCTTAGTAGTCATCTGCCAATAAATACTTACCTCTCTTGTTGTACTATCTGACTTGCCCTTATGAAAGAAAGAAGATTCAGTGCTGTTAAAACTTGTTGCATCAGATGACATAATTATAACAAGCATATTAGTTTGCTTGTTGTGGTATTGCAAAGACAAACAATATTCCTTCTGGAGTTATACTACCCATATAACTTGCATACAGATTCATACCTCACCTGTAAATCAAGGGCTGTTCTGGTTATCAATTTGTTTCCAGTTCAACATGTTAATGATGATCTTTAAAGTCCTTAAGAGCTTAAGTCCAGAATATCTTAGAAGAATTGCCTTTCTCCATACTTGCCTGCCTACAATTCAATACTGAACCTTTTTTTATAATCCTGTTGTGAAGTCCAGGCCAATAGTGTCATTTTCATGGCCGTACCGCAAATTTACCAAAGACTATTTAAGAAGGCATTTGCTTTACAGGAAATGTCTCATTTTAACTTCTGCATCTGCCTACTTCTTACTGCCTATTCTTTACTTTTAAATTCTACTTCTCCCCTCTAATTTAGTTTTATTATCTTGTATTGTAACTCCCCAGAATGTTGTAGAACCTAGAAGTTTGTTTGAGGTTTAATGGTTGAGGTTTATATGGACCCTTTTCTCCCCAAACTTTTGCCGCACAGCCAACAAAAGCCTCTAAAGCTTGTTAATAAGCAATAATATTTAATATGATCAAAGACGGAAAATATTAAATAGATGACTGGAGAATAATTATACTAACTATATTTTAATTAAATAAGTGTTAAAGCTAATTTTTTTTGTAGCTCCATCCACTAATTTTGGGAAAGGGGTATACCACTCAAAAGCCAAGTCCTCTAAGTCTGGAAAACATTGTAATTCACCAATATAAAACTTTGGGTGGGCATAAAGGTTTAAATAAAAAAGAAACACTTGTATTTTTTTTAAAAAAATATTTTAATAACTATACATTGTACTTTAAAAATATTTATTATTTCTAGTTATATGGCTCCCCATCTCACATTCATGACTCTGGATGGCTAACAAAAGTAAGAACTGTATGAATATATAATCATATAAAAACATATAAAAACCTTAAAAGCACAAGCAGCAGCCTGGATACAAAAACCACCACCACCGATGAATATAACTATTGCCTTCTAAAAAGCCAGTAGGGTAGAGACCAATCTAATCTCCAAGGGAATGAAATTCTAAAGAGCTGGAACCACAGCAGAAAATGCTCTCTTCCTAGGCCCTAATAGATGGAACCAGGGGTGAAATCCAGCAGGTTCTGACAGGTTCTGGAGAACCGGTAACGGAAATTTTGAGTAGTTTGGAGAACCGGTAGCGGAAATTTTGAGTAGTTCGGAGAACTGGCAAATACAACCTCTGGCTGGACCCAGAGTGGGGTGGGAATGGAGATTTTGCAATATCCTTCCCCCAGGAGTGGGGAGGGAATTGAGATTTTGCAGTATCCTTCCTCTGCCACACCCACCAAGCCACATCCACCAAGCCACACCACGCCCACCAAGCCACGCCCACAGAACCAGTAGTAAAAAAAATTGGATTTCACCACTGGATGGAACCCCAGGCATGACTCTTCTGATATATCAAGTGTCATAATCAGAAGGAGGTGGTCCTTCAAATAATGCATCCCTGTGTGTTGAAGAGCTCTATGGATCATTACATGCACCTTGAATTGAACCAGGAAGCATTCTGGTGCAACTTGCAGAGGAGAAATGTAACATGCTCACTCTGGGCCGTTGCATTCTGCTCCTGTTGTAGCTTCTAGATGCTGTTCAAGGATAGTCTCACGTAAAATGTTTTCTACTTTTAGTCTTTTTTACTTTACATTCATCCTATTATATTGTTATTTAGAAGGGCATAATATAAGCTTGATAACCATCCATAGCTCATATGTTAGATGCAGTTAATCTGTATCACTATGTATAGATATGAAATCTCGACTGATCAGCAACCATCTATAACTTTTATTTTATTTTTTTGCCCTCTACAATCTCTGTATCACATTTTAAAAGCTTCTGTGACTGCTTATCTCTGGGTTATAATATACAGTATAAACAAACAATATCGTTCAATAGGTAGCAAAAAGTTAAAGTTCATGTTCAAAAGAGAGAAACAAATATATACAGTATTAGGGCTGTGCATTACTTTGAAAATAGTTTGCAAAAGGTCTTATGAAGTGGGCAAAATGCTCTCATAGCCCTTGTCTTCAACTCTTTTTTTAAAGTAGTTCTGTCTTTCCCAGGATCATATGGCTGTCATTTGCAGCTGCCATGTGCTGCACCCTTTTGGAATCAATTCTAAAGCATCGTATAACCCTAATATACTTTAGGAAAAAAGACAAGAAGATAAAGAACAAAAACAGCTCCTGTCATGACATGCTGATTGACGTTTAGAACAGATGAAAACGGTGTGTGGGAAAACACAATAAAAGATCTTAGAAAATGAGCATGGCTACCTGGCTAGAAGCTTGAATAGAAACATTGTATTATATGTTACAACATTTTATTGCAGATTCCCCCCACAATAGATTGTTTGAATTTTCATTTTAACATCTCTTTCGGAAAATTAAACAATAGCAGCATACAATCATATTTTTGCTGATTTTTTTTTTGAGAGAGGAGATCTGCAGTTGGTGTAAACACTTTTTAAATTTTGCTACTTTATAATAATTGTACTAATGATCCATACACGAATATGGATCTTCAAGCGTATGGATCTTAATCATAGTTCATGTTTAGGAGGCAAGACAATTTTGAGTAATTCTACTTCTCCTTTTCCTGCTAGTAAAGTTGAGAGACTAATGGAGGGCCATCCACATATCTATGCTTATGGTTAATGGGTAGATGCAAGCCAGGAAAGATCCTGCAAAGTATACCATCTTCCTCCTGTGAAGAAGAATCCTAACTTGAGACTTTATTCAAACTGAGCTGCCTTTTTGGTGGATGCTTTTTATAAGATTTGATTGAGCTTCGTATGGATCACTGCTTCTACATTTCTTAGTAAGAAAGCCATTTTTGGTAAGATTGTAAACAAATAAATTGTCACAGCTCATCCTATCCCAATACAGGCTTGTGCCTTTTCTACAGCACATCCATTCTCTGGTCTGTGCTAAACTGACCTCTTTGCCAGCCATAATGATATACGTACATACATACATACATACATACATACATACATACATACATACATACATACATACTTTAGCTGCTTCTTCCTCCTCCCTTCCCTCCCTCCCTCCCTTCTCCTCCTTTTCCTCTCCTTGTTATGCATTTTGTAAACTGCTCTGGAGAGAGAGCTCTGGAGAGGGGAAACATAAATCTTGGGTAGAAACTGATTGGATATAAATATTACAAGATAGGAAGATTAGACAGGAGAAGGAACCATAGCTTAGCCAGACAGGAAGCCTCTATACCTGAGCCATCTAACCAGGTGTTTTGACACCACCTGGCAGAGCTAGAAAGCAGATAAGAATTTTCTAAGTCTGCTTGGAGTTACTGGACTTTAAACCTGGAGAGGTCTGAGAGACTAAACTAATGTTTTTATGACTCCTTCTGTAGTTTAAGATCCAGGAGGGAGAGGGAGAGGGAGTAAATTTCCTGCCTGATCCACTGGAAATTTTATTTATTTTCATGTGTTCACCAAGTATTTAGTGTTGAGAACACTAGCCAGTGGGCACAAAAACAGTAAGCTGCCAAATGTTCCCAGCAATTCAGAGGCCTCTAACTATTGCTTGCCTTCTCAGAACTGGAACAATCTTCAGGGCTCAGTCACCAGAGTTCCAGTGTTACCTGGAGCTGTAAGCCAAGATAAGTCAGTGAAAAGGAGACCATGACTCAAAGTGTAACATCCAAAAGTTTTCCATCTTACACTTGAACTACCCAGGGTTTTTTTTGCCAGAGAGACACAAAGCTGCCTTGGACAGTCAGTTTGGGAGTGTCATGGAAGACTAGCAAATACATAACTTCACTAGCACAGAAATCCTCAACTGATTTTTATCAGGGATGGGATGTTAGGATTATTGGGGGGGGGGGGCGGGGGGGAAGAGAAAGAGAAGGAGGGAAACAGAAAGAAAAGAAAGAAAAGAAGAAGGAGGGGGAGGGAAGAGAGAGGTAGGAAAGGAGAGAAGGAAGGAAGGAAAGAAAGGAAAGAAAGAAAGAAAGAAAGAAAAAAGAAAGAAAGAAAGAAAGAAAGAAAAGAAGAAAGAAAAAAGAAAAAGAAATGTGGATGTCATACCTGTTTTAGCACAGAAGTTCCAGCCATCCTGAAATTAACTACTTTGATCAAAGAAAAGACTTTAACTAGCTTTTTTTTTCTTGTAACTGAAAGAAATGAAAATTTAATTTTGGGATTTGACAATTAGAATTGTTTATGATTATAAAAATATTATGTACTATTGAATTTTAGACAAACGGTTTCTGTTTGTAACTGTATCAAAGAAAAGTTGAAAGTTACTTTTCTTCTATTTTCTTTTCTTTCTTTTATACCTTGCACTTTCCTTTCCCCTGCTGTTTCCCCTTTTAATTTTTAATTATTTTTTATTATATTTTATCTTTTGTGGAAATTCAGTTTCATACACACACATGTACACAGAAACATACATACATACTCTGCGTGTGTGTATGTGTGTGTGTGTTTATACAGTATATATTACAGCCATCTAATAAAATGGACTCCCATTGATTTCAGAGGGTTTTCTCTTTCTTTTTCCATAATTACTGCATTTCAAACTATAGAGGGATGGATTTTTTAAAAAGTTGTGTATCTTTCATTTATATTAGTTGCTTTTGTTTGTTTGTTTGTTTTTTTGCTAAGATAAAGTAAGCCAACAATGTAAAATTTAAGCAGGTAATAGTTTAATAATGATATGTATTATTCATTACCCAAAAAAATCTATTCTAAGTTGTTTAATTTATATTAGAGTAGCACACCAATATATTTCACTGTAAATCTGCAGTTGTTGGGTATAAAAGGACTGTGATTCTGTAGCAATAAGAGCAGTCATTGTGGTTGCCACAGAAGATGTAGGAGTGGTTTTAATTTGCCACCAATCAAAATTCAATTATGTCAGCCTATGTCTACATCGTACTATAATCTAATGTATAAAAATTGAATTCTGAAAATAGAATAGCCTTTATTTACTATGCTCTGTTCTAGGTTTTAACAAAGGCTGTGCAATTGCTGCTCAAAAGGTAGCAATCCCAAAGGGTCAGTTTGGGCCATTGTATCTTGCTAAGCTATTCCAAGTCAGAGTTCCAGACAAAGTTGGTTTTTTTTCTCAGCCCAAAATTTTAAAGGAACAGCCAGTGGTCGAGAAATAATCATGATTAAATAAATCTTTAAAAAATCGTTTGTGTGTGTATACACAGGTAGTTCTCAACTTACAACCAGTCATTAGCGACATTTGAAATTATGACGGACCTATCTTGGGGTTACTTACAACCCAGATTCAAAGTTCTATCAATCCCCCCCCCCCCTGGCAGTCACATAAGCAAATTTTGGGAGCTTGGCAAACTAGGCTGTATTTACAGCCATTTATAGCGTCCTCCTGTCATGTGCATATAGTGAGGATAGAGTATGCAATGCGGTAATGCAGTGTTTTGCAGCTTCACTCATTTTAAATTGTGTAACTTCCACTCCCAGAATTCTTCTGACAATATGGTAGGAATTCTGGGAATTAAAGTCCACATATCTTAAAGTCACTGTGACAGAGAAAGACCGATATAATTCATGGTGGTGAAGGTGATGGGAAGGTGGTCTCACTTGCTTGATAAAGGAACAAATATGAATGATGAGCTGGACACAGGTAGCCAGTTAACTAAGCAACAAAAGATCATTCTAGTGCTTTGCAAAGCATGACTTATTGTTACAACTGTGTCTGAAGCTAGATTACTGTACATCAAATAAACTAAAAATGCAAAGAGACACAGGAGCCTTTATTTTCTTAAGAATGAAAAAATATTGCAGAATTGAAATCAATTTTTAAAAAATCTCCACATTTCAACATATTTTACATTCACATATAGTATGTCCACAGTGACATGTATAAAAGAATATAAATATTAATTCTAAATAATTTGTGGTTTTACCTCCCAAGCTGTCAGCAGCATTTTCATAGGGCTCTGTTTCTACTCTTCAAGAGATCTCACCTGTCCCCTTCCACCAGCCACCTGGCACTCCCTCACCTGGCCTTTGGGGTAGAACTAAAACAAATTGATGCCTCACCCTCCTTTGTTCTTCTTCTGTGTTTATTTTTAACAGTGGCAAGAAAGAAGTGAAAAGCAACAACTAGTAACTAGACACTATGGAAGAACTCAAGTTGGAATGTTGGGAATTGATGGCAAGGTACTTCTGCTTTAGAAGGGAAGGAAAAATCGCAGGAGATGGGAAGCAAGACAGTCGGGATTTCCCACCATGGGCTCCAGAGGAAACATAACAGAAAACTATATTCAGTGTGGGGTTTTTTCTGTAGCCTCAGTTAATCAATTAATTTCTGGAATTAATTGTCTCAGCATAAGAAGAGTGCTGGAAGTGAAGGGCATCATAGGAACCCACAAGAACAGTGCCAATACCCCAAATCAATGCTGATTTCCTTTAAAGCAGCATTTTAAAGAGTTAAAATAAGCTTTTGGTGAAATAACAGCATAGAAATTTACTGTATAAATTTCCCTTTGACTCCAAACCTCCTTTGAAGTTTACTATTTCTTGATATAATCATATTCTTGTGGGGTAGAAAAGGGACTGCAAATAAGAAATAAACAAATCTATTAGTTTAGCAAAGCAACATAGAATGGTAGTGTCACAGTGATAAGCATTTCCCAAATCTTTTATATAATTATTCTCCTTTCAGAATTTTTCCAGGTTCAGAGCATGGACCTTCTGGACATACATAAGTTGACTAGCTTGTCTATGGCAGCTTTTTGCAAATTGAAGTTCTCCAGATAGGTTGGGTGGAGCTCCTGTTGCTCATGCTGCTTCCAGTGATGTAAACTTTCATAGAAGACATTTGGAAAAAACTAGGTTCCATTATCTATATTCTATAATATTTATGCCTTCTGGAAAAGGACAGTTCCTTCATAGGAAAGCAAGACTAAAGTTAAGAACACTATTGAACTGATATGACATTTATTTTTACAAGATGTCAAGTGAAGATCAATGTAGAGAATTAAGTTCTCTGTGTATTTAGATGTTTTAGACATTTTTTTCCCTTCCTCTTTGTTAGAAAAATCAAGATGTTTTACAGAAGGCAGGATGGACCTTTCTGTTTTACAACATTGCAAAAACTATAAGCAGGAATAAAACAGCTACTGATATTTGCAATTGAGGGTTCACAGCAAAAACATAGCTGAGTTTTATCATGGCTTTTTATGTCTTCATCTGCCCATTCGCATTGAATGAATAGGGTTTTTTTGTCTGAAAAGAAATATAAATGTGATTAAAGTTGTTTTCTTATACTCATCATTGATTGATGGATGTCAATCTTTACTAATTCCTAGAGAAATGGAAATGATTTCTTCTCATAATATCAAAACAAAAAAAGCTTTACATGTTAAATAAAGTATTGCTGTTCATTTCTTTCTTTGTTTATTTATGAGAATTATAGGTTGCCCCAATTTGTTGAAATTCTGATCAACTTACAAAATACAATAAGAAAAACATGGTAGAAACACAGACTATATCATCAAAAAAGAAAGTCTAAGGGGAAAAAAAATCATAATCACACATCCAGACCAGAATTTCACATGGGGGTTCCATCACCCACTCTGGTCCAGGGTCCAGGGATAACCAAGTAGTAACGGCTTGTTTAAATAGGGACAATTTTGTTTAATATAGATGAAAAATGATCTGTTTTTCTCCTAAATCTCCTTTAGCAAATTGTTAAGTATGCAGTATGTTTGCATTTCTACCTAATCATTCTCCCATAATAACATTCCACTGTTTTGGGAAACTGATTTTTCAAATTATTTTTCAGCATTGCAAAAGTTGCTTTTTCTTTTTCTTAACAATACATGTAGTCAATATAATATTACATGATCCTGTAAGAGTATTATCAGAAATGAATGTTCCTAGTTAAAATCTTTATTTATTATAGCACTGAGAGTTGCTATTTTGCTGTACTAAAATGTGCCTTTTTCTCCCCCTTTTTCAGCTTCAGAGATGGAAGAAATTATCTAAGAAGGACCTAATTTACCATATCAGTCAAGTTTAATTTTCTTAAAGATTCTGGCTTTGTTTCCACTTCCTTATCAGGATGGCTGAAAAGGCTCCAGGTATGAACAAAAAGACATCCAAGTCTACACAGTCTCTTCCACCAGAACCAGTGGACATAATCAGAAGCAAAGCATGTTCTAGGAGAGTGAAAATCAATGTAGGTGGACTCAATCATGAAGTTCTATGGAGGACTTTAGATAGACTTCCACGGACACGTTTAGGGAAGCTCAGAGACTGCAATACTAATGATTCTTTACTAGAAGTATGTGATGACTATAATCTTAATGAGAATGAATATTTCTTTGATAGACACCCAGGTGCTTTCACCTCTATCCTAAATTTCTACAGGACAGGAAAGTTACATATGATGGAGGAAATGTGTGCCCTCTCTTTTGGCCAAGAATTAGATTACTGGGGGATTGATGAAATATATTTAGAGTCCTGTTGCCAGGCAAGGTACCATCAGAAGAAAGAGCAAATGAATGAAGAATTAAGGAGAGAGGCAGAAACAATGAGAGAAAGAGAAGGTGAAGAATTTGATAATGCTTGCTGCCCAGAGAAAAGGAAAAAACTCTGGGACTTGTTGGAAAAGCCCAATTCATCAGTGGCTGCAAAGGTAGGAACAGATACTTTAGAATTTGTTCATGTTGCCTATTTATATAAATTAAAAGCCATCCGTATGATTCATTGAATATATTATAATAAGGATTACATCCCCTGAAAAGGTGTTTGTTAAATTGAAAAATATATTTTATTTCAAGACATTATGTGGGCAGTCTGTGCTGTCAATCAGACTTTTGAAGTTTATCACATCAGATTTTTTTCTATATATTTTTCATATACATATACATATACATATACATACATACATACATATATATATATATTTATATATATTTATATATATATATATATATATAGAGAGAGAGAGAAAGGGACTCTGGGCACCTTACAACAATGTAAAAAACTATTAAACGAAAACATACGACGAAGTCTCATTCGTCATCTTCAGGCTGATTATCAGGCTTGTGTCTTCAGCCTCGTGCTTCTAGGAGCAATGTTGCTCCTAGAAGCACGAGGCTGAAGACACAAGCCTGATAATCAGCCTGAAGATGACGAATGAGACTTCGTCGAAACGTTGCAATGACATCTCCAACTTCACGCGGGAGAAAACCCAAATAACCACAGACCTACATACATACACACACATACACATACATATACATATACAGTATATGGTATATATGACACTATTTAGAATTTATGGGATGTTTCCTTCAGTATAATAGGAGCAGTTATGATCAGCAAGGTAATAAGTCAGAATGTTCATGACATCAAAGACGTTTTGATGTATTATTAAGTCAGAAATATTTACTTTTATAATGTACAATTTTATTCCTAAGTACATTCTTTTGAACTCAACAAAACTTTCAAGATAATTTGATTAGCATAATTTGGCTTTCATGAGTCCTTGTACAAACAAAGTATTGAATAACAGCATAGTATTATGATAATCCAGAATTGCTAAGCATCCCACTTAGCCGAGGTGGCGCAGTGGTTAGAGTGCAGTACTGCAGGCTACTTCAGCTGACTGTTCAGCAGTTCAGCGGTTCAAATCTTACCGGCTCAAGGTTGACTCAGCCTTCCATCCTTCCGAGGTGGGTAAAATGAGGACCCAGATTGTTGGGGGCAATATGCTGACTCTGTGAACCGCTTAGAGAGTGCTGTAAAGCACTGTAAAGCGGTATATAAGTCTAAGTGCTATTGCTATTGCTATTGCTATTGTGAGTATTGAAGACTAATATTGATAAAGGTGCCCTTATTTGCAAGAACGATGAAACTCACCAGAAATGGAAATGAAAGCAATAGCTTCCTTTTGAATCAAAATCTTAACCCTGGAGACTCATTTCCCTAGTAAACCAAGGAACTGGAAATTAATTTCACCATTCCAGTATAGAGTCTGGTTTCCTTGGGAAGAGACAATCAGGATTCCAGTTTGGAATATTATGAAAACCTTTTGCTTTCTCATTGGTTTCTGCTTAGTTTTATTCTTTCCATGAGCGGGAAGAGTTAAGTGGGGGTTGATTGGGCTTTTTATACAAATATGTCCTCATCAGTGATAAGCAACATTTTCAGCATTCTGGATTATTGTTACTTCAAATATTATTAAGCATTAAATATATAACATTATATTTCATTGTATCTTATTAATACAAAATGCCTCCCCGCTTAGATCAGTTGTTCATGATACACTGGCTATGTTTGTTATAGCTTTGTGACTTTGGTTAGTGTTTCCTTTGATTGAACCCTATAGAGGTGGAATTGATGGTGATAGGCTGTTGAGTCTGAGAAACCTTTTTAAAAATAAATACGCATTCTGCACATTTTTCTACATCTTTTTCTATCACATGCTTAGGCTGATGTTAAAGGATCTGTTCCCAAACTGGCAAGCTAGTAGATCCTTTGCTTTTGTCTCTGGGAAAGACATAAATATATTGTTGTTGTTTGGTGTGAAAATGAATATTGTTGAAATCTTTTTAAACAGGCCAGTTTAGGACATTTTATCCTGTGTGAAATGCAACAGAATGTGCTTTTTTTTGTAAATAGAAAGAAACGTATGTCCATTATGACTTGTGTGCATTACAAATACAGGGTCACATCACAGGTTGTCATGAGAAAATGTAAAGAAGTCTTCTTTAGCTGCTAAACAAATAAAAAAGAACCAAACTACAACACCACCAACCCTCTGGATAGCAGGTTTCTTTTTGTGTCTTTTAATTGTATTGTACCCCGCCCATCCATGCACAAATTTAAGGTATACTGGCTTAATTTCCAAGGAGGATTTTTGCAAGAGCCACCTATAAATCTTCCACATTGTTCTGAGAACTCTGACAAGCATGTAGGAGTTTACCAGTGGATGGGGAATCAAGAAATTCCAGGGGTATCTGCAAGATGTGATCAAAAAAGGCAATTGTACAGTTGTACGATTGAAGCTCCATCTGTTTCTTATGTGTGATATATGTACAACACACACACAAACAAACATGCAACATTTCTATCACATCATTGTAGACACTGTCTTGAATATTTTGACAAATTTTATTGTGAGGAAAATTTGGAGATGTATGGCTAGCTTAGCAGGCTACCCTAGATTCTTAGGCCCATTCAGAACTAGATTACAATCCTAAAGAGAATAAAGGCAGGATGTGTGTGTGTGTGTGTGTGTGTGTGTATTAGTATGTATGTTTATAGCAGTTAAGGCACCAGGTTAGAAATCAGGGGACCATGAATTTTAGTTTCTTCTTGGGCACAAAGCCAATTGGGTGATATTGGGCCAGTTACTCTCTCTCAGCCCTAGGAAGGAAGCAATGGCAAAGCACTTCTGAAAATATTACCAAGAAAACCTCAGGGACTTGTCAAGGCAATCACCAGGAGATGAAAGTTGACTTGAAGGTGCACACAGACAAGGCCACAGATTCCTGACTGGTTCTTCCCTCTTCCTGTATGTTCAGCTTGCTGTGAATTTTTTCTCTAAGAGCACTTTAAGTAGTTCACATGTGTGTTTGCGATGTATCACATAGGTCTGGCAGTGAATGGAGGTTACATGTGTATTGAGGGGTATCTTTTTGCACCACAGATGCAAGGCATTTATGTCTGATGTCAAAACTGAGGGACTTGTCTTTCTGGTACAGTAATTCCGTGCATCAGATTAGCAGTTTACAATCTGAAAGCAACAGGTGCCAGCTTTTATCTTTGTTGTATATGATTCTGCCGACATTTGTTCTGACTGTTCAAACAGAACTGGAAGTGCTGCCACTGCTTAACAGAATCCCTCCTATAATTTGTTATTAATTAGCCATGCACCCAAGATCCCAGAGACTAGTCTGTGGGAGATGGGCCATGTCATTGAGCTGACACATGAAATCTCTACGGAGCAAGGCAAGATCAACATTCTCTGCAACATAGGCAGCTCAGTGATCCAAAATCCGTTGATGTTAGGTTTGCAACATACTGCTGGTCTGCTTTCATTGCATAAGGAAAGGAGGACCTTTGAATGAAACCAGCCTTGTCTGGGAAATGAAATGGTGTGATTTTTACATAATCTAATATTACTGTTCTTACTCTAGCTTAGAAAAATGCAAGGACAAAGGATAATTTGGCTTTGTCACTTAGGGGGTCCTGTATATCCACATCTCGAGCCTTTGTCAGTTTTATTGGTTTTGGCTTCCTTTAAAAAAGTCCTTGGAAAGATGCTACAAAGAGGATGTTGAGGGAAATACTGCTTCTTCAGAGAGCTGTCATTTCCAGGGTTTCCTATGTAAAAGAAATGATTAATGTACCAATTTAATGTTTCAGTTTGAACAAATTGCTTGAAAGAAATAGCAAGATGCTGACTAATATATACAATTATAAAGCATCAAAAACCTTAATGCCTATTAGCCAGTCTGTAGCTAAAGTCAAAAACATAGGGCAGTCTTTAAGACCTGGCATGAATATACTCATCTGCATTTCAGAGTATGCAGGGAAGTGATTTATTATTGATTTATAATTCTTTAGCTGTAATTAATGATTTATTATTCTAAACCTGTGTGTTCATTGTTCTAATATCTCCACAGACTTAAGAAATAAAAAGACACAGAACTGTAGTTGCTGATTTTAAATTTTACAATCACAGCAACGACCCTAGCTTTCCATTTCTGAAATATAAAACAAACTCCCCAATCAAATAATTTTCCAACCTATGCCCTCTTCTTGTGTTGGATAGCGTGAATGAAATATTCAGAAATTGTGGAAACTTCCTCCCTTTCAAAGTGCTATTGGGTCATTCATTCTTCTGAAGCATAAAGCATATATTTAGAAGTAATTATTATAATTCTGAATATGAGTATGAGCTGTGGTATTCCACGATGATTTGTACTACATCTGCTGAATTGGGATCATGTTTGGAAAGAGTTATAAAATATTCCAGATTATAACACTGCCTTAGTATTTTCATTGTGTTTATTATTAGATTTATATCCTGGCTTTATTTTGTACAACTCAAGGTGATGTTCATACTGCTCACACTTCCTATTTTGTCCATAATAGAAAGTTATGAGGGAAGTGCACTGAGCAGGAGAGACTGGCCAAAGTCACCCAGTCAGTTTTCATGCCTAAAGCAGGATGAGAATTATGATCTCCTAGATTCTAATCCAGTGCCATAACCAAACTGGTTCTCAGTTATAGCTCAAATGGGCTAAAAAGATATAGGTGAAGTTAGAAGAGCTCTCCTAGCCAGGGGTGAAATTCAGAAATTTTCCCTACCGGTTCTGTGGGCGTGGCTTGGTGGGCATGGCAGGGGAAGGATACTGTAAAATCCCCATTCCCTCCCTACTCCCGGGGGAAGGATATTGCAAAATCTCCATTCCCACCCGACTCTGGGGCCAGCCAGAGGTGGTATTTGCCGGTTCTCCGAACTACTCAAAATTTCCGCTACCGGTTCTCCAGAACCTGTCAGAACCTGCTGAATTTCACCCCTGCTCCTAGCTGACCTTATAAGATTGAGTTTGCTTTCAACATGATGGAATCTAATGCTGAGGTTTAAGCTTTTAGTGATGGCATTGGCATCCTGATATAATATCGAATGAAGGAAATTGATGTATGCTAGGACTTGATGACATATAATCAATCCATCAAAAGAAATTATAAAACCTGATGCTAGATGATAATTCCCAGTATGTCTCACCATTGGCCATGTGCTGCTACGAGATCAGGGGCATCTGGAAGGCCACAACTTCATCATTTCCAGATGATCAAATGATCCTGAAAAATACAGTGAAACCTCATTTTATCAGACCTTGATACAAAAACCTCACATGTACTGTCCAAACGTTCACTGTGATTTATGCTATCTGCATTGTCATTTCTCAAATGAAGCAAATGGTCATTTGTATCATTTTCCATTATTTGTAAATGGGATGCCCTATTCTCCAATTAAACAGCTTTCTTAATATGAATGCATGAAAATCAGAATTTACTCTATATTAACATTGCACATGTCTCACAACATATTTTTGGATTGTTTGCTATTGTCAAAATTAGTTTTAACATTTAAATCCATATTGTACATAGATCTGAGTCCCCCAACCTCTGGAGAGGGGAGAGGGGGATGATTCCGCACGAGTGGCAGGCAAGTGTGCGCTCGCAGCTCCATTTGCACAAGTGGGCACTCGTGCAAATGGAGCATGGGCGCACTTGCCCACTGCTCACACAAGTGGACATGCGCACACTTACGTGCGCTTGCCCACCACTTCTGCAGTCCAGTTCCAAACTGCTCAAAGCCCGGTAGTTGGCCGTGGCCCAGGGGTTGAGGACCCCTAACCTAGATTCAACCTAGATGCTTCCATCTCTGTTAAAATAATTCAGAGTCTTTCCTTGTTTCACAGATGAATGAGAAAGCATTAGCTGTTCTCTGAACATAGATTCTAGATTGTTTCTTTAAAGTTCCTTTAAACTGTAAAAAAAGAAAAAGAAAGGTAGAGGTTTCCCCTGTCCAGTCATGTCTGACTCTAGGGGGCAGTGCTCATCTCCATTTCCTAGCAGAGGGAGCCAGCATTATCCGATGATGCTTCCATGGTCATGTGGCTGGCATGACTGTAAGCCGAGGGCCACAGAAGGCTTCCCAGCTATTTATCAACTCACAGTTGCATGCTTTTGAACTGCTAGGTTGGCAGGAGCTGGGGCAAGAATGGGAGTTCACCCCATCATGTGGTACTTGGGTCTCAAACTGCCAACCTTCCGGTCGATAAGCCCAATATCTTAATTTATAACTTTATAAACTTTAAATTCTGTTAAGTAGCTTGGGATATATTAGAGAATAGCAATTGTTTTAGCCCTGGTTGATAAGTTCAGTTAGGTCAATGTTCCTATGACAAACCAAATGAGACAAATAACAAAGTTTCGAAAGCCTGCTGGCAATAAAGCAAGCCTGATAATAAGGCAGATGGAACACCAAGGGTGGGTTCTGACCTACCTTGCTGCCAGTTCGCTTCCTCCTGCGCCGCGTGGGCGTGCCGCGTGGGCACGCCGCGCATACACGTGCATGTGCAGTGCTGAAAATCCAGCTTCTGTGCATGCACAGAAGCAAAAAACAACTTCTGCTCATGCGCAGAAGCAAAAAAGAAGATGGTGGTGCCATAGGCACCGCCGAGAGAGACGGTTCGGGGACGTGTCCAGCCAGCGATTGCTGCCGGTTCGGCGAGCAGGAGGAAATTCCTGCTACCGGTTCTAAAGAACTGGTCCGAACCGGCAGGAACCCACCTCTGTGGAACACTATAAACAGTGTTATAATCTTTCTTTCCTCCCTAGTTACATATTATTTCACAAAATAGATACATATTATGAAAAATGGTTCTGTTGGCATTGTACAAAACATTTATGGTTATGCCCCAAAAAGAAAATACCACTGTTTATGGTTATGCCCCAAAAAGAAAATACCACTGTCGAACCAAGTTGATCTCTAATGAGAGCATGCAGTCTTACTTCTTACATTATCTGGTAAAGGGTTTTTTTTTTTAAATAGGGGATGGATAAAGTATGCATTCCTAGATGAACTTTCTTTTTATTGTGACTTCTAAATATAAATTCTAGCTTAATCCAAGATCAAGTAAAGCCTTGCTAATGGATTTGTCAGGTATCCAGGTGATCCCTGCTAAGACAGAGCGCAGAACAGAAACGTAAGGATGATGCAAATGGAAATGAAAAGTAGAAGTGCCTGGTAGTAATCAGAGCCTTAAATATATACTGAAATTTTTCTTTTGTGTCTGGGTACGCATGTTTGCAGTTCCCTCCCAAATGCTTACATACAGAAAGAATGTGGAAATAGGGAAAGTTTAATTATCGGGATAACAGGGAACAGGAAAGATATATTTCAAAATGGGGAAGGAGAAAGATATGTCCTGAGGAATCTTTTCTTTTGGCCTTTTTCTTGAGAGTAAACGTCTTCACTGGATTCCTGATAAAAACATTCACAAGCTCATGGTCTATCAGGTTCTATACTTGGTTCAGCTGTAAAGCTTAGCTCTCCAGACATTTTACATGGTCAGGATTAGTTTACCTAGCAGAAGGTTCCGAGATTAGATCCAGCTCAATTAATTCCTTTATTGCAAATTAAGCCACATACACACCGAGGATTTGTCCATGCAGTACACAAAAATCAAACTCGTTGTAGAGGTTTATTTCCCATAGTTTAAGTTCTGCCTTTTCCCTCTTGCCTTTCCAAATCAACAAATGTGTGCTTTATGGCCTTGAAAGATAATCATCCTTCTCTTGTCTTGGAACCCCAGGTTCGTGCCTTGCCAACTGCATTCCTTACATCCTAATATGTGTATTGTAGTACTCTACTCGTTGAATATCCCCACAAACAAAATCATATCTATCTTACCTTCTGTAGAGAAGCATCTCTTGGCAGCTTCCCTCAATTATTACATTTATTCTTAATAATTAAAGTGCAATAATAAATGTATTCCTCAATATTGGAAATTACACAGAAGTTTCATGTGAGGTCCACAGAATATATATTAAGAATGCAACAGAATGCCAGTTGATAATTTATTTTGTTTTAAAAGCTGTTGTATCTATGGTCTGGTAAGTCAATTATTAAAATATTATTTACCATCCGTGGTTTCTAAGCAAGGTATTGTGTAACTAATGATTCAGCATTATTTTTAGCTGGCACAACTATGAAAAAATAAAACCAGTATCTGAGCTATCTTATCTTAGCAACGTTTTAATGCCTTAGTGAATTATGTATAAGGGTTCTTTTTAAGTCATAGCTTGGATTATTTGCTAATATAATAGGGCAATAGTACTGTATTGCTGCATATTTTGGGGTGGAGGGAGACATAATAATTGCTAAAAGTAGCCTTAAGTGTAGACAGTTCTTCATAACTCAGTTACTGTAATACTGGGACTCTGAGCCATAACAGTCTATTTGTGACCTCCAACAACCAAAGCAATGACTCTGCTGTTCATCAAATTTGGAAAAAGGATATTTTCTGCCATAAGCTAGGGGGATTAAAGGGCTGCATTGGTTTTGCAGCTTTGGATAATGACTTATGTTTTAAATTCTGTGGTAAATTTCATTACCTAGATTTCCCAAGCCTAAAATCCAGGATATTTGTTTTATATCATGAGCTAAATGTTAACAAAAGTTCCTCATTGAAATTTGAGAGCCCTAATGGCTCCATCACAAAACTTTCTAGACAGTGTTTATTACTTTTTGCTGCTTTAATGAATGACCCTAAATCTAAGATGTGTCAAGTAGCTTAGCATTTTATAAATGGATCTTTAAGTCATGTGACATTTACAGTAAATAGACAAGCATATTTGATGCTGCCTTTCACAGAATGGCATTGTTGTCTTACACATTAAGTAGTTAGTTACTCATTGTTTGGAACAGTGAGGTAAGGTTACAATGCAGTGGTGAAATCCAATTTTTTACTACCGGTTCTGTGGGTGTGGCTTGGTGGGCGTGGCTTGGTAGGCGTGGCAGGGGAAGGATACTGCAAAATCTCCATTCCCACCCCACTCCAGGGGAAGGATACTGCAAAATCCCCATTCCCTCCCCACTCCAGGGGAAGGATACTGCAAAATCCCCATTCCCTCCCCACTCCTGGGGGAAGGATATTGCAAAATCTCCATTCCCACCCCACTCTGGGACCAGCCAGAGGTGGTATTTGCTGGTTCTCCGAACTACTCAAAATTTCCACTACCGGTTCTCCGAACTACTCAAAACTTCCGCTACCGGTTCTCCAGAACCTGTCAGAACCTGCTGGATTTCACCCCTGTTACAATGCAATTAATGGAGTTTTTAGAAATAATGTTCTAGGAACTTCTGAGGAACATAACAAATTCGCAAGATGTTCCTGGGTGCTGTCTTTTACATGGTGATTGCTGGTTTGCCTGCATGATGTAATAGCACACTTGGGCAGACAAATCCCCAAAGACAACATGGTTGAAGAAGTTTGCATGTGTGTGTTGTTTATACCAGCAAATGAATGCATTGTGAAAACTGCATGCTATTCCACAGGAATATCTTGACATGGGGTGGAAACCTTACAATTCTGCAACCATCACTGCTATGATATATTAAATCTGACTACATCAGAATGTCACAGTTGTGGAAAGAAAAAGAGAATGTCTTATCAGAAAGGTCCGATCCAATTCTTAAACATCTCTCTCTTATGAGAGCATCTCTCTCATAAACTGAGATGGATTGAACGGAAGTCATACGGGGTAATGCTGTTCTTAACTGAATCCATTGAATGAATAAAGCCAAATCATGCATTCAGATATGCCTCCAAACGTAAATTGCTGGATTAGTGAATATATTGTATTCCCTATAGGATTTAATATCCTACAAAATCAGTTTTGCCTGATAATAATAGGAAATAACTGTTCAGTTAGATGACATAGTTGTTTTAAGGCCTACCTTTCAAAATATAGAATGGTAAATTTGGATAAACCCCTATGGGGAGAAAAGTACCTTAGAAAGGTGGTTTGATTAGTTTCTTTAGTGTGGGAACTGTGAAGTAAAAAATGGCAAGATAGAATGTACCCTTCTTAGTTTGTTTGCTTGTTTATTTGTTTATTCCTACAACTATTCCTACACTATTAATATAAGAAAATTAGAAATAAAAAATGATTAGAGAAGGGGAATCTTCTCTGAAAAGCTGTAGAGTTCTTGAAGATGGCATTCCCTCATTTATAGGGTGCTTTCTTCCCATATTGGTCAGAGAGGGTGAATATGGAGATATTCAGATCTTGAGTAATGTGATGTTTTGATGGTGACAACCAATGCCTTGAAATCTACCTAAAGCCAACTGTCAACTGGTATCACACCTGTAGTACCGTAGTGATTTTATGTAGCAAACCTCAATGCATCTATAAATATCCAGCCTATTGTATATGGAGATTCTCAGTCATCCAGGTCATGGTTGTTCCAAAGGTGGTTTTTCAAGAGGCAACTGGACTTTCTGGTTTTTCTTTGAAGATGTTTCACTTCTCCTCCAAGAAGCTTCTTCAGCTCTGACTGGAGAGCTGAAGAAACTTCTTGGATGAGAAGTGAAACAAATTCCCAGAAAAACTCACACAGTGACTCTGGACCAGTCATTCTCTGTCAACCAAACCTGTCTCACATGGTGATTGTTGTGGAGAAAGTAAGAGCAGTAATGCCTCCTTGGAAGGGAGGGAGGGAGGGAGTCATCTTTTGGCTTCAGTTGCTCTAGTTCGGATTATCCAAATGTTTATGTTCTTCCCTGAGTGATGAAAACCAACTATTGCAATAGCATAACAACAGCAAAGATCTTCCCCACTTCCAGAAGTGATTGTGTCCCCCAGATTTCAGATTTCACTTAGCTTACATTGAGTGCCAATTGACGCAACCACAAAGGTTTGATAGTGCTTAAAATAGCAGGGGGTAGGACATGCTAGATTTATCCCAAGGACAGCCAAGTAACAATAATAAAGTTCCGGATGTCAGCAGTCAAATCTAGGATGGACTTTTGGAAAAGAGCTGGCATTCTTTGCATTGCCCCGATCCTTTTAATTCATCTTTGGCTGATGTAAAACTATGCAAGCCAGAATTTTCCATGGTGTGACATATATGGAAATCAAGATCTGAAAAATTATTCATATTGGAAGAAATTTTTTAGGAGTTTACATTTCTTTTTTAAAAAGGTACATTCAGTCCTTTTCCCTCTCGTCTCCCTTTCTTCCTGGGAATGGTTTCAGATTTCAGCTTGTTCTATTATATATTAAGAACCTGGTCCATGTTTTTCTTGATAGTTTTGTTACAGAGTATTACAATCGTATTGTTAGGTTTGTCGATCAATCAGCTTTACTGGTACATAAGTTCTACTGAAGAAAATTATTGTAATTTATTGAATATGATGGCTTACGGTTAAAATGAAGAGAGTAATCTACAAATGATTTCTCAATTAGATTCGTTCCAATTTATTCTTTCCTAGTGTGATACCCTCCCATATGTTAAATTTAGGGGAGTTGAACTTTTTCCCTTTTGGAAAGTGCTTATTCCAAAGTACAGGCAGTCCTCAACTTATTATCACAATTGAGCCCCAAATTTATGTTGCTAAGTGAGAAATTTGTTAAGTGAGTTTTTCCCCATTTTACGACTTTTCTTACCACACTTGTTAAGCGAATCACTGCAGTTGTTAAATTAGTAACACAGTTGTTACGTGAATCTGGCTTCCCCATTGACTTTGCTTGACAGAAGGTTACAAAAGGTGATCACATGACCCTGGGACTCTGCAACCGTTACAAATATGAACCAGTTACCAAGCATCCGAATGTAAATCACACAACCATGGGAGTGCTGCGATGGTCATAAGTGTGAAAAATGGTCATGAGTCACTTTTTTCAGTGCCGTTGTAACTTCAAATTGTCACTAAGTGAACTGTTGTAAACCGAGGACTACCTGTATTAGAACACAGAAAAGCATACTTTAAATACATTGACTCATCTTATTTGAAGGCTTGCGTAGCCATTGATGCTTTAGACCAGGGGTGTCAAAGTCGATTTAATTGAGGGCCACATCAGAGTTGTGTTTGACCTCGGGGGCCCGGGTGGGTGTGGCCAGTGTGGGTGTGGCCAGCTCAACATCACTCGTGTCAGGGGCGCCTGTGGTGGCTCGATGCTCTGCCAGCGTAAACAGGCTCCCGAGCTCCATTTTCGGCTGTGACGGCCTCCTGCAACCCTCTTCCAGCAAAAACGGAGCTTGCAAGGGCCGCACATGGCCCTCCCAAGCTCTGTTTTCACTGGAAGAGGCACCGCGGGCCAGTCCTTTGCTGTTTCCAGGGTGTCCCCTCAGGCGAGATCTAAGCACCCCGCAGGCCGGATCCGGCCCCCGGGCCTTGAGTTTGACACCCCTGCTTTAGACAAATCTCCCCTTCCAGTCCTAGTCTTAGTCTTGCCAAAAGCTGTGCAGCATAAAAATGGTTCTTTAAATGATCAAGTGTTGACTATGTTATTTTACTGGTTTCAATTTTTGTGTTTTCATTTCCACCTTCCCACTTATATCTTCATATATGGCTTAAGGTAGTTGATATAAATCCATTGTACAATCATTTGTGTCCCGTTAAATATATTGGAATAACATTGGGCTGACAAGTTGTTATCTTAACCATGTAGCAGTTTCTCATTGGCAAAGGCATTTGCATAGACAAAGAAGAGTCCTTAACTTGGTATATATGTGTTCTTGCTATGGAAACTGAGAGATTGTGGAAGCTGAATGGAAGCTTAAGTTCAACATTTATGGAAGACACTGCTTGCATATAAAAGGCTTAGCACAGGGGTGGGTTCTAACTTACCTCGCTGCCGGTTCGCTTCGTCCCGCGCCACGTGGCCGTGCCTAGTGGGGGCGTGCGCACCTTGTGGGCACACGTGCATGTGCAGTGCAAAAAAATAAAAAAAATTCAAAAAAAATAATAAAAGCCGAAAACAAGATGGCGACGCATGCGCAGTGCCGGAAACTCAGCTTCTGCGCATGCGCAGAAGAAAAAAAAAATCAAAAAATTCAAAAAAAAGATGGCGGCACCCACGGATCAGCACGGGCCAAACTGGATCCGTGATGTCATCGTGACATCACCAGCGGGTTGCTACCGGTTCAGGCGAACCGGTCCGAACCAGGAGGAACCCACCTCTGGCTTAGCCCTAGGTTCAATGGTAATTCCTGGTAATATTCCATTATGTCCACCCAGTTAATCATTTATTTTGTTCTTTGATTAATAGTAGAAAACATAAAACAACAACATTGGTCATAAGATTTACAGCTCTAACTTCCGAATGGCCAATACCTACAAGATAATAACAAATATATAATTAGGAAGTACTAATATGAAGCACATAAATATAAAATTACTGCTAAATCTGAAACCTGTAAAAATCTAAATGCTGCAATACTAATTAGAAAAATCTGTAACATTAAAAAATCTAGGACACAAAAAGTAAAAATTGGGGAAGAATAAATACAAGATATCTCAATTCTGACTGGTACCTCTTTTCAGTCAAATCCTGCCAAATGTTGTATGCTGTCAGATAGAACATTAAAAGTTATGAAGAATCTTTATCAGAAAGGAATAAGTGAGTACAGAACATAGAAAGTAGTGGGAAACTAAGAGTATTTTGAATATAACTGCAACATAGGCAGTAATGAAGGATGTGTTCAATAATTTAAATCTGTCACAAAGCTGTTGGCATTTTTCTTCCATCTTCCATCTAGCAGGGGTGAAGAAAGAGCATTTCAGGAAACCATGGTAAATGTCCTTGTATGATTATGGACTTCTAGTTGTATAAGATATGCTGTACGTAAACTCCTAAGTACCTTTCACTTTCATTAAAGTTTGGTACTCTGCCTAGGTCAAATTTATGCTCCATGTTCCATATATATCTTTAGAGAGAGTACTTGTTTCTTCTAACTTGGAGAAAGTTAATGGAATAGAAGAACCCAAATAATGTTAATTTGTCAGATCTAATTTTCTTCCAAGTGGTTCGATATTTATACACCAGCATTAAGGGGCTAAAACCATTATAAATAGCAATAGTCTTTGTCAGAAATACTCTAGCCTACACAGTATCTGCTTCCATTCATAAACCAGAGTTGACACACTGTTGGAGCATCTGAAAAACTACTTTAAAAATTTAGATTGTTCCAGCAGGGTAAAAACTTGACAAGAGGACCAACTTGGCTCCACAGGGATGTTGTGCCACTGATTTAACTTCAAAGTGTTTAATAACTGAAAGTACATAATGTCTTCCTTTTGTTCAGGACAATTTTGATATGGCAGCAATATAATCCTTTCAGTGCTTTGTGTTTTAAACAAGGTAATTGCTACTGGCCTTCTATTATGGCCTTTGGGGTAAGATCAAGAACATAATGCTACATATTTTAGAATATATAAAGAAATATAAAACTGCTTTCTTCTGTCTTCATTAGTGTGTGTGTGTTTGTGTGTATGAATAAAATGTATACTATCATATATTTTTGTTAAAGTATATCATAATGCCAAAGATTTATTGTAAAAATAGAAATATCAATGAAAGCCATAAAACAATAGAGCTAATTAATTCAGTAATGTTTAATTAATTAAACAGTAGTGAATTAAATAATTCCTATTCTAATAATTGTTGCTGATATTATTGGCAATTTTAGAAAATCCTTAAATATCCTGTTTCACTTTCTGCCTAAATATACAACCTGATCTCTTGGGTAGGAGGTGAGGGAAGGCGGAGGAAAAAAAGAGAACCTTGTTTAGATGAATCAACATTTCTTTCTTAAGGCTTTTGTTTGTATTTCAACATGAACATTTTTTTTTTTGCTTGATGGTGTATGAAATTGAAAACAGTAAATTGTTAAATTGGTTTTATAAAGATGCCATTGGTAGAATGTATTTCTGATTCTATATAAGATTTGTCTTCTAGCAGTATTAAGCTGCACGTAGGATGGTCCTAAACATTAATTAATTGTAATCCAGGCATCACAAGTATTTTAATTTGTTTGCATCAACCTTACCAAGTCGTTAGAAGACTGAAAAATATAGTTGTATTGAAAATTTATAGGAAAATATTTTTTCTGCATATCCCCACACCTCTTTTTTTCTTCAAGAAAAGAATTCTGCCAGGGAAAACCGACCATTCAAAAGGTCTGCAATAGGGTACCTAAGAAAAATACCATCTTTGCTACGATTTCCAATAAACTAGACAAGAATCATAGATTACTCTTCAAAAGGATAACATCATGATATAGTATCATATGACCCTGGAACTGGTAATAAATTGGTACAAAAAAGTGATATGGAAATAAGTTTTGAATGTGTTACCTTTCTGACTGCAGCAGATTCTACTGCCCATAAGAAATTTATGAATTTCTCCATATCTCCAGGTCTGAAAAAGTGTTCTTCCAGTTATGTACATTAACTGTTTGGATAAGAAGTTTATGAAGATAGTTTCAGAACAGTATTTAATTGTAGAAACACTGAGATCAGTAACATTTTTTAATTAATTGACTTTCAGAATTACATTACCCATCAAACTGTATTTGTTCCTCCCTTCTTTCTTTCTTTCTTTCTTTCTTTCTTTCTTTCTTTCTTTCTTTCTTTCTTTCTTTCTTTCTTTCTTTCTTTCTTTCTTTCTTTCTTTCTTTCTTTCTTTCTTTCTTTCTTTCTTTCTTTCTTAAAATAGTCCTGCATTTATAAAGTAAGTAGGCACTGACATTTTCAAAATTAAATCAAACTAAAAGGGAAAATACATCAAGATAAATTCTACTGAAAACTGCATATTCACTTTTAAAATGTCAATTACCATTTTAGGTCCATATTTTTGTTTCCAGAATAGGTTGGTATGCCAAACAGACATACAGTTGGAAAGATAGATAGAGACATAGAGAAGTGGGGAGGTAGGTAGGTGGATGGGTGGGTGGATAGATTATAGAGATAGATAGATGATAGATAGATAGATAGATAGATAGATAGATAGATAGATAGATAGATAGATAGATAGATAGATAGATAGATAGATAGATAGATAGATAGATAGATGGATGGGAGATAGATCCTTCAGTGTAAATGGGAATCTTGGAGTGCCTTCCATGAAATCTTGGATCCATGAAATCTTGGAGTGCCTTCAGTGACAGGATTTTGCTGTTTAACAAAAAATCATTGTTCCTATACTGTGTAAAATACTTCCTTGGAATCCCTGCACCAATCTGTCTGAATGCACTAATTTGCATAGTAATACTTTCTTAGTCAGAGGTACTTGGTGATTTCAGAAGAAAAGAAAGGATTAGAAGAGAGAGTGTGCTTTCTATTGAAATGCAAATAATATACACAACTTACCGCAAAGAACTTGATGACTTGACTATATTGGGAAAGTACAATTATAGGGGTTTCCTTTCATTGTATAGTCTCCAGCTCTCCTATGCCTGCTACAATTGCCTCTGCTTTACATTGTGCGTTATCTAGTGAAAAAAATAATAGAGGGAAAGAGCTCTAGGCGTTTCAGCTTGTGTATATTCAAGAAGAGGAGGAGATTTGAAAAGTACCCTAGCACAAAACTCACATCAGTAGTGGCTTTGCATGCTGCTATAAGTATAGCATACCAGGGTTTTGTTTCCCTTTTATGAAGTGGCAAAAAAAGAAAGAAAGAAAGTATTTCCATTTTTAACCATATAAAAATGCACTCTATCAAATATGGTGGACATACAGGCTTGCAGAAGATTTTATTCGGAAATTTAAAAAGGCAAAAGCAAAGAGGAGACTAAAATCCATATTTCGTTTAGTTTGAAATGAATCACTGGTAGAGGATGGAAAGTTGCAAGACTTTCAGGATTCAGGATGAAAAATACTGAGTAATTTACTGATGGTTTAGTCTTTGATGGGAGTAAAGTAGATAATGGTTATTCATAATTAATTTATCTCTTTTCCTGCTGTCATATTTTTCAGAGTTTCTGAATAGGAAAAAGGAACGATTAATCTTTGAAACTTCTGGCTAAATGATGCTTTTGTACTGCGTTGATCCCCAGTTTCAATAAAGATGTAACCTCTGCTGAAATTATACAGTAATCCAGATTAATCTTTCTTAAAAGTACATTTTTTCATGGAGGAATCATGTCTGTCACATATCTTGAAGCCAAGAAATAAGAATGTCTTTAAAACATTAATGTTATTTATTTGTCAAATTTATATGCTGCTTATCTTGCGGTGCGAGGAGACACTGAACAGCTTACAGCATAATAAAACATATTGAAATAAAAACAATTATGAAATATAAAAACAGACTTAAAATGATGATGATTAAAATTACAGGAGATTAAAACTAAAACCCCATGGATTTAGAGCGGGGAGGTAGTGGTAGCTTCTCTGTTACTACACTAGTCATCTCCAGCCAAAGCTTCTCCTTCAGGGCCCCATGCCAAATGGCATAGCCAAGTTTTAAGGTATTTCCTGAAGGGCTAGAAGGGTGGGGGAAGACTTCACCTCCTGTGGCAACCTGTTCCAAATTTAAAGTGATAAAGATTCTGCGATGAGTAAAATCTGTTCACCTACATGGTCTAACTGGAAGAGGATGCCATGGATGTGCACCTTAGAGACAACGACCGGCTTAAGATCCGGAAAAGGTTCCCTTAAATAGCTTGCCCCTGGATGGTAACTTATCTCCCACCTATTGGTTTTTAAGAAGTTGGATAAAATGTTCCTGTCTCAGAGGGCGTTTAGTGAGGAATAATTTAGCTTCAAACAGAAGAGATACAGTTCTCCAGTGGGGTTGCAGGATAGGCCAGGAATGGGTGATGACTTCATCCTTCTGCCTACAGACTGAGTCATAATTTTCATAGCCACGCCCCGCCACGCCCCATTGCTTCTCTCTCTGGCTCCAGTTATAGACTCAGTCCTCGCCAGAGAGAGACGCTTCGCTTAGTGGCTGTCAACCTCTAGGCAGAAGAACGAGTCATTCCTATTCGTAGCTGTCCGGATACTTCAAGAGTTCATTACCTGAATATTTGACATCGCACAGGTTTGAATTTGGCGCTCCGTGCCTGCCGGCGTCTGCCTGGCTTTTGGCTGCCTCAGCGGTACTTCGGACCGCTAATTTAGCCATTTGAGTGCTGCCCGTCCAATATAATTAGAGCTTAGACATAGGCACTTAGGAGCAGGCTACCCTGGGTCCGCCCCAGCCGCCGCCCGCACAGGAGCCGTTTTCCCGCCTTATTTTCCGATCGCCTCTCCTCTCCTCAGGGAGTTTCCCATAGCTGGCACAGGCTTAAGTTGTCTGCACCAATTCTAGCCTAAGTTGCCTAGAATTGCTTGGGTAAGCAGAATATAAATAATGCTAAAGAAAGAATAGAAAGAAATTTGGATTTATGATATTCTAAGTGATTCCCCCACACATTGTTCTCAGAAGATTTCTGATTAGCTTCTTTAATCAATGATTTAAAAAAACAACGAAGTTTAGAGACTGATTGTGTGAAATTTTAAACAGGAAGAAAATCAACATGCTTGCTATATCTCTGATGTCCTTTTTTCAAAAAATGGCAAGCTCTAAAAAGTATTTAAAAATTATTTTAAGATATTCCTTCCCAAAGCTATTCCATTCCAAATTAAATTCATACATGTCTTGGTTATCATTAAATTTGGCAATATTGCTGGTTTTTTAAAAAAAGGAAAAAAAGCTGTATGGTTTATGTTGAAATTTTTTGGATTAAGAAATAAATATTTTTATATTGGTGATAGGTCTTGTTCAAAAAAGCTGAATGATTCAAGTGCTTTTAATGCAGCTTTTTATTGATTATGGCTAGTTAGATTTTGTATGTTATAAAGGAAAAATAACTCTTAAAAATACATTATGTGAAATTGTAAGGGTATATTCATTATTACTATTTTATTTTATCCCTTTATTATTTTTATAACTAAATCAAGGCGGTGAACTTCCTCCCTCCCTTCCTCCTGCTATTTTCCCATAACAGCCTATGAAGTGAATTGGGCTGGATGAGAATGACTGGTTAAAAGTCACCCAGATGGCTTGTATAGCAATAGCAATAGCACTTAGACTTATATACCGCTTCATAGTGCTTTTACAGCCCTCTCTAAGCGGTTTACAGAGTCAGCATATTGCCCCCAACAATCTGGGTCCTCATTTTACCCACCTCAGAAGGATGGAAGGCTGAGTCAACCTTGAGCCGGTGAGATTTGAACCGCCGAACTGCAGCTAGCAGTCAGCTAAAGTAGCCTGCAGTGCTGCACTCTAACCACTGCGCCACCTCGGCTCTTGTATGTCTAAGTCAGGACTATACAACCATCTTTAAGTATATTTTTTAAATTTTTTGATTAGTAAAACATTTCTAATTGATACATTTAAATCGTATAAAACAGGCCATGATTGTACAGGTCTACTTTTTACAACTTCCTGTGTAATATTTCTAAATGCTTCCATGTTTACGTTTATTATGAATTTTTCGACTAGCTAGTTTATGATTTTTAATACTTTGTCCAATTACAATATCAATGATTGTAAGTGATTGATTAGGAAACAAGGCAGATTGTTTCCTAAACGATCCTTGATGTTGTAAATGATTAAGAGACTAGGAATTTATATTTTCTAGTCACTGCCCATTTCCAGTATCTACTTGCTTACAGAAAAAAGCCTGGAACAAAAACCAAATCTAGACTTGTACCAAAGCACAAGAGGAAACATGATCAATTTTTTACAAGAAACTTAGGGTGGTTCTAGTCAGTTTGTATTTGCCAGACAACTCATTTGCAATAGACCTGCTCTTCTCCTGATTCTCTATTAGCATTGATAAAACATTCATATAAACTAAAAAGCAAAAGGCTGAAACTCAAAAGCAATCAGTTGCAGAGTTAGGAAATTTTAGACTGGATTTAAATATTTGTTTGAATAAATAAATCTGCCTTCTGTTGATTCTCCAAATGTAGATTTTAGAGATTATGGTCCAAAAAATTCTTTCCTTCAGAAGAACAGTAACAGCAAAAGTGATTTAAAATATGAGTACATATTTCAGTTATATCGCCTCTTGTTTTCAACACATCCTGACCATGTTTTCCGTCCTAAATATCCTAATGAGCTTATTAGTAAATGGTTAAAGTAAGTTGTGCCGGCAGTGATGGGAACAGCATGAGACAAGGTTGTTGATTGACTCTCAAATGTTTGAGAACTCTGTTTGCTGTCTGGCAATATTATTTTCTGTGTCACTGTTGTTTAACTGAGAGGGGATAGTAATCATTGGTCCAAATCAATATAGCTATATACTTTTAAATTATGAATCTTGATTATGTTCTGTTATCATAAGATTTTGGTTGGTTTCTGCAATATTCTGCAATATTTCTTTCTTTTTCAATAACATTATTGAAAACTAACTGAGATCCTTGAGTGGGGGAAATGGTGTTTTTATCTTTGAGAGAAAAATATTTTATTTCATAAGGTGCTTATAACAATTCAGGACTTTGTGATCAGGGTCTATCTGATTATCACGTTGATTTGCATAGTAGTTTTGTACTGTAAATACCCCCTACTTCATACGTAGAGTATGAAAAGAACTGACACATCTCTAAATGTTTGAAGTCACTCCGGAGGAAACCGAGATTGGGCAAATCAAACAAACCTACTAATGTATTTAGAGATATGCCTCTGCTTTTTACATGATGCTTGTTTATTGAGAAAAATATTGGTATGTGGTCCCATATAACTGATAAAGTGTATCACATAATTGGCATATAAAAAATGGAAAGAAACTGAAGGAAACCTTCTGCCCTAACTGTTGTATAGGAAATGGGTTATTCATTACTTCCTTAAAACGTATTTATTATAGGAGAAAATCTCCATAAGATAAATTGTGTACAGTACATGGATTTCTTTCAGTACATAAATCCCATGCAAAATGTATTTGGGGCTACTTGCAGCTTCTTACAGTACAAGCTTTTGATATAGTATATAGTATAACTGTATAACATGGACATGCACAGTCACTTTGGGTTGAAGTGTGTAAGAAAAGGATTGTTTCTCTGCCTATTATTTTCAACAACTGAAATGTATCAGGTACCACTTTCCTTGACAGTATGGTTGTTGTTTTTTATTTGGACAACAGCTTGTTTCTCTCACAATGAATTTGGGAAACAAAAAAATATCCAACTAATAATATTCCTTGACTTAATTGCTGAACGGAGAACCATATGTTATGTTTCACATCGTTTCTTCAGTTGTGATACATTATTACACGCATGCATGCATTATGATATGCTTCTGATCTCTAAAACAGGGATATTCCAGAATTGAATTTCAGTGCACTTCATTCAGAATCCTGTAGGCTTCCACACACATCTACCTCTTAAGCCAAAGATTCCAAGTATGTGTCCAAAGCTCTTACATTTCTGAAATATTGAACTAAATCTGTCAGTAACACTTATCTTACAACTAAAGGCTTTATCACGTTGATGGATCTCATCTAGATTCCAGAGACTTTAGTATTATTATTATTTATTTATTTACTTAAGTGTAAATAAACTCTGGTGACACTATATAATAAATATTTTAAATTCTTATTGGATTTATGTTGAAGAGGTCTTCTCAGTAGATTCGGAATGCCAATAGAAGAAAGACAAAATTATGAAAAGTCTTTGGGAAATTAGTATAAATTGCCTAGTTGGTTACAAGTTGCATCTTATGAGAGGATAATGTAAAGCAAGGAGATTTGGATTATACATGTGGGCAGTGCCCAAATTTTACTTTGTCTGAAGGTTTGTTTAGTGTGGGGGAGGTGGAGTTTGATTTTGTTTATTTAAAGAAACCTAGCACTTATCACTAGGGATTGCACTTCACTTTTCATGTATTTCCTACTTAAAATTGAGAGATGCTGTGTTAATCTTTTTAACACTTACTGTAGGAAATGTTTCCCTGGCTATAAAATGAGGATTTGGGGCAGGGGTGGGTTCCAAATTTTTTTACTACCACTCTGTGGGCGTGGCTTAATTTTGTGGGAGTGGCTTGATGGCCATGTGACTGGGTGGGAGTGGCTTGACGGCCATGTGACCGGGTGGGAGTGGCTTGACGGCCATGTGACTGGGTGGGAGTGGATTGGCGGTCGTGTGACCGGGTGGGAGTGGCCAACTTGTAAAATGTGGTAAAAAAGTGAATTAAGACAATTTTA
>QLTV01001992.1:1640785-1653852 GCA_003457575.1 Thermophis baileyi
ATATTGCTGAAGTCATATTTTCTGCCATCGAGTTTGGAGCGGTTTACCTTGAGTTTGTATCTATTGTGTGCTCATGTATTATTGCAGTTGAAGCTGAAGTGGTCATTGACAGGTAGGACATTGTAGCAGATAATTTTGTGTACTACGCTTAGATCAGTTCTGAAGTGACGTAGTTCTAAGTTGTCTAAGCCCAAAATTTCAAGTCTTGTGGAATAAGGTATTCTGTTGTGAGTGGAGGAGTGGAGGACTCTTCTCGTGAAATATTTTTGGACTCTCTCAATTGTATTAATGTCCGATATGCAGTGCGAGTTCCAGACAGGTGAGCTGTATTCGAGAATTGGTCTAGTGAACGTTTTGTATGCTCTAGTTAGCAGTGTAATGTTGCCAGAGAAGAAGCTACGCAGGATTAAGTTGACTACTCTTAGTGCCTTTTTGGCAATGTTGTTACAGTGGTAACATGCTAGTGACAGACTATGCTTACATCTGCAAGAAAATGTTTTGGATCAATTAGTAAATAAGAGAGGAAATACTTTATCTTTCTGTTTGTTAAAAAGTAACTTTCATAAATATGTAAAACAACCACCCAATCATCTTTCAATTTATGGATTTCAGTCACCAAAATTTTCAAGACAAAAATGATTATTTTGCTGAGAATTTTGGAAATTGAACTCCGTGTACTTTTCCGTCACTCAGGCTGAGAAAATGTGATGCCGTGAATAAATTATTTTGTTTTCTTTGGAATGTGCTGAATTTACAGCTGTTTTAGTCTTTTTGAAATCATAGATTCCTATTGATTACAATCTAGAGCAAATTTCATGAAGATAGATTCTTTCTGTCTTTCTGTTGTCTGTCTTCACTTTTGCCAACTTGAAATGCTGAGAGTAAAGAACAAGTATCACTGCCCACTCTCAGCTTGTTCAGCTTCTGCTGCAACAAATATCCCTCATACCATTCCAAAATAAAAGAAAAATAAAAGAAATGGGATAAATCCAAAATCCCATCTCAGTCCTGCTTGTTTGACATGGACAAATGAGGGAGAACTGTAAAGCTATTAAAGTAGCAAAGGGTTTTTTTTTTTTGAGTTTTGGAAAACACACATGTACACAATCTCAAATGAAGATTCTGTAGACGTTATCAAGTCAGTATCACCTCCTCCGTGATTCTTGACTGTGGGTATAAAAAATATTTTTAAAACTGTGTCCTTCAACTGCATTTCTTTACCTTAGGTGAAGGAAGGTACTGTATGCAAGCTTGAGTGTCATAGGCCACCTATGCTAGAGATGAATTAGGGTTAGGGTTATACAGGTTCCGGTCTTTCTTTGACAGCCCAGCAATCTCTCTCAAATACACAGAGCCACACACAGAGGCATTGCTGATGGATATTCTGAGGCTAGGGGAATACTGATTTGCATAAGTATTGTTGCTGCATTCTTGGACCAGGTGAGATTTGGACAAGACATTCCTGTTATACAATTTATCTTTTTGGCTGCTGCATGAACAGCAGCTGTCCTTATTTGCCAGATTCCGTGTTTGTTTTATTCTATTATGAATGAGTACATCAGGTGATCAAATAGTATCATCATTTCTGTTAGTTGCATACTTTATTTAAGCTTTGTCTCTTGTTTCCTTGCCAGAAGGACAACATCTAGTAATTACAGTCCTAAATGATAAAATCAGTGCAATAATGAAACATTGCAAATTACTAAATCAAGGCCAAATACAGCACCGGTTATAATCAGAACCTAATCACAGGCAATGTGGCAGAAAGAGAGGCCAATTTATCCTTTGTGCCAAGGAAATAGTATAGGCCCAGGTGCTGGATTGTAGCAGTCCCTGAGTGGTGATGTTTCTGCTGTCCTTGCTTTATTTCCTGAGCATTTCATTTTCATCCCAGCCAACTGTTTTGGCAAGTATTGTTGCCTGGCAACTTCTGGACAGATTCCCCCCAATATTGGCATCAAAGGGGCTCCCGCAAGGACAGCTGAAAAGGATACTGAACATTGAATATTTCCTCAAATGATGCATCTGCAGCCTTCTTGTTTTCATCTTTCTTTCTGTATAATGTGGCATTCATTTACCAATGTCAAAATGTATCTTTCAAGAGGAAAGGTCTGTGTTATGAAACAAAGAAAGAGAGGAAAAACCTAAAATCCAGATGTTTCAGTTTTGATCAGAGTGACCTAAATATTTCAGGAAAGGAAGACTAAAAATATTTTTCCATAGGTGGAATTTTTCTGAAGACAGAAGGCACTTTTTTTAAAATGTCACAGTGAGCGCAATACGACTATGACTTCAGTGGTGGTTATGAGTTTAGTCTGCTTCTTGTCATTTTAGAATCAAAATAGATAGTGCACCACTAATAGATTCTAGAGACTGCCAGAAATCTAGCTTTGGAGGGGAAAAAATCCAACTAAATGCCTGTCAACATTGCCAAGCTCATTTTTAAAAAATACATTAAATATCATTACAGACAGCAATATTTTTATATCTATAAAGCATCTGAGTATCTGCAAAGTGATGTCAGGGAAATATTTTATCAGTTCTTCACTAATAAGCATTGTAGACTGAGTATAGGGAATTTACCTTTTGCTTTGATAAGTCTCCAGATAAACACCATTTATAAGAACTACCAGGCAATCAATAAATATGAAGTTGCTAGCTATGACAGGGGATTCAGACATCTTCAGACACTTATGTGATGAAATGGCACTTGCCTAGCAATCAAATTTCATCATGTGTTCCTGTAGAAAATGTAACATGAATTGCTGTCCATACTTGTTAGTTTCCTTCATCAGTGTTTTAATTTGACGTGCACTGTGAAATTTGCTTATGTTATTTCTTTATTTATTTGCATTCCGCTTTTATTATTTTTACAAATAATTTGTGGTGGCAAATATATCTAATACATCTTCCTCCAGTTTTTCCCACAACAATCCTATGAGGTGGGTTGGGCTGAGAGAGAGTGACTGGCCCAAGGTCATAAAACTGGATTTTATGCATAAAATCCTAGAACTAGAACTCACTTTCCTCCCACTTTCTAGGCTGGTGCCTTAACCACTAGACTAAACTGGCTAGGGTGATGTTTTGCAACCTTAGCAACCTTTAAGATGTGTGGACTTCAATTCCCAAAATTCCCCAGCCAGCATGCTGAAAAATACTAATGTAGGATATTATTTATCACAGGGTGATAAAAATCAATTCTTATATTCAGAGGTTAAATTAGCTTTCTCCAACCTTGCATTTATTACAAGTTCAACTTTCAGAATTGGGAGTTGAACATCCTGGCTAAGACTTCTGTGAACAGTCTCAACCATTCTGAAAGTTACTAGGGTTGCCGTACTATTGTAGCACACTAATTCTTGTGTTCGTTTTAAAGTAATAAGTACACTATATAATACTAACAAGGTTATTTCTGTACATATTAGTCTACTTCTTCACATAGCTTTCTCCACAGGCACACTTAAATTATTATTCTAAACTTTACTGTGCAGTGTATTTCTCCAGGGAACAGGTAGAGTACAAGCATATGATTAGTATTCTTTTAGCAAGACTACTTTCTATATATCCTGTATGGTGATTCAATAACATTGTGTTCATGATGGATTGAGATTATTATTGTCTGTAAAAGCCCTAAACTGTTGAGTTATTAGCTGTCAGAATAATTACATATGCAGTATACATGGGGTGTGCTTGATTGCTAGGGTTCCCCCCCTTTTTTTTCTCTCTCTCTCTCCTTTTACTTGGGAGACCCATATGTGCATATGTGTTTTAAGTTCATCACAAAGATAAGATCAACACTGGAAACAGACTTTATGCAGCTGTTGCATTGATTCAGTGCAGCCTTCATCAGCTCCCTGTCTGCAGAGATTATGGGTTTATACTCCTACACTATTCCTTGGATAATGACATAAACTCTAAGTGTAAATGTAGATTATCTAATTTTAGTCAAGCAGCAGTAAATTATTCTTCAGAAAATGCAGTATATTGGCTTTCTTTCAGGAGCAAATGAAGCAACAGGATATGTACATTTTAGACAATCATTGTTCGAGATGAACAATCACTATTCAAGTAGCAAATCTCTGAACACCTAGAAGCAAGCAAAGTTATAACCAGAAGCCAACAAGGGTTTCTCAAAAACAGATACCAGACAAATCTTACTTCATTCTTTGTAGTAATCATGGACACGTAGACATGATTTCCGAGCAAAGCTTTTCCGAGCTAAGAAGAAGTCTCTCTCTCGGTCAGCTGCAGTTTATTCGTATAGCAAACTTGTGTATACAATTACAATGATTGACTTACCCCAAAGATAGCTAACTAGTAACAATGCGATAAATGGTTAACATATAGCATACAGACAATATGTTAGCGTATAGGTGTCAAGCGTATAGGTGAGCGCGTGATTGCTAGTTTAACCTTTGCTCTTAGATAGAACAATAGAAGAGCTGAGTAAGTAACTTTTACTCTAAAACAACAGAGAGCAGAGTGAGTAACCTTTACACTTAAATAGAACAGAGAGCAGAGTGTCTATAATCAAGATAGTCAAGATAGGCATTCCATATCGTTGACAATGATTGACAATAACCTACAATTCTTTGACAAAGTGACAAAATTAGTTGACTAGCGAAATGCTGTGGATATAATTTATTTGGACTTCAGTAAGGCATTTGACAAAATAGACTACAACCTGCTATTCGATAACATAGAAAAATGTGGGTTAGACAGCATCAGCACCAGATGGATTCCGAACTGGCTGACTCTTCAATGTCTTCATTGATGATTTAGACAAGGGGATAGAAGAATTTATCAAATTTGCAGATGACACCAAGCTGGCAGGAAGAGCCAACAGTCCAGAGAATAGGCTCAAGATACACAAGGATCTTGACATAATTGAATACTGGGCCCTATCTAACAAAATGAAGTTCAATGGTGAGAAAAGCAAGGTTCTACATTTAGGAAAGAAAAACCAAATGCATAGCTATAGAATAGGTGGTACCTGGTGCAACAGTAGTAACTGCGAGAGGGATCTTGAAGTCCTAGTGGACAATCACTTAAATATGAGCCAGCAGTGTGCTGCAGCTGCCAAAAAAGCCAACACAGTTCTAGGCTGAATTAACAGAGGAATAGAATCAAGATCATATGAAGTGTTAATACCACTTTATAATGCCTTGGTAAGACTATACTTGGAATATTGCATCCAGTTTTGATCGCCACAATATAAAAAAAGATGTTGAGGCTCTAGAAAAAGTGCAGAGAAGAACAACAGAGATTATTAGAGGACTGGAGGCTAAAACATAGCAGTTGCAGCAATTGGGTATGTCTAGTTTAATGAAAACAAGGACTGGGGTGACATGATAGCAGTGTTGCAATATCTAAGGGGCTGCCACAACGAAGAGGGGGTCAACTATTCTCCAAAGCACCTGAAGGCAGGACAAGAAGTAAAGGATGAAACTAATCAAGGAAAGAACCAACCTAGAACTAAGGAGAAATTTCCTGACAGTTAGAAAATTAATCAGTGGAACGACTTGCCTCCTGAAGTTGTGAATGTTCCAACACTGGAAGTTTTTAAGAAGACATTGGACAAGCATTTGTTTGCAATGGTATAGGGTTTCCTGCTTAAGCAGGGGGTCCTTCCAAGGTCCCTTCCAACTCTGTTGTTCTGTTATTTGGAGATCCATGACAGTAAGTGCTGCATAAAGAAGCATATTTTTCTATATATTAGCTGCAGCATTTCTTTGCTGTGGATTGATAACTGGACTATATTATTTTCCTTTGGCACTGTAGTTAAATTCTGAGAATTGGCTTGTTTTTCTTGTAGTCAAAATATTTTATACTGAAATTGTATCAGACTAGAAATCTGCACAGTAAAAAATCTAAGATAGTGATTAAGACTTCTAAAAGAATCTTATCCATATATTGACAGGAGCTGAAATTATGTGCTTTGTACGAAAGATACCTAATGATCCCAATTTAACCCAAGAAAACCAGCATCCTCCACCCCCTCCATTCTCTCTGATGTTCTCTTTGCAATGTGATTGGCAAAAAAGCTCCTCTATGTCTGATCAATAACCATAGACCTCCAATATGACATTTATTACAATATGAGCCAAAGTTACTACAATTTTCATTACTCAATAATTCCCTTTTTTCATCAAAGTGGATACTATACAAGACTGACCTTGAAAGTTAATGTTTTATTTAAGACCTGAACAGACACATACATACAGTACCACAAAAGGACATTATTTTCCTTTGCTTAAAATACTTATTTTTGCTTAAAATATTTTTGGAGGAAAATGAAAGTGTGGCAATGGTAGGAAAAAGTGACTATATGGACAATAAGGTTATTTTCTTTGTTTATTGAAGCTGTGCACTGGAAGATATGAATAGTGCATGTAGCTGCAATCTTCATTGATGGTGTAGAAAGTCAATAGAATGAATGTTAAAATTACTGATGTCCTCAAGACATCAAGTGATTTGCTTTGAAGACGTGACCTCAGGTCATGAAGCTGGAGGCCGGATATACTGCAAAGAAACAAAGCTTCTGCAATGTCTGGAGAGACTTAGTTAAGTCCACTATGAGATTAAAAAACCACATCAATGAAGCTGACAGCATAGGCTGGCTCTGCTGTTTTGATTTGGCAGAACACAAACCTTTCTTTGGCTCCTCACAATAAGCCTTATTCCATATGTATTTTTTTTAAAACATAAGCATATTGTAGGAAAGTATGCTGAGGACCACAGCCTCAGACTATAATCGTGGTTAAAAATATGTAATGCTTTATTCACAGTAAATATGCATACATGTATTGCAGGACATTATTTCATTCACAAGAAGTTTAAGAATATCAGGCAACTAATGTTACATTGTGAGCCTAGACACTGTGAGAAGAAAGCAATGGTAGCGTGTGGTAGCAAAAATGTGGTGCTTTATCCTAATTTAAATCCTACAAGCACACTTTAGTCACTCATCTGTCACGCATCTGATAAAGTTTGCTCCTATATCTCACAAAAGCATGACATTAGTTAGTCAGAAAAGGTGGTACAACACTCTTTCTAACTCTGAGTATAAAGCACCTTTTTCCATTCTAGTGTCCCCCAGCTCTCAGAATTCCTAGCTAATCTTTTTAAGGATTTTGGAAATTACAATCCCAATATAATTAGATGAAGCCAATTTAGGAATGCTGGCTTTGTATCCCTTGTTATTATTATTTTTTTTGTCAGAATAATATGTAGGGGCACAATAAATAATATCACCATATTATTGCAGTATTATAACAATACATCACCATATCTAGGTGATTGGATTGGAGAAGATTGTAACACTTGTACAAACAAGATTGTTTTTCAAACTTGGCAACTTTAACAAAACCGGCATGCTGGCTGGGTAATTCTTTGAGTTAAAAGTCCACTGATCTTAAAGTTGCCAAGTTTGAAAAATACTGATATCCAGTTAGCCTCTGTTTAATTACTTTCATTGAAGAAGACTGTGCTATTTCTCAAGACAGACTCTATTCTATTGTCACTCACAATCCCCAATAAGCACTATTGAGCAATGCCATACATTTCTAAATAGACATGTAGGGTTTAGCTCAGAAGTGTCTCTTTTAGAACCTAGTTTTACCTGTTCATTCTTTTTTAGTGAAGGAAAAAAGGAGAATAAAGTTAGATGATAGTATTGTATGCTAGGATTGGATTGTTAAGAACTAGATTTTGTTAATTATTGTTATAATTAAACACTGTTATCTTCCCACATTCTCTTACAATTTTTTTTAATGGCATAGTTTTGTTTTGTTTTTTTGCCTGTGTTGTAGAACAAAACATTGTAAAACTTTTTATCCAGTTTCATGTTCCAGAATGCAGTGTCTATTGATGAGAAACTACTTTTTAAACAGTTAACCAAAGTTATCACCTCTTTTTAAACTAGTGATTGCTGCTATTCAAGCCAGGAAAAAGATGTGGGTGCTTTAATTATTTGAAAAGTGAATGATGCTTTATATGGGCACCCATATGTTCTGAATGAATTCATTCAAAGGATTTTCACAGTACTAATAAAAACTCTCCATTGCTAGCAATTTGGCTGATCTCTGTGAGTGAGATTTTCAGATTTACAGCCTAGCTTAATCAGAGAAACCCAGCTGCCTTAGCTGATTTGACAGAGCTTCTTCTCTGTCTCCTCTCCTATTTAGAAATGCTATAATCTGTTTAAGTCCCATGTCATAATGAAGATTATGAGATACACTACGTCAGTGTTCTGTGCATGACAGCAAGGATTCTCAGTTGTGAGCTGGGAATGACATTGAAGCAAAGTATTGCCTTCCTTAAAAAACATTCTAATTTTATGGTTTGGTTTGGTTCAGCACTCCTTATTTGCTTGGTTCAGCACTCCTCATCTGCTTTTATGTAGAAATTTAGACGTATCTACTATATAAACTAACAGCAAAAAGACACAAAATGCCATGTCACAACTTCCAAAATTGAGTCAGTAAACACTGCAAATATTAGCACCGGGAAAAACAGCACATTGTTTTAAGGCAAAGAAATTAAACTAACATGTTTGGGAAAATATACCAGAACTATTTCTATTGGGAATTACACTTTGATTTAGAAAGCTTTGTACTTATTGACAGTTCATTCTGCTTTCATTTGAAATTTGTAACAGATAAATGTATTCATAATTTAGTTTTAGATGGTGGGCAATAGAAAACATACATACAAAGTCTATAAGAAAAATATAAGGTAATTAGAACATCTTTTAAGGTATATCTTAAAAATATTTAAAATCTATTTATCTTTTCCACTTTGATATAGATTAGGGCTAATGTGCAAGTAATGTTAGTTTCAATATGTGCATTTAGGTGTTTGATGCATAGCTTCTTTGCAAAATGCATAAGAATATATTTAATCCATTTTTATTCTGCTTGTCATATCAGAAACATCTCAAAATTATATACGTAAGGAAAAGGTTTATAGATATATTGACCATGTATTCATTATATTCCTGCTAATTTTTAAAATTATAGCTATGTAGTAAATCAATCTTTTTAAAAGTACACACTAAAACTAAAAATACACTATATATATATATATATAGTCATTGACTTAGCAATGAAATTCACTACTATAATATGAAAAATAGAAGATGTTATTGTAAGGTATCATAGAATCTCTGCTATACTGCTCATACTGCTGCATCATTTGATTAGTTGAAAATACTGCCTTTTCCAAAACAGATGGATCTCACATTTCCAACTACCATTTTCTGACACCTGGAATAATATCACTTTTCCAATTTCTTAGTATAATTTTTTTTGCCACTGTTCATGGTTGAGATAACTCTAATTCCTGATTAACAGTCAAATTCCAAACTTTGCATACAATCAATATTACATTAACATTTAAAGATTTTCCCATAGATCTACTAATAGACATTAAGGGCTAGAGCCGAGGTGGCGCAGTGGTTAGAGTGCAGTACTGCAGGCTACTTCAGCTGACTGTTCAGCAGTTCAGCGGTTCAAATCTCACCGGCTCAAGGTTGACTCAGCCTTCCATCCTTCCGAGGTGGGTAAAATGAGGACCCAGATTGTTGGGGGCAATATGCTGACTCTGTGAACCGCTTAGAGAGTGCTGTAAAGCACTGTAAAGCGGTATATAAGTCTAAGTGCTATTAATATGCCATTCCAAAAGAAAGATTAAATCATCACATGACCATATCATATGGCTCAAGAAAGCCCTCCAATTTCTTAGACCTCTGTCATAAAAAGTCTGATGTTTATCCTTTCAAATACATTCCTCAAAGTATCCCTAATCATAACTTTTTGTTGCCTTATGCTACCATCTGCAGCCAATACAGGAATGTTCCACATTTTTAGATTATTTACCGTTTTTATTCTTAAATTTTATGCTTTAGTTTCTCTTTTGGAGCATTACTCTATGTGACCTTCTATGTGAAGCTTACCTGCTTGGTTGGGCTCTACTCACAACCAAAATATTATGACCCTTTGGGCTTTATTACTCTTGTTAATAAATCCTTCATCTTCTCTTGTGGCATATTTCCAACTATAGATTGAAAGTTTAAGGTACTTTTTTTTTTTTGGCTTTCTCTTCTTCTACTCTATTTGGCAGTAATAGTTTTATATCAATAATCCTATGTAATATATTGCTAGGACCAATTCAGTCAAAATGAATGATAAATTGTGACCAACTCTTTCTCATCTTTCATATAACTATATTGTATATAGACCAGTATTTATAGTTATAAAGGTACAGGTAAGATTTTTTATAACTCCTTATAAATGAGAAATCATTTGTCCCTTCTGTAGATCATTGTTCTTGACAGTGAATTGGCAACTATTGTAATTCAAGCTGTCATTGTTGATCCTATTATATTATATAGATTCTTTTCTAAATTTTTAATGTTGGTTTATCTCTGAAATACATCTTTCCGTTATAATTGCTTATCTTTTGTGATCTGAACCAAAATAACTGCTGACTGAGAATTTAGGAGAATTTCTGCATAGGTTTTTTTTTTCTGAATTGGTTTTGAAACTTGGAACAAGCAAAGCTTTTCAACCAGTATTAGTGCCGTTCTAAAAGGCACTCATCATCTTTCCAGAGCACATTTTGTAATAGTGTTGAATAATTTGCATGACAAAAAGTGACTTTGCCATATATAAAAGACATTGTTCAAATGTTGATTGCAGCCATTAAGTTCAAATGTACTAATGCTCTTTCTTATACATGCGCCAAGTTACTTCTATATGCCCATACTGCCAAAATTTCTGTTTACATCTCTTTTTTTTGTTTGTCTTTTAATCACCACTTTTGACATTAATTTTGCTGTTGGTTACTGCCTAACTGCTGCAGTTGGGAGGTTAAAAACCCTGAAAGTGTAACTGTCGTACTTGTATTAACCAAATGTGTTAATTAAAATTCCTAAAATATTTGTCATGTTGTCAAATATCACAACTTCTACATCTGAACTATAAGTGTGACTGTTAAATATCCAAAATACTTTTATGCTAGACTGCTATCCAAACTGTCGGACATTGTGGTACTCAGCAAAAACAACATTTGGAAATCCTTTGAGCCATAATATCTGAATAAATTCTAGGGTATTATACATTGACATTCTAGAGATCTAAATTTATAATTAGGAATTATTTGTACCAGTGTTATATTTTTCAATTTTGAAAGTGAAAATAAGGCTGTTACTTAAGACCAGATGTAGGTTAAATATCACTGGGGGAAGTAAGTTAGAAGGAAATTCTGGAATCTGAATTAAATATAATTCTGAATAAGATTTTTCAGAGTTTGCAAAAACAGTAGCTTAGGACAACTGTAGCCAGAAGTGTACCTTTATCTACTTTAGACAGGTGTGCTAGTTGCGAAATTTCCAGAAAACTGAATCCTAGAGATTGGATCATTGTAGAGCAGTGTTTTTCAAACTTGGTAACTTTAAGATATGTGGACTTCAGTTCCCAGAATTCCTCAGACTGTCATGCTGTCATCATCCTGACCCCATGCTGGCTGGGAAATTTCTGAGAGCTGAAGCCCACATTTCTTAAAGTTGCCAAGGTTGAGAAACACTATTGTAGAGTGTTCTGCATAGACCTACATATAAGCTGGCCCAAAATGTAGGTAGTACATAGTAGTAAATTCATAGGGATGATAATGAGACATGGCTCTTTGGAAAGACATTTGGGCACATTTGAAGATTTTGCTACTTCAAATGGTGACATATCAGGGCTTTCTTTGTTGTATGGTATTGTTGCACTTTCTTTCAAGTTATGTTGTAATAGTATTTGTAGACCACTTTTTCAATGGAGCCATATATTACCCAAATCAATCAGTCAGTTAGCACTCATCTTTGAAGAAGGATAGGGAGTAGACTGTTTGGTGTGGGACGGCAGATAAAATTCCTGGTATCCTGGACGCAAATCATTTAACGTTTTAAAAAAATACCATAATCGAACCTTTCATTGTCAACTAAAGAAATGTGTCAGTAGTTCCTAGATAATTCCTACATAATTATGTCTCTTTCTCCACAGAAAGCTTTTTTTGGCCATCAACTTTGTATAGACAGAAAGTGTTTGCTTTAGCAATTAATAAAAAAACAAACCCCGAACAAGTTTAAATCTTATGGGCAAAGAGATGAAAAGAAAAATATTGTCTGTGAATTCTGCAGATTTTGTGGTTGCTAAACACAAGGATTAGTACTTGCGCCTTGAAACAGTTTCCAGAGAGAAATTCATGTTAGTCTATTTCAGTATATCAGCTTTTTGTGCCATTTTCTCCTTTCCAGAGTTGCAAGGCGGCAGCAGTGATTACCTGGCAGTGCCTTCTGCTCTACAGACCTTATGTCTGTCTACTCAGAGTGCCAAGGGCAATAAAAGGGTGGAAGAAGAATTTTGCTACCCTTCCAGACCACCCTCTCCCTTAGTTACTTTAGGTGTATCTGCAGCTGTAAAGCTATTAAAGCTATTGAGCATAGCTTTAAGGGTAACCATGAGACATGAACTTCATATTTAAAGCATGTGCTTACATATGTGCTTTAAAGCATTTGCATATGAGGAAGGAGTGTATGTAATCTTTTCCAGACAAATATCAACTATTCAGGCAACTTTCAACTATGAAAGAATGCTTAATAAACCAATCCATTACCCTCCACCTAGAAACTAACAACCTACTTTCTAACAAACAATTTGGTTTCAGGAAAAAATTATCCTGTAATCTGCAACTCCTACACTGCAAAAACATATGGATTACACAACTCGATCAGGGTAAAGCAATAAACGCAATTTACATAGACTTTTGTAAAGCCTTTGATTCAGTGGTACACGACAAACTACTTTTGAAACTAAAATCTTATGGCATCTCTGGACCCCTACATGATTGTATAACTGCGTTCCTGTCAAACAGACAACAAGTGGTTAAAATAGGGAGTGTTCTATCAAATCCTGCACCTGTCAACAGTGGTGTCCCTCAAGGCAGCGTTCTAGGATCAACCCTCTTCATACTTTACATAAATGAACTTTATTAGCACTTTAAAAGCAACTGCATTATCTTCG
>QLTV01001992.1:1657239-1669857 GCA_003457575.1 Thermophis baileyi
TTTATAGGGAGGTCCTGAGCAATTCATCTGACGGATGAATTGAAAGTCTATGCTATGCAATTTATTAGCCTGGCTACATGGACAAAACAGCCATGGTTGCTGCTGGGATTAAAGGGCTTAAGCCCATCTATTTCATTGTTATTACACTTACAATAATGTCTTCATCTGTAACAGAAACTTACTTTACCATCTCTAACGAAATAATACAGTCACTTTTTTTCAAGCTTTAAGCGTCAATTTATCAAGCCCCATCACATAGTTTCGTAGCGAAGCACGGGTATTTAGCATATATATATATATATATATGAATGATTGAATATTATGAAGTCAAATTAAAAACCAAAATCTACATTTTAATAGGTAGCAGGATCAGTTCCAAAATTAAAAAGTTGAATATGATTATTCTCAAGCTGAAGCTAGGAAGGTATTGGTCATTTAAAATAAAATAAATCAGAGTGGCGTGAAAATGAAAAAGTACATATCCTATGACCTTTAATCTCTGTATTCATTTGCAGACACAGTCTGTGCAGTTCAGGGGTGGGTTCTAACTTAACTTGCTGCCGGTTCGCTTCTCCCGTGCCGCATGCGCAGTGCAAAAAAATTCAAAAAAAGCACGCCGAAAACAAGATGGCGACGCATGCGCACTGCCGGAAACTTGGCTTCTGCGCATGCACAGAAGAAAATTTAAAAAAATTAAAAAAAAAAGATGGCGCCCACGGACCGGCACCAACTGAACCGGATCCGTGACATCATTGTGACATCACCAGCGGGTCGCTACTTGTTTGGCCAAACCAATCCGAACCAGGAGGAACCCACCTCTGGTGCAGTTTCAATGGGTTGACAATTGTATTTGTTACAAATAATTCATAAGATTGCATCCTGTGAGAAAGTTTACATCAGGAGGCGGACTGGCTTCCACAATACATTGTAGTAAATGCCATGCTTTAAAGCACAGAAATGTAGAATCTGCCAGCTCTATAAACAACAAGAACTTTGGGATTAGGCCAGAAAACAGGCACACTTTTAGAGGAAGGTCACTTAAAAGCACTTACTGTATTTTAAAAAGAGAAAACATTCTCATCAGGAAACAAAGGGCCTGCTATTTTCCATTTAGAAATGGGTGAATTGCTGTTGTTTGCAATTTTTTCCATGGCAGAAGCAAAACAACAACAACACTATTTCAAAATAATTGGTGTTCTGAAAGAGGTCCATAGTTGTGCTTGATAAAAAAAGTTCCACATTCAAACTTACTTTTATTTTAAAAAGTATGAAGAGCAGATATCATCCTGTTCATCCGTTGCTTGAACAACTGAAAATATTCTTCAGGGATGTACTGTACAACTACGGTAAGTGCCAATTAGAAGCCCATATCAGTTCTTATGTAATTTGCTGAAATAGAATTTGCTTTAGAAATTCTTCAAAACAAAAATGTAACTTTGAAGAAATTCTCATGGGTAACTTTTTTTTTTCAACTAAGATGATTAAAGGCCTGGAGACAGAAACATATGAAGAATGGTTGCAGGATTTGTGTTTGCCTAGTCTAGAGAAAAGAAAGACTAGGGGGGACATGATATACCAGTATATGAGACGTCATAAAGAGGAGGGGCTCAACTTATTTTCCAAAGCACCAGAGGGCAGGACAAGAAACAATGGATGGAAACTAATCAAGGAGAGAAGCAACCTGGAATTAAGGAGAAACTTCCTAACAGTGAGGACAATTAAGCAGTGGAACAGCTTGCCATCAGAAATTGTGGGTGCTTCATCACCGGAGGTTTTTAAGAAGAGACTGGACAGTCACTTGTCTAAAATAGTATAGGGTCATGGACTAGAAGACCCTTCCAGGTCTATTCTGATTGATTGATTGATTGATTGATTGATTGAAATGGGCAAAGACTGTATTTGAATCTCCTGCCTGCCACTGTAGAGTCATCTCTCCAGCAATCTCCCTGACTTCTACTATAGGCAGAGAGGGATCCTCAGAGTGCTAATTGAAGGACTTGAGGATTCTACTTTAACTTGACGTTGAGGAAGAGACTATAATCACTGATGATACCTGACCGAATTAGATTTGGGATTATGTTGTCTAACATAGGGTCTCCAACCTTGGCAACTTTAAGACTTATGGACTTCAACTCCTAGAATTCCCCAGTCAGCATGGCTGGGTGAAGAATTTTGGGAGCTGAAGTCCACAAGTCTTAAAGTTGCCAAAGCTGGAGACTCCTGGACAGATTCCCTTTGTTTCAGAGAATGTCTCATAAGAATAGTACTATCCAACTCTCCATCTCATTCATTGTAGTTCAATTGAATTTAAGACAAAGACATTTCCTCAAGTTTCTTCTTCTTGTTTTCCCACTCACCCATCCAAACCTATTAAAGAGTAAAGTATGAGATAGATACACAGTCTGAATGTCTTCACTGGGAATACCAATTGATGTCTGTCTGGAAGAGTATTGTTCTGAAAAATTAATTTGCCATTTTTTCAGTATTTTGTGTTGGTAAAAAAAGGCTCCTGTCTTCTTGCCACTGTGAAGCTTCTTACCTTTCTGAAACTTATTCTGAATTTATGACGTTGGGATAAGCCTGATGGATTTATGACATTCATGAATCAGATGTCTTTAATTATTAATAATTAAGTAAACACCGTTAATGAGGATAGGACAAGAACATCTCCTGTTGAGATTTTCAGATCAGGAATTATGAACAGTCAGAATGACAGGAGAGTAATAAAGAGGTGTACCCCAATTCTTCACAACCTCAGAAAATTATGGTAAACTTTTGAAAATATCATCCAAAGAATTTCTAAAGGAATACTCAAGCACCCTGAACATGAAGTCATAAAATAGAAGTTTCAATTTTATTGGACATTTTATGGAAAATGGGGTGGGAGGTGTCTATCATGTAAGGATTGTATTAGATAAAGTAAAACCTTCTAATTTATTTATCTATTTTTTTGCTCCAATGAGTAATTTGAAATTTGAGATAAAATCAAAGATGCATTGGCATTGGGAAGATTGCCTGTTTCTCAAAAGGCTACATTTATCAGAGAGTAATTTGACCAGGCTGTTTCTTACAGTTTCCTTAACCCCTTTTCTCCCAGGATGGGTTTTTTTTCCCTAAGCTTATAGGCACACTTCCAAACAAATCACTAAACCACTGTGCTCCATCATTACAAGCACAAATGGTTCTTGAGACTATTGCTTTCTTTCACAGCATGCCAACTTCTTGTTCAATTTTGTTTTAGTAATAATAAAAAGACTTTAAGAAATTTTAAAATACTCTACTCATTATTAAGCATGTGCTAAACTAGTTGAAGGGGGACTTCGTGAAGTAGCAGTCCAGATAGAAATATCTATGCAAGTGTGGACATTGCTTAGGTGATCTCATGAACCTCTTGGAGTATTTGCATTGAACCTTCAGGAGAACATAATGTGCATGCTGAAACACCTGTGCAAATTGTTTTGTGCTTCCCTAAACCGTACTGATTTTATTTTGTTGCACCTTTTCAATAGTAAGTTATCATTGCAGCCAAAACCAATCAGCAACATAGCAATTAGGGGGAAATAATTGGCTTGAACGAATAAAGTGCTTGCTGGAAAATATACAACTTACATTAGATGATGATGGGCTTGAACATGTAAGCTATTTATCTTCAGTACTGATCTGAAATAATTGGTCTTTATTCAGCTCAAGGAATCCTTCCATTAACAGTAAGAATCCTATATTATTGTGGCCAAATATTTACAAACAGAATCCAAGAAAACCACTAACTGGTATTTTCTTTAAATGGTTGTAATTTAAATGTTATACTTTTAGTTCTAGAGTGAAGATTTCAAATGCTGTGATTCATTTTCCATTAACATTAATTACTTCCCAGATCCAACTGGAAATAAAAAAGGAAGAAAGTCACATTTTCAATTTTATAAAGGTGATAATCTGAAGCCTTACTGGGTATCTTCTGAAGATTTGCCTTTGCTTGTTATAACATCCATCTACCTATTAATAAAACTGGCATGTATCTCATTTCACATGGGCTATGATTTTGCAATATTGGTAAATATTAGAATCATGAATACAATTAATCAAAAGTGCTTCACGTGTTAGATCCATGTATGCACAGAAATGTTCTGTATTCATTAAAACAATTAAAACAATTAAAAACTTATTTTTCAGTTTTTATGAAAAATAATGTTGGTTTAAGAGTGTGTAAAGTTTAATGCATAATTAAAAACAAGAAAATTCAAATAATTACATAGAGCTGAAAGTGTTATGTATTGAATATATATAGTTGTGTTAAGCTTTGCTAAAGTGAAATTAACCTTTAGATGACCCTAACTGTTAACTCCAACTGTTTTGGAGGGAAATTTAGATCATTCATATTTGGGCGGGCTTTTTCAAGTATTATGATTGGTTAAGGCCCTGTGGGTATAAATTACAGGGAATTGCCTGCAGTTTCTCAGTTCCAGTTTTCAGTCAATAAATGATGTTGTATCTATTATGGTCCGTTCCTTGCCTGCTGAAGCCCACTTCACAATAGAAAGCTTACCTGATTCAATGCATTTCCACTTGAGATCTCTTAAGATCTCACATAAGAACAGCAGTGGGTTGTTCCCAGTTCGGCCCAGTTCTTAGAACCAGTAGCGCCGGCGGTGGGAGGCTCCGCCCACCCGCCTGGGACACTTCTGCGCATGCGCAAAAGTGTCACGCGCACAAGCGCACGCGCGAACTGGTAGTGATGGGTTTTAGAACCCACTACTCCATAAGAATACAAATATCTTTCCATATTTGATGAACTTGTGAGATTTCAGAGGCTTCCAGGTACTACCTGTGACTGTAGGCATCATAGTGCAAGTGAGATTAGTGTCGGCAGCCCCCATCATATTGCAGTATTTTGTATTTTGTTCAGTAATGTAATCAGTTTACAGACTGATGAATATTGTAGAAATGTTTTTGTAAACAACCACTTACCACCTCTTCCCTTTTGAAAAGAAGTCCTTTAATGATGAAGGGGTGGGGAGGAAAATAAAGCTTACTTTTGTAATACAGGTATTGCAAGAAAAAAATAAGAAAAAGAGTTTAGTGTAAAAACACACTAAATTTAGAGTCCAAAGGGATGAGATTTTGCTGGTAGTGTGTCGTGGATATATTTTTTCCTTTACTCAATTAAATTGACCCAAACTCAATGACCCACAAAAAGACCCCTGACAGGTGCGCATGCGCGCGCACACACACACACACACACACACACACACACACACACACACACACACACAATCTCCCTATAAGGATTGTAAATATGTTTTATTTTCTTTTGAAAAAGTGTACAAGATATAAAAGTGAAACGTGAACTTACAAATCTATATGTAACTATTATTACCATTGTTTCTATCCTATATTCTATTCTATTGATATTCAATTATTGCTATGCAATATTTCTTCTGTAATGTACTTTATAATATACCTATTCTACTATTAATATAACGTTTTCCACAAGTATGCTACATTCTATATTATTACTGTTATATAATAATGTTTTCTTTTACAAATCCAGTTCTGCCTTAATTCCTTTCTGTGATTTCTTCTGCCTTTTGTTGTCTTCTCTGTTAATGGACAGCATGTAGAGTACTTACACCTTTCTATGTTGTGCTTTGTTTTAGCTGTGCCTGTATTTTTCTTTTTCCTCTGGGTCATCCATTCCTTTTGAAGAGGAAAAAAACCCTGGTGGCTTCAGAGCTTGAGAAATACATGTTTCCTCCTGTCTTGTCCCATACCTGTTTGAAGGTTGCAGATTTATTGACAACTCTACAGTGCTGATGTTGGGGAAAGAGGCTGAAACGGGAGGGGAAGAAGGCAGCACAAGTGCCTGCAATTTTGCTAACAGCTTGCTTTCATGTAATGTACTGCAACTAGATAGTACAAATAATTTAGTTTCTCTTATTTTTATTGATGATTCTATCGTGGTCTAATTCCATTTGTTTGTTTGTATCCTGCCTTTATTATTTCTCAAAGCGGGGAACATATCCAGCACATCTTCCTCCTCTTATTTTCCGTACAACAGCAACCCTGATGTTGAGCTGGGCTAAGAGAGAGTGACTTGCCCAAACTCACCCTGCTGGCTTTTTAGGGCTAGGGCGGGACTTGAACTCATGGTCTCTCTCTTTCTAGCCTGATGCCTTAACCACTAGATCAAACTGGCTCTCTTAATATGCAGTATGCTATTCTTGTTTTGTTTTTACTTCTTTGGAATAAATCTGGTTTCTCTTGGTAAGAATCATTGTAGTGAATGCACCCACATGCTAAGAGGTATTAGATAAATTATCAGCAAGTAAAGTAGCTTGGTTACCTTTAATCTCTGCAGAAATTAACAGTCTATTTTGAGCACAGTTTCCATTATGTAGTATGGAAGATAGGGAGATATACTGAGCTACTATCACTTAATCACGTAATTGAACATAATCCTTAGTTCTGATTCCACAATAGGGAAATGGTTATTCATTTCATATCCAGTGTGTATTTAGTCTCCTGACAAATCAGACAACATTCACTGTTAAATTGTTTAGTTATAAATGCAGAGTCTAGTACTTAAACTTCTCCTTTCCCATAAACATTTGGCAGATAACACTATAATTTGGAGAGGAAAAGAAGTTAATGTGTTGTATTGAAATATCTGTAGGCTCTTTGATAGCATAGAATTTCAGAACATGATACTGTCAGGTATACTGTGGACACACACACACACACACACACACACACAAGTTTATATATGGAATACTAATACTTTATAGCCTAATGCTGGGAAAGATTGAGGGAAAAAGAAGAAGGGGACGACAGAGAATGAGGTGGCTGGATGGAGTCACTGAAAACAGGAAGGCCTGGAGGAACATTGTCCATGGGGTCGCGATGGGTCGAACACGACTTTGCAACTAACAACAACAAAAATTATTTAAATGAAACCTATTATTTAAAACATCCTCTTAGACCACTCATTGAAGTGAGGATATAACTAAGCAAAAACATGCTGACTTACACTGTGAGAACACTGAGAATCCCTATCTGGCTTTTCTGTTTATAATGATCAGGCAGGGAGTGATGAAATGGAAAGGGCTTCTGTCACTCACAATACACACAATATAAAGCTTTAGACCAGCTGTAAAAATGCTGTGACTTAAGATGAAGTATGATAATAGCTTTTGAAAGTATGCCTTTATTAATAACATGTGCTTTGTAGCTTACTATGCAAAATGTGGAAATACGCTGTATTTTTTGTAAATAAGTATTTTCAACATATTCTAATAAATAAGTATTAGTGTTTTCACTTATTTAGATGATACCTTAGAAGTTCTACTCCAATAAAAGAAACAGATTTGACCAACTAGACCAAAAATTAATACTAAATATAAGCAATGGCAGTGTTGTATTTTATGAATAGGCATTTTGTACAACTGAACCATCTTTCCTTCTTTAACCTGTTTCTTGTGATATGTAGAAAAGATACATAAATGGAAGATGCCATTCTCCCTGTCTCTATACAGTTCTTTGAATGGGACAGATTGCAGAACAAAGGACTCAGTTAGAGTCCATCTCCTCTTCCTTTGACTGTGATTAAGTTTTAGAGTGATAAAATTGAATCCACCAAGCGCCGGTGGGTCATATTGTAGTAACCATTTCCTGTTCATAAAACATATTGGAAATGGTATAGGACTCTGGAGTGTAGCTATTGTCCAACAAGTAATCAACCTCCTACCTGATATTAAGCTGGAGGTTTCACAGGATTATTTCTACAACTCGCCTTAATGTTTTTAGGAATGGATAATCTGAAAGCCTATTCCTAAAACACACACACACACACAAAAGCAACAACCTTGGTGTCCAGGTGCTGTTACTCATTGACTTCTATCCACATCTAACTGTTCCTACAGCACCTTACACAAGTTTATTTTGATGGCTTGTAAGCGTATTCAATAAAATAAATGTCAGCTAATAATACAATGCAATAGAAAAATAGTGGATTTAGCATTGTATGCCAACATGAATGCAAACTAAAGAAAATATCATTATTAACATTTTTAATAAATGCCAACATAATTATTTGCTAGTCCATAATTCTTTCTCATTTTGCCAAGCTGGAAATCAGAGATGCAAATAATTTAACAGACTGTTAGCTGAAATTGCATATCTAATTAATTTTCCATGCTCTTGCTTGGAAAATTGTTCCTGATATATTAGATGCATTTTAGTCTTGATGGAAGTACATTTTTCTTGCAGCAGCTGCTCAGTAGAATTCGTGTTAAACAAATTTAAAGTGATATAGAAGTCAGAAAGCAAATTTACTAAGCAAATGGAAGGCTTTTTGAACTAGCAGTGTTCATAATGCTGCTAATAGAATGGACAAAAATACTTTTTTTTAGAAATATAGTGTTTATTAATGAACAGTTACAAAAATTTGTATCTCATGCATCTGAAACTTTTCTGGAACTCCTTTGACATAAATCATATGCTTGACTGGAAGTAAGCATAACTTTATTAGTTATAAGAATCCAAACTAGATTAGAAGGAGCTAATAATAAATACTAATACCAAACCCGGACTTGCATATGTTTATGTAGCCAAAGCCAGGCTTAAATAAATTGCTTAACTGATTCGTGAGAAAGGATTCTCTTCTGTTTAGCCAATCTGCCCCTTCTGATAGCGCTTAGTGATAAGCACCAATAACTAAGCAAATAAGTATAATTTATCTGCAGAAGGACTTCCCGACCATTCTGAATACAACTTGGAATCTGCTGTTCTGGGGCCACAGTTCAAGGAGTTGAAATCCACACTTCTTAAAGTTGCTAAGATTGAGAAATACTGTTTTAGGCCTGAATCATATCCAGCCAAAAACAAAAGATAATAGCAGTCATAGGAATTCAGCTTTGTGAATTAGCCCTGATTCAATTCAAAGTGGAGATCTGTATTTTAATTTACTATCACAGATGATAAAAATTAGATGTTGTATGTAAAATACATGGTTGAAATTTGTTTTGTTTATGTAGTTTTATGTGAAATAGCTTTATTTGAGATGATACATTCATCTGCACAGGGGTGGGTTCTAACTTACCTTGCTGCCGGTTCACTTCCTCCCGCACCACGTGGCCACGCCTCGTGGCCACGCCTCATGGCCGCTCCTCATGGGTGCACGTGCACTTTGTGTGCGCATACGCAGTGCAAATTTTTTTAAAATTTTTTTAAAAAAAATTTAAAAAGCCGAAAACAAGATGGCGACGCACGTGCAGTGCCGGAAACTTGGCTTCTGCGCATGCGCAGAAGAAATTTTTAAAAAAAAATCATTTTTTTTCCCCAAAAACAATTTAAAAAAAAGATGGCGGCGCCCACGGACCGGCACCGACCGAACCGGATCCGTGATGTCATCGTGACATCACCAGAGGGTCGCTACTAGTTCGGGAGATCCAGGAGGAACCCACCTCTGATCTGCACATATATTCCCATTGCTGGAGGTGAAATAAGAAAAAAAGGTCCTAGCTTTTAGACCCATGGCTTTTTGCTGCCATAGAAGAGAAATAATGCCTGCAGCATATTTGTAATTCAAATAGTGTCCTTGATTGCATGACAACACGAGAATTCTACAACATGAGAGTTCTACAAAGGTAACCAAAGATAACCAATATGAATTGGACAAAATCTTCAACAGGTCAGGTCACAGAGATTGCTATTGTGTGTCCTGTTTTTTTAAAAAAAGCAATGAGAAAGAATTCATGGTTAAAAATTAAATAGACTCTTAAATTAGCATTTTAACAATTTGCTGGCATTATTGTACATTTGTAAGCATTATGGAAACCACTATAATTCCCTGGGGAATAAATGTGTTTGTATGAGACCATAAAAGCTCCAACTTCACTATTTGGAAAGTAGAATCTGTATTGTTCACCATCCCCATGTCTGTCTGTAGGGTTTTGCATGCTTTAAATATTATCTTGAGGTAATACATTGGGTTAAATTAGTCTTTTTAGTTTTTTTGTGAGCATAAAAAAGTGCCAGTACTTTAAAGAATCTATCCAATAAACTTAACATGATCATATTAAAACTTTTCTTCTTGTTAGTTAGCAGACCTTGAATTGCACATGATACACAAACCTCTTTTATGACAGTTTCTTATCTACTATTTTATTGCAGTTTGCAAAAGATGTGTGAGTTAAATTTGGAAGACATGAGTGTTAATTAAAATCTTCTTTACTTTTCCTGTTAAAAATTGTTATTCTTTAAGTTGCAAACTGAATGTATCAAATACATGAATCAAGATATTTTCTAAAATAAAGAAAGCTCTAGAAAAATAAGCCCATTCAATTTTTTTTTTTTGTTTTCTCTGAAGGATTATTTTAGCAATAGCAATAGCACTTAGACTTATATACCGCTTCATAGTGCTTTACAGCCCTCTCTAAGCGGTTTACAGAATCAGCATATTGCCCCCAACAATCTGGGTCCTCATTTTACCGACCTCGGAAGGATGGAAGGCTGAGTCAACCTTGAGCCTGGTGAGATTCGATCTGCCAAACTGCTGGCAGCCAGTGATCAGCAGAAGTAGCCTGCAGTACTGCACTCTAACCACTGCGCTACCTTGGCTCATAATTATTTTGAGTGGAATTGATATGCAAAAATCTTGAGGAGGCTATTTGTTAACATGTAGTATATTTAATTATGTCTAATTACATTGAAGCAGTTGATTACCGTACTTCAATAAAAAAGAGTGAATGATCCAGGTTGTAGAATCACAAATGCAGGATCCGAGCTCTATAGCATGTTGTAAATGTAAGGCATTTGTTCCAATACAGAAATTGTCACAAAGAACTGTCACTGAAAATGTCCTTGGACTGTGATTTTTTTTTTAATGAATTCTTGAACCAAGAGGTCAGTTTTGCTACCAGAAATGATGCTTCCACTGAATACAACAGAGAATGAAATCCCTTGAGGCACTCAGAACAAACTTTCTCCTTGCAGCTAATATTTGTGTAACTAATTTTTTTTTATGAAGAACATTACAATAATAAAATGTCTGGGAAGAAAAGTAATCTAGTAGCTGTTTATTCTAAAACAATAGTTTTATCCTCATTTCCCAGTGTCATTCTTCTCACTGAATAGACACAATGAAATATGGTAGGCTAAAACAGGCATAAGTAATTTATGATTTAATATGTTGTGGGCACTTAAACTATGTCTATGAATTTTTGCTATAACATGATGTTTGGCAATTGCTTGTTGTGTGACTCAGAAATGTTGCAGGATTCACTGTGTTATATGAATCCAGTGAAAAATGTAAAGATAAGATATCCCAAAGGTGCTTTTTCAAGAGGCAACTGGACTTTCTGGTTTTTCTTGAAGATATTTCACTTCTCATCCAAGAAGCTTCTTCAGCTTCAAAGAAAAACCAGAAAGTCCAGTTGCCTCTTGAAAAAGCACCTTTGGGACAACTATGACCTGGATGATTAAGAATCTCCATAGACATTTAAAGATAAGATAATGCCAGGCCTTCAAGATAGTCCAGACCAGGAAACCAAAACCTTGAGTTTTAGCATACCTATGGTTACAGTAATGGAATCTTTCAGAAAAGTCTGAAAGCGCTTCTCTCCTCCCCTGCCTTTAGCAATAGCAATAGCACTTAGACTTATATACCACTTCTCTCTAAGTGGTTCACAGAGTCAGCATATTGCCCCCAACAATCTGGGTCCTCATTTTACCCACCTTGGAAGGATGGAAGGATGAGTCAACCTTGAGCCGGTGAGATTTGAACTGCCGAACTGCAGCTAGCAGTCAGCTGAAGTAGCCTGCAGTGCTGCACTCTAACCACTGTGCCACCTTGGCTACATTACAGAAAACTAGGGAGGGTCCCTTCTAAAGCCCTTTCTCCACCTCCAATCCTGCTTTGAATTCAGATTTCATTTATCAGACCATTTATCTGATTCATACAGTTTCCTGAGGTACAGGTTATATAGTGTATGTGTGTGCGTGCACGCGCGCGCACACACACACACACACACACACACAGAGTGTATGCAAGTTATATTACACATATAGAGAAACTCTGTTTAAAGCTTGAATGAATAAAGAAATCTGCCATGAGCTAACAGGCAACCCATTCATTCCTGTCCACAAGTGTGTTATCCAAGTGAGGATCGCATTGCTTCTGATTAGTGGTAATATCAAGAAGGTCTGAACCAGATGTCCTTTGCTCATTATTTCTTCCTCTCCTCCCCAAGTTTGCCCCCCCCCCTCAGTTTTCTCTCTCTTTCTCCCCCTATTATTTTTCTTCTGTCTACATTATCAGACAGCAACACTATCTTTCCCTTAGTTGAGTGTGCTACAGAGCATAACTGCCTTTTCATTATTATTTTTTTGTTTACTAAAGTTAGATGACCACCCATCTCAAATACACGAGTCTAGATGGCTAATAATACTTAAAAACAGAATAAGAACAGTATTAACAAAATTATAAATTGCAAAATTATAAATAACAACCTTCAGCCACAATTAATATAATCATATAACAAGCTCCCCGATTTGCTGTCCTCATTTAATGGAGACTGGGGAAGTGGTCAGGTTGGGTCTGTTTTTTAAAAATGAAGATATATA
>QLTV01001992.1:1677763-1688775 GCA_003457575.1 Thermophis baileyi
TGGGAGGAGATGGGTGATGGGAACGATGAGAAGATTAATAGTAGTGCAGACTTAGTAAATAGTTTGACAGTGTTGAGGGAATTATTTGTTTAGCAGAGTGATGGCGTTCGGGGAAAAAACTGTTCTTGTGTCTAGTTGTCTTGGTGTGCAGTGCTCTATAGCGTCGTTTTGAGGGTAGGAATTGAAACAATTTATGTCCAGGATGCGAGGGGTCAGTGAATATTTTCACGGCCCTCTTTTTGACTCGTGCAGTATACAGGTCCTCAATGGAAGGCAGGTTGGCAGTAATTGTTTTTTCTGCAGTTCTGCTTATCCTGATTATATAACATTCATATAGCCCCCCATTTTCTAACTAACTCTGGGCGGCACCCAATCACAATGTAGCTGTGGAGCTTATGTTGAGATGGTGCAATATTGCTTTTGTCATTTCCCCACAGATACATGGATGCCTCTGTACTGAGGGAACACAAAGAATAATCACGGAAGCTATGTCTGGAAACCAGTGCTGCTCACATAGTTCATTTGAATCATAATTATTTGATCTCTAACTGTTAACAGAGATTTAAATAAAATAATCACCTTCTCCATAGTGGTGGATATAGCATCCAGGAATGGGTTGACCTCGTCATCTAAGCTGATTGGACTGAGTCTGTCAGAGCTGTTGAGGACACGCCTCCGTTGCTATCCCTTCCAGCTTTTTGACTCAGTCACTCAGCTTGGGCAGACATGCCAACATTCCTCCATTCTTGATAGGATCATTCCTGGATACTATCTTCACCATTTCTTATCTTCGTGAGTTGTCTACCAGCTGACTCCCTAACATCTGGTTCAATTGCTGGGGGGGGGTGTTCCCGCAGCGAGAGCTTCGGCTCAGGCTGCTATTCCTGGTGAACAGAGGCTGACAGAGAGACCTGAGGCAATTCCTCAGCTAATTCAAGAACTTTGGTGGCTAGCTTGAAGATCGCTAGCGGAGCTCTGTGCTCCTATCTCTCACAGCCAAACTAAGAGATTTGACAGCCAGCTTGCAAATCGCTAGCGGAGCTTGCACTCCTGAATCTCACAGCCAGGGGACACCGGGCGTCGGCCTGCCAGATATCAGTGGAGCTCCGCGCTTCCAAAAGTGACAGTTGGTGGCACCGCCATTTGTGGAGCTTTCGCGCTCCCATTTATAACCGATCGCGGAGCTAAGATGAAGTTTTAGCGCTCCCAGTGTGATCGAGGGGACATAGGAGCCTTCCGCTCCTCTCCCTTTAGTGGAGCTTCGCACTCCCGATATTGGCTGAGAGGGAGAACAGGGTTACTGCCTTCTCCTTATAGCGGAACTGTAGCGCTCCCAGATTGCCGACCCAAGCCCGCCATTGTAACAATGGACAGAGAAAGGCGGTGGCTTGCTGGGGCTTGGAGGTTGCTTTCCTAGCCCCTGGAGGAGCTTCCGCGCTCCCGATTTCATCGGCAAGAGGCTACACTCGCCCAGAGCAAGGCGGAGGTTTGCTGGGTCTCAGAGATTTCCCTCCAGACTCCTGAGGAGCTTCCACGCTCCCGTTTGCAATAACAACCTCGTTCCTCGGCGGCTGCAGCAGCGGCAACCCTTGCAGGCGCAGGGGGACTCTGACAGACATTTCTAAGCGCTCTCTTAACCTGGGACATCGCTATTGTGAGCTGAGTGCATTTTGGCACCAAACTAAAGATATTCAAAATAGCGGAGAGAGCGACTGCCACAACCAAGGCAGGATCTGCCTCTGCTGGGGGAAAGAAAGATAAGACAGCCTCTTCAGCTGGAGCTCGATCCAAGAGTGGATCCAAATCCCACAAATCAACTGTTTCAGTTCCCAAAGGTTCTAAGGCAACACAGAGAGATGAGAAGTGCAGGCATAAAGCTCTGGACAAAATCTGTGCTAAAGCTGTCAGTTGAGACAGCCAACTGCCTGGAACAGCAGATGAGCATAGCCTGTCACAGGGATTGCACTCCCAGGCCTGGCCATCTGGGGGAGCTGGAGAACATATCTCTCCCCCAGGCTCCTTGTTGCCCATCAACAATGCTGATCTCTGGGGCCCCATGACTGAATTGCAGATCCCTTTGGAGATCACTCATCAGCCCTCTCCTAGGGTCACAGCAGTACCAGAGGCCATGTTCACTCCAACGGCGGCTGGCCTCTGACCACAGGCAGATTCTGAGCCTATTATACCGGATGCCATGCAGTCTATCATAGCTGAGGCTATCAGACAAGGATCTGATAGATCCAGGCTTCCAGACGTCCCTCCACTACCCGCATCTACGATGCCACCTGGAGAACCTTTTGCGGGTGGTGTACAAAGGCGGACATTCTTCCAACGGCCGCTTCAATAGCCCAGATCCTGGAGTTCCTCCAGGATGGACAGAATAGGGGGCTATCGCCTAATACAGTGGTTCTCAACCCCGCGCGGGATGAGGTGATAAAGGGGGCATGGCACCATGGGTGAAATGCTCCTGGTTCGGGCTTGCCTGCGGGTCGCCGGACAGCTGATAGCGACGGAAGCGGGAGCCTTCGCCAGGACGCCCCCATTTGGGTTCTTTTACCCTCTGTGCATGCGCAAAGCGTTCTTGGCGGCGTCCGGGCGAAGTCTCCCGCTTCTGTAGCTACCGGCTGTCCGGCGACCCGCAGGCACGGCCGAACCAGGAGCATTTCACCCCTGCAAGTGACGGTGGCACCAAGATGGCGGGCTAAGGCGCGCAGCAACCCCTGTGAAATGGTCGTTCGACCCCCAAAGGGGTCGTGACCCACAGGTTGAGAACTGCTGGCCTAATACAATCAGGAGGCAGGTGGCGGCTTTGTCTTCTGTGTTGGTGTGTGGGCGGCTGGAAACCCTCGTTTCACATCCTACGGTCCGTAGATTTCTCCAGGGAGCTACCAACCTGTGTCCCCCGGTAGTGCACAGGTACCCTACCTGGGACCTGTCCAAAGTCTTAAATTCACTCACCGGAGCTCCTTATGAGCCATTGCGGTCGGTCAGCCTGCGCCATCTTACCTGTAAGGTGGCGTTCCTTGTGGCCATCACAACAGCCAGGAGAGTGTCTGAGCTGGCCGCTCTGTTGGTAAGGAAGGACTTGTGTGTTTTTCACAAGGATATGATGGTCTTACGTTTGGATCCCTCCTTCGTTTCCAAGGTGAACTCTTGGTTCCACAGGGCGCAAGAGCTGATTCTACCTAGCTTTTGCCCGGAACCAACCCACCCCTTAGAGAAAAGGTGGCACACCTTGGACGTAAGGAGGGCCGTCCGCATCTACATCAAACGGACTGCCACCATAAGGAAGACAGAGTCCTTGTTTATTGCTTTCCAACCGGCCACATTGGGCAACGGGATGTCCCCTTTGACTGTGGGTCGATGGTTGAGATCTACCATTGCAAAGGCCTATGAACTGCAGGATCTTCGGTTACCCAGGGGAATTACTGCTCATTCTATCCAAAGTGGGCTATGCAGGCCTCTATCGAAGAGGTCTGTCGCGTTGCTACTTGGTCCTCCCCGTCTCCATTTATTAGACACTGTAAATTGGACATCTTTGCCTCTGCGGAGGCAGCATTTGGCAGATGGGTACTTCAAAAAGTTCACGAGGGCCAGGGGTGATTGGACCAGACTAAGGCCCTCCCGTAAGGACAAGCCAGCTTTGGTATGTCCCATTCCTGGATTCTATATCCACCACTATGGAGAAAGGGCGTTGGTCTTACCTGATACGCTCCTTCTCGTGGGGGTGGATATAGCATCCAGCCCTACCCTGGTATCAGTCTGGTTGGCGATCAGTTGGAGGAGAGCTTTACTTCATAGACCATTGGCACGTCAGGTCTGTCACTTCGTCTTCGTCAAAAGCTGGAAGGGATAGCAACAGAGGCATGTCCTCAACAGCTCTGACAGACTCAGTCCAATCAGCTTAGATGACGAGGTCAACCCATTCCTGGATGCTATATCCACCCCCATGAGAAGGAGCGTATCAGGTAAGACCAATGCCCTTTTTCTGAACTTCATATGATGCACTTAAAGTGGTGAAAATTTTTATATACTGAAGTTGCTGGCCTGCCCTGTCAATTTGCTGTTATAAAACATTGACTGTAAAGGTTAGAAATTAATTGTATTTCAAAGCTTGTTTGTCGGGATGCTATTTTTAGGCAGGGGTTTCTGAAACTTGAAAATTATTTCAAGAGTTTCTTGTGGGTAAAAAGGTTGAAAAAAGCTGCTCTGGATTTAAAGGGAAAACCATATCATTTTGTTTTAATTGTTTTAATTCTACATTGTTTTAATTCTTTTTTTTTTGTTTTTGTAAAGTTTTTTTTAATATACATCAATATCAATACATGAACAGTGAGGCACCTGGGTATCATTCATTTGGATACAAGTAGTAATGATAGTATTAATAATATTTGTTACTTAGATCATACTTATGTACCGTATTTTTAGGACTATAAGACGCACCGGTGTATAAGACGCTCCAAGATTTCGAAGAGGTAAGTAAGAAAAAAAAAGTTTTTGCCCTCCCCCAGCTCCCAGGAGCACTCTGCAGACCTCCCAAACCCTCTGCACACCCCGTTTTTGTGAAAAATGGGCCATTTTTCACCTGTTTTTCACAAAAACGGAGGCGTTTTTGCCCTCCCCCAGCCCCCAGGAGCGCTCTGCAGACCTCCCAAACCCCCCGGGGCCCCCCGTTTTCACCCATTTTTTGTAAAAACGGGGGCATTTTTGCCCTCCCCCAGCCCCAGGAGCACTCTGCAGACCTTCCAAACCCTCTGTGCACCCATTTTCACGTGGGGCTTTGGGAGGCCAAAAATGGCTGTATTCGGTGTATAAGACACACCAACATTTCCACCCTCTTTTAGGGGGGAAAAAAGTGCGTCTTATACTCCGAAAAATACGGTAATTGTAATGTTATTATACATATTTGTGTTAAAATATAGGCCTTCATTATTTAGTTGTTCAGCATTTTAGTCCGCCATTCTAATGACAATAACAATATCATTAAAACATACATAGTGTCACCATCTTTCAACATCTAATCTTTACATCTAGCTATTACTTTTAGTATATTATGTAGAAATATGTGTAATAATATTCCCCTTATTTCTTGTTTATGCCTCTGTTCTAGCTCCTAGTAAAGCCAATCTTGGGTTACAAAACATTTCCTCTATCCATCATCTCTTGTCCATTTTAATATTTTAATTCTTATTCATTTTTTGACTTGCCTCCCAAACTCCTCCCTTTGTTTACATTGTTTTAATTCTGATCATGAGTCCATATAATGATCTACAAGGATTCTTTTGCTTTGCTTTTTCTTCTATCTATGTGGAATACTTTAAACTACTTTTTTTTTTAAAAGTGGTCAAGATTCTGATTATTTCTTCTGTGGGTTTTTGATGTAATCACAAAATTTAGAACTTACTCAACTCCCCAATATTCTAACCCTGCTAGAAGCATTATATTTCTCTCCTGATATGCTACTTGGGATGAGAAAAAAAGCTATTGTGATCAGAATTCACAATTTTTGATACTGATGCTATCCTTTTAATTTCCTGTGTCTTCGCTATAGGCCGGATAATATTTTTAAAATTAATTTTGCATTTTTTTTTCCATGATTGCAAAGAAATACATTGTCAGATTATTTAGATTTTTCACCCAGACTATTTTAGTGAGAACTGAAAGGAATTTACCAGCTGAAAGGGAAAAAATAATATTTTTCTTTCAGGAATTTCCAATAAATGGGTTGAAGTGCTTTGTTCTGTAAATATATCTCTAGACTAGAAAAGTGAAATGATTATAGGAAATAATTATGTCATTTTTATATTAAGAATTGTTTTAGAATCCCCAGAGCATAAGATTACAATGTAAACAGTAATTATTTTTCCAAATGTGTGACCTCTCCAAATAAGAACTAAGAGTAGGGAATGACAGGAGAAAATAATACAAGTCCCAGGCTACATAATGATTTCATCTGTCAAAGAAAAGAGATCTAGAGAGGTTGAAATCACAACTGCACTTTTTCTAAAGACAAAGCAAATGGCATTATATAAGAATAAAGGAAACTACTAAAAGAGAGTGAATAAATACTTTCAGTTTATCTAGTCTTGCCAAGATGGATGAAGATGGACTGTCCCATTCCTATTTGATTCAGTTCTCTCCAGCAAAAACATGTGTTCCACCAAGAAATTTCGAAGAGCAAGGTAAAGGGGCATAAGTGAAGCATGAGACTAATAGAAACCTTGTGGGTTTATATTCCCAGGAATAGATTAATTCCACCCTAGAAAGAACTGGAGAACTGGTAAAGTACCAAATAGGCAAATGTTGTCCCTGTCTTCAAAATGGAAAGTTCTAGCAAACTACAGAACAGTCATGCTACTATCAGTATCTGAGAAGATGTAGAGCAAATCATATGGAGATTGATCTGTAGGCATCTTGAAACAATGCAGTAACTCTCAGAAATTAGAATTGATTTTTCAAAAAGTAAATCTTGCTAGATTAATATTACCTCTTTTTTGATTGGATAACTTTCCTTATAGATTGATTTCAACAAATAATTTGACAAAGTACCACGGGGCATGCTAATTAGCAAGTTAATTAAGAGTGGGTTGGATGTCATAATTCATTTTTATTTATTTGATTTATTAAACAGATTTATATAGCTGCCTAAGTCCAGTGGATATATCTCACCCCAAAATCATCTGACAATGTATATTCCCCATCAAATTGGAGAGAAGTATTGGGTAGATTGCCACAAGGATCAGTTCTAAGTTTTCTGTTCTTCAATATTTTCATAAATGATTTCATGATGAAGTGGGAGAATGCTTATCAATTTTGCAGATTAAAAAAGTAAAATTAGAAATGTTTGTGGAGATTCTCAGTCATCCAGATCATAGTTGTCCCAAAGGTGCTTTTTCAAAAGGCAACTGGATGGTTTTTTCCCTTGAGGAAGAAGAAAATGTTTTGCTCAGTGGTGAAATCCAATTTTTTTTTACTACCAGTTCTGTGGGCGTGGCTTGGTGGGCATGGTGTGGCTTGGTGGGCGTGGCTTGGTGGGCATGGCAGGGGGAAGGATACTGCAAAATCCCCATTCCCTTCCCACTCCTGGGGGAAGGATATTGCAAAATCTCCATTCCCACCCCACTCTGGGGCCAGCCACAGGTGGTATTTGCCGGTTCTCTGAACTACTCAAAATTTCTGCTACCGGTTCTCCGAACTACTCAAAATTTCCGCTACCGGTTCTCCAGAACCTGTCAGAACCTGCTGGATTTCACCCCTGGTTTTGCTTCTCATCCAAAAAGCTTCATCAGTTCTGATGGTGGGGGATGGAAGGATAGATACTGACAATTGAGATTGGATAGTGTGCGGGGAGGGGGGGATGGAAGGATATTTTTTAAATTTTAAATTGAAATATTTCAAATTTTTATTTTAAATAAAATATTTTAAATTTGAAATAATCACTTCTTTCTCTTTGGCCACCATAATTGCAAGGGTTCTGTTCAAATGACAGTGAATATTTGGAAAGTTTATTGTCCTCCCATTCATGCCAGGAAAGCAAGCACCAAATGGTTTCTGTTCTGTTTTGTGGGTCTTTTGAAAACTAGTGAGGAGGGGAAAAAAATCAGTCTTTCTTGTCATTTGAGCTAGAAGGCAAGGCTTGACAGAACTCTTTGTCAATTTCACCCAATAAAAGGAAAAGCAAATGAAAACAGCCAGCATTTCCTAATTCTGCTATTGAATCTGCTTTTTAAAAAAAACAAACCTTTCATGAAAGAGGCAGCCTGGTTTGAAATATCTGTCAAAGATTGTTGTGTTCAAGAGGAGACAAAGTGTTGAATTGATGGCCTAAACATCCCTTCCCAGTGTAATTATTTTTGCTGTGGAAACTATATTCGTTCTGTGCAGTATGAAAGGATGGTTGAATCTTGCATCCCAACTTTGCATATTTTTTTTGCCTTCAATATACTACATCCCTATTTGTTTGTTTGTTTGTTTACGTATCACATTAGTATAGCCACCCACTTCACATAGTGATTCTGGGCGGCAGACATAATAAAGCAATCCAAAACATAAAACCCCTTAAAAACAACCAATTTAAATTAAATAGATTAAAAACAAAATAAAAAACAAAATGGCGGAAAGGCATACAATAGAGTGCACCTATCATATAATTATCTAGCAAACTCCTACTGTATTATGGATCCCCAAGCCAACTGGCATGTCTTAAGGGCTTTTCCATTTCAAGTTTGACAATTACCAGAGATTTCTTTGTCTCCCTGGAGAAATTCAGAGTACTCATCCGCTGAATTCTTCTGCCCAATTCTAATTGCCATGCATTGATTTTGAATTATAATTCTGCATCACTTCCTGAAATAATAATTTTAAAAATCTTTCTATTTAACCTGTTGGGAGAAAATAAATATTTCTACCTATTAAACCCAGGATATCAACCCAAAGATTAAGCAGAGTGTCCCTGCTTATTGGCAGAGAACACTTTTCTGGATTGAAGAATTACAAATGGCAAATGTCATCTTGGCATTCAGTTTATGAACCACAGCTGACAAGTAAAAACATTTAAAGAACATTTCAATCACTCAGTCTGACACCTTTTCAGCTTCTTTGGCTGTCCTCTTAAACAGAAAGAGATACTTCACAGCATTCTGTTGTATTTCTGAAGTAGAACAGAACAGTAAAGGGCAAACACTAGTTTTCTTGAAGCAGCCTTTTTGCAATTGTACTGTGGATTTTTGCAAGACATTAAAATGGTCCTGTATATCAATTATGCTTGGACCTTAAAAATGAAATATTTTGGCTTTTTAAATGTTTCAGGTTTATAAGAATTGTAGCTTACATGAGGTTGATATTCATTCATTCATTCATACATACATACATACATACATACAGACATACATACATACATACATACATACCTTCATACATTCATTCATTAGATTTTTATTCCACCTTTATTGCTTTGTAACTCAAAGCGGTGAGCATACATAATATTCCTTCCTTGTCCTATTTTTCTCAATAGAACAACAGCCCTGTGAGGTGAGTTGGGCAGTGAGGGCATGAGCCGAGGTGGCGCAGTGGTTAGAGTGCAGCACTGCAGGCTACTTCAGCTGACTGCTAGCTGCAGTTCGGCGGTTCAAATCTCACCAGCTCAAGGTTGACTCAGCCTTCCATCCTTCCGAGGTGGGTAAAATGAGGACCCAGATTGTTGGGGGCAATATGCTGACTCTGTGAACCACTTAGAGAGGGCTGTAAAGCACTGTAAAGCGGTATATAAGTCTAAGTGCTATTGCTATTGCTAAGAGAGAGTGACTGAACCATGTTACCCAGCTGGCTTTCATGCCTGGTTTCTAGGCTAGCATTTTAACCCCTGTTAGGCACAGCTGTGTTCTCTCTGCAAGCCAGAATAAAAGCTCTGGAGTCATATGAGAGAGAATAGTCTTGTAATGGTCTAACTCTGTCTTCATACAGAGAAGGACTTGTTCCATTTTCAATAGGAAGGACTTATTTCCTGCCAGATCATATTGATCTTGCTCCAGCCTGCTTTGGTGGCTGTGTGGAGCTGAAATGGAGGCTCTATAGTGAGGACACATACTCAAGAAATAGTAAGCCAGTTGTCTCAGTGCCACAGTAAATAAGGTGTGTGGATGTGCCCAGAGGTGGGTTCCTCCCGGTTCGGACCGGTTCTCCCGAACCGGTAGTGACCCGCTGGTGACATCACTATGACATCACTGATCCGGTTCGGTCGGTGCCGGTCCGTGCGCGCCGCCATCTCTTTTTTTTTTTTGCATTTTTTTTCTTTTGCGCATGCACAGAAGCCGAGTTTCTGGCACTGCGCATGCGTCGCCATCTTGTTTTCGGTGTTTTTTTTATTATTATTATTTTTCTTTTACTGCGCATGCACGCGCGTGTGCAAAGCGTGTGCACACCCATGAGGCACGGCCATGTGGCGCGGGAGGAAGCGAACTGGCAGCGAGGTAAGTTAGAACCCACCCCTGGATGTGCCCCACTATCCAACAGTGCAATTGTGACTGAATGTATGGGTGTGTTGTATGTATATTTACAGATTTTATCTTTCATTTTGTTATGTTTGTAATTGATAATAGATCCAGAAATATGAAAGTAATACATTGAAAGTCAAACAGGTTTGAAAGGTTCTTGTCAAATGGTTGACAAGAAAATGAAAGTTTATGGTAACCACCTGGAAGGAGGTCTGTTTGTCCCAGCTTTTAAGGATTTAAGCAAGAATTAACTTTTGCTTTTATTTTATACAGAGAGGAAGAAGGTGAGATCTTTGCATTTAAAGCATCCTTGAATATTGCTTTATATCTTGTAGAAGAGAAGCAATTTGAGAGACAGTTAAGCTGTAAAAGGAGAAAGAAAGATTCAAAGAAAAAGAGATATTGGATATCTGTTACTAAAGAGATTTCTGTATTGCCTATTCCATAAACTCCATCCTGACTAATTTAAAGTTATATTATTTTTCCAAAGATACCTAAATGTTTTGTACTTTATATTAGTACCTGAAAACAAACCCTAACCTAACCCTAACCCTAATTATCAAAAATACTGACTTTATTTTTTTTAAAGTAATTTTTATTGAAAAGTATTAAAAAAGGAACAAACATATAATGTGTATATACATATGTACATAATCACATATATACATAAATACACAAACGAAACTACAAACAAACAACAACAAAAAGAAAAACACAAACCTAACACCACAAATCACAAGACAAATTCCAATTTCATAAAGCAGCCTAACGTATCTTAGATATTACATACATCTTATGTGCATATTATATATTTCTCGTATGTTAATGTCAATTTATCAATATATTAGTATCACTATTTCAGTTGTCTATGTGCACTCAAAACTCATGTAACATTTTGTAGTTACATAAATGAAAAATGAAAAATGAAAAACAAACCTCTATTTTGTTTTATTTTTACCCTTTAACCAGTCATAAAATTTATCCCAAATTCCATCAAAAGCCGTTTCTTCCTTATCCTTT
>QLTV01001992.1:1693128-1728961 GCA_003457575.1 Thermophis baileyi
CTCAGCTGGTGGGGATCCCCAGCTCTTCTCAACGGGGGACTATTTGGGAACCAGAACGGCTGGTCCTGACTACGGGTGCCAGTTTGACAGGTTGGGGACTCACATGGTCCAAGGTCACTGGCCCGAGCAGGAGCGCAAGCATCCCATCAACTGGCTAGAACTCCGGGCGATTCATCTGGCCCTCCGGCATTTTCGGCCGCTGGTGGCGGGACACCATGTGTTGGTGATGACCGACAATGTGCACGTGAACCGCCAGGGGGGCACCAGGTCCCGAGCGCTAATGGCCGAGGCTTGTCAGCTGTTCCTCTGGGGGGAAGAACATCTTCTCTCCCTACGGGCGGACCACATTTCGGGTGCCGCCAATGTTCAGGCCGATTGGCTCAGCCGGTCATCGTTAGACCAAGCCGAATGGCGATTGCATCCAGATCTGTTCAGGGAGCTGACAGACAAATTCGGGATGCCGGTGATAGCCCTCTTTGCGTCACCACTCAATGCCCAAATAGGGGTCTACTTCACTCGCTTTGCGACGCCGGGGGCTATGGGGACCAATGCCCTCCGAGTACCATGGCCCAAAGGCCTTCTCTACGCGTGCCCGCCACTACCTCTAATTCCTCGAGTTGTATGGAAAATCCTGCTCGAGAAGGCGGAGGTCATACTTATAGCGCCATTCTGGCCTCGCAGACCGTGGTTTGCGGATCTGCAGACTCGCTCTGTTTCTCCTCCCTGGAGGTTATCTCAGAGGCCGGACACACTCAGCCAGGGGTCACTGATCCACCCGAACCCGCAGTGGTTCAAACTGACCGCCTGGCGCTTGAGCGGGTCGCTCTGAGGAAGGACAAGATTCCATCTGCAGTCATCGCTACCATGCAAGCCTCCCGCCGGCCTTCAACGACCCGCATATATGATGCTACCTGGCGGGCATTCTGCAGATGGTGCGAGTCGGTGCCCGTAGTCCCATCTGAGGCGTCGATTGCTGACGTCCTCGTTTTCCTCCAACATGGACTGGACAATGGGCTTAGCCCAAATACGTTGCGTCGGCAGGTCGCGGCCATGCAAGCCTCCCGCCGGCCTTCGACTACCCGCATATATGATGCTACCTGGCGGGCATTCTGCAGATGGTGCGAGTCGGTGCCCGTAGTCCCATCGGAGGCGTCGATCGCTAACGTCCTTGTTTTCCTCCAACATGGATTGGACAATGGGCTTAGCCCAAATACGTTGCGTCGGCAGGTCGCGGCTCTGTCATCGGTCTTGTCTTGCCCGGGGGCCGCTTCGCTGACTGTTCATCCGCATGTTCAGCGTTTCTTGCGGGGCGTGTCCAACATCGCCCCACCGATCGTCCATCGCTACCCTACTTGGGACCTTCCTCTGGTCTTGTGGTCCTTGATGGGCTCGCCGTATGAACCACTTCGAGAGGCCTCCTTGCATCACCTTTCTTGTAAGGTGGCGTTTTTGGTTGCCATTACGTCGGCTAGGAGGGTGTCCGAGTTAGCGGCCTTGTCGGTTAGATCTGATTTGTGCATTTTTCACTTGTCATTCCAACCTGCATCACTGGGACGTAAGATATCGCTGTTGACGGTGGGTCGCTGGATCCGTTTCACGATTTCCAATGCGTATGAATTGCAATCTCGACAGCCACCGGCTGCTATCACTGCCCATTCTACAAGGAGCGCTTCTACATCGGCTGCGTGGGCTACCCAGGCATCGTTGGAGGAGGTTTGCCAGGCGGCGACCTGGTCTTCGCCTTCACCATTCGTCCGGCATTATAAGATTGATGTGTTCACTTCGGCCGAGGCAGCCTTTGGTAGGAGAGTGCTCCAGCAGGTCGTTCGGGACTGAAGTCTCCAACATCTGGTGGACTACGTGACCCCCCCATTTTGGACAGCCAGCTTTGGTATGTCCCATTCCTGGATGCTATATCCATTATGAGGGAGAAGGGGCGTTGGTCTTACCTGATACGCCTCTTCTCCGAAATATGGATATAGCATCCAGCCCCACCCGGTTGTAGTCCTTGGACTGTTTGTGGCGTTAGGCCGGAGGTATGTTCTTGTTTTTTCGGTGGCACAACAGAGTCTCTCGTCTTCGCTCCTTCATTCCAAACTGCCAAGCATAACAACAAGGGAGGCACTTAAACAACTTGACAGGCTCACTCAGTCCAATCACGGAGCAGACGGATTAACCCATTCCTGGATGCTATATCCATATTTTGGAGAAGAGGCGTATCAGGTAAGACCAACGCCCCTTTTATTTTTTTATGATGTAAGCCACCCAGAGTCCTTCGGGAGTTGGGCGGCATATAAATTTTATAAAATAAATAAAAATAAAATAAATAAATCTTCCTTACTGAGTTTTAAATTAATATTATTTGTTACAATATGATTTTACTCTATGTTGCTGGTTGTAAACCACCCAGAATTTTGGGCTAAGTGATATATCAGTTTTTAAATAAATAAATTGTTGTGGTTTTAGGGGTGCAGAACAAACCCATGAACATTTATCTTCAAGTCACTTGGAACATAGTTGATGGTAGGAGTTCCTCAGTTGCTGAGTGGGCAGATTACATGGGAGAGCTACATTTCAGTCTTTGCACTGGGAAAAGCATACATTTTGAAACGGCTCATCTAGCAAGATCTCGCAGATCCTCTTTCGTGTTTCGTTTCTTGTTTATACTTATTTTTTAGTATCATTTAAGTGAAAATGTTGGTTATTAAAACAGTTGTGATTATAGAAATGCTTCATCTCATGGATTCAAGATGCTCAGCTTGACAAAGCATTGAGGCCAGGTCAGTTGACTCAGAAGCAGAAACCTCTATTATCAGTTACATGGCTGTATTGTAATCACACTGTTCTGATCATTAAAAACATCTGATTTAAAATAAATGAATAAGACCTAAAAAGCAGTGCTATGCCATTCTCCATTACCAGTGAAGGAGAATATGCAATGTTGTTTGCCGAAAGTAAATTGCTGAGCTTTCAAACTGGCATGAAATAATAGTGAAAGCTGAACAGCCATGTGTCATGGATGGGTTAATTTGGATTCTAGTATTAAATAGGGGTGGAGAGGTTGGATTAAATAACCTCAGTGTCCCCTGCCAGCTCTGTGATTCCATAACTCTATGATTTATAGTTTAGGCGTAACTGCAGACTCTACTGAAGTAACTTTAGTAACGGTTCATTTTTAAACAAAAACTTGAACATGGGATAAAAGCTTTTGAAATGCTGTAAAAATATACTGCATATTTGAGAACCTTGTGGATTTCAGGTAAAATGAGAAGCCTCAAATATTTATTTATTACATTTGTTTACCACTATAATCTCCAAGATCTCCCCAAAACTAACACAATATACAGCAATGTCCAAACATATCATCACCATGTGACATAATAGTCAAATTTAGAGAAACAAATTGATTATATGCCATCAAGTCATTTTCATATGTCACAAGTCATATACTGTATGTATTAGTGAACACATATTTTCTTCATGACAATCTATCACTAACCTTTCAAGTCTCCAACTGTGCACTCATCACCACTGTAAATTAATCTATCCACCTTGCTGCTAATCATCATCTCCCTCTTTTTCCTCCCACCTTTCCCAACCTTAGAACTTTTTCCAAAGAACTGGGTTTTTGTATAATGTATCCAAAATAGGATAATTTGGGCATTGTCATTTGTGCCATATGTGAGAACTCCTAGCTGATTTGTTCTATGATACATTAGTTTATTTTCTTGGCTGTCCACAACATACTCAGGAATCTTCTCCAACACCAAAGTTCAAAGGCATCAATATTCTTCCTATCTTGGTTCTTTAAAATCCAACTTTCATTTCCATAGAGTGGAAACACCATGGATTGCATGATTCTTATCTTGGTAGATAAAGAGACATCACAGTATTTGAATACCTTTTCAAAAGCCTTCTTGGCTGCTCTACCAAGTGCAAGTCTGTGATGTGTATCTTGACATCTTGTTCCTTTACTGTTAATGATTGATCCTATAAGGTATTCTTGATTATCAGCATGGATTGTCAGTTGGTTCAATAACTTGGGTACAAGATAGGAGTGAATGAATCTTTTAATCTTGCTTTTGCTTAGATTCTTCTTTCCTATGATAGGTCCTTGGTGCTGTCTAAGCTTGGTGGTTTTCTTGCAGACATTTCATTATTCAAACTAGATTACATCATCAGGACCATTCATTTCAACCATTAAAACCATTCACTCATTTTAGCATTCTGAATTGCTTTGACTACTACTTTGGAAAATGGGAAAATGTATTGTATTTTTTGACATAAATACAGCCCCGAGTTACTGTTTTAAATTTCTGAAATAGGAGTAGGCACTATGGTACTTTCCAGTGTTTTTGGATCAGTGAGTGGTCATGCTGGTTGGGTTGGATGGCTGCCAAAATTTATTTAAGCCTGGGCTTTGTTCTTCTAAAGGAGTATATTTTGAGACTCTTTTTCAAAGGCATTAGAGCAAGATTTTCTCAGAAACTGCACTGGCTTTTGAAATACAGTGAAAGTCTTTGTGTAGTTCTATAATCTTTTATAAAAGCAGAGCTTCTATAAACTTATATAGTACCATTGTGGCAGTCATTTTGACTTTTTTTTTTTAACCTCCAGACAGTCCTAACTGATGTATTCATGGAACTGAGCTCCTGAAGGATAAATTGGGTCCTTGGAATGAGTTACTGTGAGCTGTACATAATGGGTGCCTATGCAAGAAAATATTACATTTGCCTTACAATATAGCATTGTGAAGACCTCTGAGTAGTGAAACACACAGAGATGTAGCAAAAGATGTTGACTGATGACAAGACTTTCTCCCATAGATGCAATGGATTTGCAACTAGGACAGTTGATTGGGAGGACATGATATGAGGCCTAAGTACAATTTCCAATCATCCTAATCTGCTACCTTGTGGTGGTATCATGTATAGGATGTTTTTAATGCATTGCCCTTCTGCTTTATTCCTGTTTTCATTAAGGCATTGGAACAGTTCCTATTATAATTAGTTTTAATTCATTCCACCATCATTTGGTTGGCTGCCTATTCCCTTCCCAGCATGATAGCAAGTTTTCATTTCCAGAAACAGTAGGACAGGTAGGGACAGGATGGCTCAGTATGTCTCAGTTGAGCTGATGAGTGAAGAACTGTGGCTTTACAGTGCTTTGGTACTATTTGAAAATTCATCAGTAGAACATAGAAGAGGCAAATATGCTTTGCAACAGTGGTGGGTTGCTGCCGGTTCGGACCAGCTCTTTAGAATCGGTAGCTCTGATTCCAAGCCGAGAGCGAACCGGTTCTCTGTGTCCCTGAAAGTGGGCCCGCCCGCCCGCCCGCGGTTTATACTGACCTTTATTTCTGCTTCCGAAGCCCAGCTGATCCAGGGGCAGCAGATTGAATTGCCGATCCACAGCTGTTTTCTGTGCTCGTTGGCTGGTTTGCAACGCAGAAGGTTTTTTTTTTAAGTACTGAGCATGCGCAGAGGATCATTTTCGGGAAGGGATGCGAGCACGCGAGTGAAGCGTGCGTGCATGCGCAAAACATGCACTTCCATCGCGATGCAAACCGGTGGGGAAGGTAAGTAGAACCCACCCCTGCTTTGCCACCTTACTTGCAATAGACTGCTAAACAGCAATTGATGTAGTTTGTCTCCAGCATTCCATAAAGGTTCCCAGCTAACTCTAGCTAGAAAATGTTTTGTTCATGTAATCCCTCCTCTCTCCTCACCAAACTGCTACCTATATTTCACTGGAAGTATTACCTTGTCTGGCTTCTTATGTAGTGATGTACAACTTCTTCTGGGTCAAGGGAGAATGCTGGAGGCCAAATTCCAAAATAGGTGACAAAATTAAGCTTCATTTCACCTAATTTACATTTTAAGAACATTAAGTATAGTCAATAGGATTATTCTCTAGTGATGAATATTATACTTTCTACCTTCTGCTACTCTTCACTAACAATGTTAAAACTCCTCTGGGGCCACCACTTAAAGCTTTTTGAGATTACCTAAGGTTCTGGGACTTGACATCTAATATGTATACTTTGTAGGATCCCCAGAAAGTGATGCCTACGAGTTGTTTGCAGGATACACAAAGGGGTTGGTCAGCGGTGGGTTGCTCCCGGTTCAACCCGGTTCTTAGAACCGGTGGCGGCGGTGGGAGGCTCCGCCCACCCACTCGGGATGCTTCTGTGCATGCGCAGAAGCGTCACGCGCGAGCGCAAGCGCGAACCGGTAGTAAAGGGTTTTAGAACCCACTACTGGGGTTGGTGCTACTGAGAAAAATGCAAGAAGGGAATCCATAGAGCATGGTAACAGGAATAGTTGCTTCTTTTCCCAAAACAGACAGTGAATCCTTCCAGGCTTCTTGTCTCCAGAAGAGATTTCGTTGATTGTTCTAATTTCTGACAGTGCCAATCAGTATGGCAAGTGGTCAGAGATGATGAAATTGTAAATAAAAGGTGTCTGGGAGAATCCAGATCCTTTCTGGCTGAAAGAGAAAGCAATTTGCTCCATGCATTATACCTCCATGGTGTCTGAGAGTTGGCAAAAGAAAGCTTTTAGCTTGGTCCCAGTTCTACTGCAAGAGCCCTTTGAAGTGGCCAAAAGCTGTCATGAAAAGCCAAGAGAATGGCTGACTTTGGCCTGGTTCCCCAGTCTAAACAATTTGTTGTTTCAGTGATGACTACACTGCTCATATATTTGCTCCCCTGCTTGTTTCCTTTCTGAACTGCCTTCCTGCTTCTGTTGAACCATCCTTCTGCCTGCAAGCCATCAGTCTTTGCACGAAATCTTTGAATGCATGGAATTAAAAATAAATATTTCTTGCGATGCCTTCTCTCTGGGCTGCACTAATGATAAATGGTTGATTTACTCCTTTTACAACTCTTTCAGAGCTTGTATAGAAATCTCCAGAAAAACAGCCATGTTTAATGAAATCATTTTCAAATCTTGTTTGTATTATTTTCAACTTATGCTCATAGCTGCTCACAATTCACACTGGTAGGGTAATAAGTGTTACCGAGTTTGTGTCTCAATATGTACATATATGTGTGTGTGAAACAAAGGGAAGAAGTGTGCTTCCTCTCCTCCAGTTCTCACATTATTAGCAAGTCTCTGACTGTGGTAAGTTTGCCCTGAGCAGAAAGAAGACCTAATTTTCAAAAGAAGGAAAGAAATTTCATCTCCTTAAAGGTGGAAATTTACAGTCCATTTTTTTCCACTTATTTCACTGATACAATACTTGTGTATATTCCGTATACCGGTCATTCCTCCATTTCATATCTGTTGCCTCAAAGGTTTCAAATGTGGCATGGGAAGAATAGCCCACTTTCTAGTGGAAATCACGGTTTATAAAAGAGGAATATATTTTAATATTTGATTGTTCACCGTCCCCAGTATCCCTCTGTGAGGGAGATGAGTTGTTTAAAAAGTGTAATAAATAAATAAATTGGAGGTTTATGCTATTATTACTATTATTCTAAATGCTTTGTCATATTCTAGATTAGTAAATGAAATAATCACAACTAGGATTTGACTGTGCTCCTGTAGACAAGGCAGCATTTCAACTAGAGTTAAACATGGCCAGAAAAGTCAACTCAATTCTATTGAAAGACTTTTGATCCAGCCCCAGATTTTAAGCTCTTGGTGCCAAGATCCACATGCATTTCCAGAACCAGCTTTTAGTATTAAATGGTTGAAATGTATGACTCCTGCTCTAGAATAAGGCAAACTGGAATATTTGATAGAGAAGAAATGGTGTCTTACATACGAAATAAATGAGAATGTATATGGGTCATGGTAGCAAGAGAGATTTTTGCTTGTTTATTTATTAGACTTTTGTTCTGCCTTTATTATTTTACAAGTAACTCAAGGCAGCAAACATACACAATACTCCTTCCTTCTGCTATTTTTCCCACAACAACCCTGTGAGGTAGGTTGGGTTTTGTTTTGCTTTAGAAGGGTTAAGACCCTTGATATTGGCAAGTTATGCAGCATTTGATAGATGAGTTTCCTTCTCCTTAGAGAAATAATTTTAAACATGATTGTAAAATATTTTGAAAAATATTGTTTTCTGGATTTAGTAGCAAAACAGTGCTTAAGGTATGGACTTTAGAAAGTTTAACAACAGATTAAGGGCTCAGATGGACTTGGAATGACAATTTTAAGCTTTGACAGAATTCCTCCCTTGAGAAACTGTTGTTGCTTACCTTTTCTTCAGTCAGAAGAAGACAACTGTGACCTTAATAGAGTGAGTTAGAGATTAAGAAAAGAATGGAAGGGAATATTCTAACAGTGAGCTTCCTGATGGAAAACTATGAAAAAAAATATGAATATTTCTGATAAATGATCTTTGAAACACTCAGAAATAATGGATAGATGTAAGCTAAAGATGTAATGGAAGAACTACCCTGAATAAGTTTGAAATTAATGTTAATGTGTGTATCAATATGGCAAGTAATGGAAGAAATGTAGAAAAGAATATACTGGGCTTTCAAATGAAACAGGATGATGTTTAAATGCCTACAGGAAACATACAACTATCAAACCAGAAAAGAGATTTACATTTTTTTTTACAAAAATTGTACAAAAGAGATCCTTATATAACTATAAGGATTTTTTGAGAAGTGACAAAAAAGGATGAATTCCTCTTACTGAATTTACAAACGAGACAATTCCTCTTACTGAATTTACAAAAGAGACAAGCTAAGGTTCTGAAAGATTTTTGGGGAGGGATGGTAAGGAAGAAGAAAAGATTGTTATCAAATAACAATCAAATTGTAGGACTCTATATGAAAGATTAACAATTAAGTTTGAATAAAGAATGTAGGGAAGGAATACAAGCTGAGGTTATTCAATCAAGGTTAAGATAATTAGATATATCTGACAACCCTTACTGGACTTTTACTGATAAAGAATGAAAAATGAGGATTTGTATTTTGTTTTTAGCTAAAACATGAAATTCAGGATGAACATATTATAATTTAAGATATGGTAATAAATTTGCTTAAAGTACAGTATGTGCATTTGTTGGAATGAAGAGGATTTTTTTCTTTTTTTACATTTTTTTCTTTTTATATTTTTATAGTTTGTATAGTTTTTATTCTTTTTGCCTGTAATCTCTAACTAAATTATTTGAAAAAATGCAAAAAGGGAACCATATAGGTTGAGAACAAGAAATATAGGTTGAGAACAAGAAAGAGATGCAAAGAAGATTGAATATTATTTCTGTAAATAGGGCTTGCTTCCAAAACATAGCAGCCTCTAGAATTCTTTGATTATGGTTCCTATCTTTTCTTCCATAAAGAATTACGGTACTTACAAAAAGTTTTTGGATACTTTTGAGTTTTCATAATTGTTACCAATCCTATCTGTTGGGTAAAGTATGATAGAAGAGAAAATAAACAATATTTTTTCAATAGTAGAGGTGGAAATTTGTATGGAAATTCTTAGGTTCAACTCTGGCTGCAAGGAGGCTTGTTTTGAGTGCCAGTTTGGTCCAGTAATCTAGTGTTTAAGACACCAGGCTAAAAAAAAATAGGAGACTGTGAGTTCTAGTCCTGCCTTAGGCATGAAAGAGGTATCCAGGCTTTTGCAATCAATGTATGAGAGGGAAACTTCAGGGAAGGATCAAAACAGAATATTTCCTAATATCAGTTTGAGCTTTTGCTATAGCTAGGAATGTGATTTGAAAAGAATACTAAATTATTTTGCTGAATCAAGAAACAATTTTACCAGGAAGGGAAGGAAGGCATATGATTCTATTTTGTCTTTAGAATACTTTTTGTAGAAATTCCAAACATTGGATTAGACTATTTTTGCTGTAAGAAAATAGACTTCCATATATGTCATGAAGCATATATTGCTTGAACAATACTGTTTTATTTCCCAAACAATATACAACTAAATTCACATGATCATTGTATCAGAACAGGTTTAAATTTATTTTATTTGTAGGAATACAAAAATCCTAGAAACAAAATAACCAGTCTGTTGTTGTATAATGGGATCTTGCTTTTGTCTCATCCCAGAAGCTCTTGTGTTTATAGCAAAGAAAAGCCAAATGGTTATTACTGCATGCAACATGCCCCTAGGATATCAGTTTTTAGCTGGTATCAGAAAAAGGAATCCACTTCCACATAATATTTGGCCATATCCTAACTGCTGATTTATAAACATGTACTGTGTCAGGAAACAATACTTTAACATACACACTGTCAGGAAATAATAATTACATAGAAATAGTCTTAATGACACAATTACATTTTGGGCTGCAAATAATTGTCTGAGGTTTGCAATGGTATATAATAGTCAGCAGGCATAATATAGAACAGTGATGGCGAACCTATAGCACGCGTGCCACAGGTGGCACGTGGAGCCATATCGGAAGGCGTTGCGAGGCGTTGCCCTATGTCAGCTCCAGCGCGCATGCGCACGCTGGCCAGCTGATTTTCGGCCTTGGGGAAAAATCACCCTTTTGGCACGCGAACCAAAAAAGGTTCGCCATCCCTGATATAGAAGGAGAACAAATGATCACTTTTAGGAAAGAGCAAACATTTTCTTGAATTTGTCGGAAAGGAATGTATTACTTCTGTCATCACTGTTTTTTATATTACTGAGCTACTGAATGGAGTACAGTGTGCATATAGACACACAAACATAGAGGGAGAGGGAGGGAGGGAGAGGACTGAAGGGGTGAAAGGGTTCATTCTCTTTCTTGTAATGCAATGCCACAGCTCCCACTGAAAGGAAGACCACATGGGATAATATCACAGATAGCCCAGACCATCTCCAGTTCAAGCCTTTGCCAGAAAATAAAAGTGCTAGACCTTTGCTGAGTTTTGCTATTTCCTTGCCAGTTGTAGATAGTCCCAACCAACAGAAGCACAACACTTACCATCAGTTAATGATGGTAAGTTTAACAGAGAGTATGTTGCTGTTAAATCAACAGAGAAGACATGATGATACATCTTTATATGCAAATATTATCCCACTATTTAGTTTCTTACATAGCGGGGAAACAGATCCTTTGGAATTTTCACTGCAGCCTTTATTATTACTCTATAGTATAAATAAAGAGCAGATTGCAGTAGATAGTTGATATGTCATTTAAAAGCATGTACTTACAACCCCGCTTACTCATTAATTTTAAAAGAAACTCTTGACCAGCTTTATAGAACACTTGAAACTTGACCGGGAGAACAGTAAGTCCAAATACATTGTTGGTTTTCTTAAATCAATGGCACATTAGTATGCAGTGCTGAAATATTGATTCCTTGTAATACTTGCAATGATTACTTTATATAACTTCTGCTATTTAAGTCTGCTAATATTTACATTGGCTTGCATAGCAATATTTTTAAATGTAGCTGTTTGCTAAAAATGTACACCATAAATTATACCATTTCCCTATCTCTTGTATAAAGATAAGCTTATTTTCATTTATTTAACGAAGTACCATTATGAAGTGCCAGGCTCAATCACAACTCCTGAGAGTTTATATAAAATATAAAAATACATTTATGAAATTAGATACAAAATTATTTTATATTATAAAATATAAAAATAGTTTTATAAAAATAAAAATAACACAAATGAAAACAATAATGGTCCCCCCAAAACCCTATTAAACCTATTAAATCCACTCAAGCAAAATGAGTGGATTTACCAATTTCTGGAAGTCTGCAAAGGAAGGTGCCAAGCAAATCTTAATGGGTGAGGTATGTAGACACTGCAGAGAAAGACTGAATTCACTGAATTCTCATAGGGGCGGGATGCTCAGCATCTTCTCCCTGCATGTAGGTGCGGAACAGGCAGATTGTACTTGAAGGAGATGGTCCTATGGTACTCTGGCATTAAGCATTATGGCTTTAAATGTTAAACCAGCCCTTTGAATTTTATCTGGAAGCCCAAATCAATGAGCAACCAATGGAGAGACTGAAAAACACAAATTACACTTGCAGTAGCAGCCGATCACAAAATAGACTACAGAATTCTGGACAAAGTAACTCTGGTTGAGTTGTTTTTAATCTATCCAAACCCCAGCAGCCTCCAGACATTGGTTCAAGTCTTTCACAGTATCTCAAACTTAGCATAGGGTGGAAACATAAAGTTAAGCATCATCAGTGTATTGATGATATCTCACCACAAACTGTTGAATAACTTCTTCCAGCAGCTTTATATAGATGTTAAAAGGAGAGAGCCTACCAATCTCTGTAAATTGGTCAGAGAACATGATTGATGCTATTAAAGTCCTCTGAAATGTCCAGCAAAACAAAGGGGATGGGCTTCTACTCTCAAGACATAAGTCATCCACCATGGCAATGAATTCTGTTTCCATCCATGCCTATGTCTGAACTCCAATTGAAAAGCATCTATATAATATACTTCCTGTAGGGCCCTTTGTAGCTGACACTCCACTTTCAACAACTTTTTTCCCAAAGAGGAGACTAAAGAAACCTATTTGTTAAATAAGACTGGATTAAGAGATGGCTTCTTTGAGAAAGAGCACACCATTGCTTATTTCAGGTTGCCAACTTCATGCAAAGAAATGTTAACCTCCCTACAAAACTAACCCTATGTCAATTGTGCTGTGCACCACCCAGAGCCCCTCCTTGTGGGAGAGAGGCGGTCTAGAAACATGAAATATAAATAAATAACCTCTCGTGCCCCATTCATTGTTGAAAAGAGCCAGGGGTGATATAGATCTAAATCAGTGGTGAAATCCATTTTTTTTTACTACCGGTTCTGTGGGCGTGGCTTTGTGGGCGTGGTGTGGCTTGGTGGGCATGGCTTGGTAGACGTGGCAGGGGAAGGATACTGCAAAATCTCCATTCTCACCCCACTCCAGGGGAAGGATACTGCAAAATCCACATTCCCTCCCCACTCCTGGGGGAAGGATATTGCAAAATCTCCATTCCCACCCCACTCTGGGACCAGCCAGAGGTGGTATTTGCCGGTTCTCCAAACTACTCAAAATTTCCGCTACCAGTTCTCCGAACTACTCAAAATTTCAGAATCTGCTGGATTTCACCCCTGATCTAAATCGAAGCTAGTAATGTTCATATTGCAAACAACTATGTCCACTACAGTTACTCTCCACTGCTAGATAGTGCTATCCGCTATCACTTTAATTTTCAAGGCTTTAACCAACATCTTTGGTGCATCCAAAAAAAAGTCCTTTCCAAGTCAATGTCTTATTTGTGTTTCTATTTTAGCTGTCTTCTCTGTCTTATAATCAATGATTTTTTAATTTTTCAATATTTCTAGTTCCAATATTTCTACATCAGGCAAAATTTGCTTCGCCAATGACACTTCTCTTTCAATTCTGACACACACACTTGAAGCAGGCCTATCTCGATCCATTATTTAGTTAACCTTGAGGAAATTTGTCCAACACAATCAAAGAACTATACATTTAGAAATGTTTGAATGCTTTTGATGTCATAGCAAATATCAGGGTTAGTTAACACAGATTTAAGGATATGAGTTGCATACTTTGTTCCCTTGCTTAGATCACTTAGCTACTCCTGCCAATAAATGTAAAAGCCCCCTGTCTAATTCTGATTCTCTTCCATTCTTTCAGAGACTGGGGAATGAGCAGATCAAGTGCACATTTTAGTAAGCAAGAAAAAAAATACTACCACTTCAATAATCAGAGAATGTCCACTTACATCCATTATTTTACTTTTCTGAATACTGCAACAATTGAACAGTTTATACTGACCCTTTTGGTTAGAATAAGCAAAGCACATTTTCACTGCCCAGAGAGAACATATGGATATAAAGTAAGGAAGCTTAAGTTCAAAATCCAGCTCATCCATGAACTGATGGATCTAGCTAAGTACTTTATCTCCTGGATTCAGTTCTGCATCCTCGACTGTTACCTGAAAATTTTAATTGTAGGACTGAATTATTAATAATTGACATGGAAAAATTTCATTACACATATGGATAAATAACAAAGTAAACTGAAAAACATTGTTGTCAGCTTGTGGACTTTGCTAGTCATGTGAAACCAATTGAGGACAAAGGATTTATACATTTCTCAAACTCAGAGAACAGGTAGTCCTTGACTTACAACTGGTCATTTAGTGACCATTCAGAGTTGCAACAGCCTGGGTGGGTGTGGCCAACTCGACGTCACTCCCACCGAGTCACAGGACCCCCCCCCTCTCATCTTTCTTTCTCTCTTTCCCTCTCTCCCCATCTCTCTCTCTCTCTCTCCCTTCCTCCCCACCCATCTCTCTCTCCCTCCCTCATCTCTCTCTTTCTCCCTCTCTCCCCCCTTCTCGTCTGTGTGCTGAGGAACGATCGCCACCCCCAGCGAAGGCTTCTCTTTGGGCGACCCTCCTCCCCCTCTCACAACTCCCTGGCTGGCTGTGGCGTGCATGGGGAGACCCTCCTCAAGTGAGGACCAAAGCACAGCAAAGACGCACGTGGAGGACGGACGGTTGCTTGCTTAAGGAGGGTCTTTGGACACGGCTTGTCTCCTGCCCTAAGGATCCGGCCATTGCCTTGCTGTGTCCCATCCTGTCTCCCCCCCGCGCAGTTCTTCGGCCGAGTGAGGAGGGCGTGACCTCCAGCCCGAAGCGGCAGGAAGCGAAGGCTGCCTTACACGCAAATGTGGCATGAAGGCAGCTACAGGGCCACTTCTCTCCTGCCCTAAGGATCTGGCCATCGCCTTGCCATGTCCCGTCCCGTCCCTCCTCCCCGCAGCTCTTCGGCCAAGTGGGGAGGGCGTGAGCTCTAGGCCGAAGCGGCAGGAAGCGAAGGCTGCCTTACGCGCAAATGTGGCGTGAATGCAGCTACAGGGCCGCTTCTCTCCTGCCCTAAGGATCCGGTCATCGCCTTGCCGTGCCCCCACCCCATCCCGCATGAGAGGGGGAGGAGGGTCTCCTGAGCGAAGGCAGCCTTCGCTTCCTGCCGCTTCGGGCTGGAGCTTACGCCCACCCCGCTCGGCCGAAGAGCTGCGGGGGGGACGGGACGGGACATGGCAAGGAAATGGCCAGATCCTTAGGGCAGGAGAGAAGCAGCGTCCAAAGACCCTCCTTAAGCAAGCAGTCACCCGCCCTCCGCGCGCACCTTTGCTGCGCTTTGGTGCTCGCTTGAGGGACTCCCTGCACATGCGCACTCTCCTGGCCCCACCACAGCCAGCCAGGGAGTCGCGAGAGGGGGAGGAGGGTCGCTTGAAGGAAAGTCTCCACCAGGGGTGGCTATGCTCCTCAACCAGCCCCGGAGAATCAGCCCCGCCCGCTTCTCCATTCCTGCCGTCACCCTTACCTTCTCAGGCCAGGTGAGGGAGGGGAGGGCGAGGCCAGCCAGTGATGGGACAGGGAGCCACAGCAGGGGGCCCAAAGAGCCGCATGCAGCTCCGGAGCCATGGGTTGCCGACCCCTGATCTAGGCAGTAGGTTTCATGATTGTAATTTTTACAGTTTTTGCTTCTTTTGTTTTTCTTTGCCTGATGGAAAATCTTCTGGAGAATTCTAAAAAAAATTTTCATCTTCCTAATAAAAGCATTGCACAGCAGCAAATAATGTAATATGTATTTCAGTACATTTGTAGTCATGAGTATTCAGCTATCATGAAACTGCAATGCTATCTTAAACAACAATATTTAATGCAGCAGTAGACAGAAAGATTTGAGACAATAGTATAGCTTAAATGCACATTATTCTAGAAGCAAGTTGTTTTTGTATCTATCCACATCATGGGTCAACCTCCAAGAAAAAGTTAAGCCAAGCAAGTCTTCTTTCAAAATTCATACACTACTGTCTATAGTTATGTACTTGTATAAGAGCCGAGGTGGCACAGTGGTTAGAGTGCAGTACTGCAGGCTACTTCAGCTGACTGCTAGCTGCAGTTCGGCAGTTCAAATCTCACCGGCTCAAGGTTGACTCAGCATTCCATCCTTCTGAGGTGGGTAAAATGAGGACCCAGATTGTTGGGGGCAATAGGCTGACTCTGTAAACTGCTTAGAGAGGGCTGTAAAAGCACTATGAAGCGGTATATAAGTCTAAGTGCTATTGCTATTGCTATTACTCTGTAATGCGTCTTCTGTTTTTTGACTGACACCTGGCTCAGAGGCAATATGAAACAGACAAGGTAAGCAGAGATTAATAATAAATATAGAAAAGTTTGCAGGGATGGGCTTTTTTATTATTATTACCATCTTCAGCAGAGCTTCAGGATTGTCATCAGTCAGAGCCTGGCATTCATGTGGGTTCTTTCAAAGAAAATACCGTATATGTTCTTCATTTGTCTTCTCCAAATTACAATAGCATTGTGAAAAGAACATGACTGCTTCCTTCGGATTGTCCTGTTTAGCATATTGGCTTTCCTTTCAGCCATGTGTTGGACACTGAAGGTGTGAAGCACATGCTTGTTCTATGAAGAAGACAGTAAGGATGAGTAATGAGAATATGATGGGGCGGGTGCAGCAGAAATATCCTGCTGCTTCCTCTCAGCTGCTGTAAGACATAAGAACAGATAAATCAGTTAGAATATTTGCTATTTTCAAGTGAATATGGCCAGAAATAAAATTTCTGAGCAATACTATTGATTCTATAAGAGGAAAAATTACTATTTATTTATCAGACATCTTTATATGGCCACCCAATTCACACATGGTGACTCCAAGGCTCCAATGTTTTTGAAAGGGATAACCAGTGAGGGTAAATCTATCTATAGATTTTTGGTTCTTTTGCTTATGATGTCATAATATAAAATAAAAATTATGAGGACTTTTTCTTTTACCAGATTCAAGATTGTTTTCATTGTAACATACGTACGTATGTATGTATATATATCCATGTATGCCATATCCATGACATATCCATGACTTCTGGGATTATAGGGAGCCAAGAGCCAAGTAGACATCCTGAGCTATCTCATTGCTCATCCTGAGCATATTGTTTCAGCACTATGAGAGCCAAAGAGTGGGAAAGCTTAGGGAACAGGTGGAATAGTTGTAGGAGAAGGTATCTTCATGGGTTGACAGGATGGAATTATTTCTTGGTGAAATCAGGCTATTTGGCTTTTAAAAGCAAATAATACCACTTTGCTCTTCAGTATCAGTTCCTTCTGAAGATTCTGGTTCAGGAGCTATAGAGTAACTTTTAAGAGTTCCTAGCTCATTGACTTCGGGCTCCACACTGTGTTCAAGCATATGGTCCAATTTTGATGGCTTTTTAAAAATAAGAACTTACAAAATATGAAAACCTTCCATAAACAGTATAGAGAGGATTTTTTAAAAGAAAGAAAGAAAGTAATGTGAGAAGAAGGCAAATAGACCCAATTCATTCTTCTATGGAGGAGGCATTAATGTTTAGCTGTGAAAAATGCGAGTCCAAATTCATGCGGGTTTAACTCTTTGGTGGGGTGGATTAGGGTGACCACCTCTTTTGTGGGGGTGGAAACAGGTACAAAACATGTATAGAAAGCAGCTCTAACATGATATCCATTCTGAGCAGAGTTGATTCTAATGTTTAGGGACAGCTGATTGGTTTATTTAGAATAACTTTTCAATGTGCACAAATATCACAAATGGCATCAAAAAACATGGCTATTTGTTTTTAAATATAGGAGGAACAGGTATCACTTCATATCAGAGTCTCGTCCCTTTATCCCTACTATTGGCTCATCTAATCTATCTTGTCACATGTGAGCATCTGGCTGATGTTTGTCATGTTAGATTGAGATGGAGAAAATATTCTTTTTAGGGATTACAGTTAAGTAAGGCTTAGAAATGATATGAATTGGCTATGCCTAGGGGCTCTGATTCTAATATATTATTCTTGTATCTGATAATTTATTCTTGCATTCTAGTACTAGAAAGAAATATCGGATTTTCAATAAATAATTCACTCACTGGAGCATTTTGCACTGTTCCTGTGTATGTTATATTTAATGATGAAATCAACAGAAACATAAAGAACAAATAACCCAAAAACTAAAAAATATCTTATAAATAGACAATAGACAATTATGCATTGGCTTTTCGAGTGCATTAATTATGGAAAAAAAATCAGTTTCCTTCTATTCACATGATAAGGCATTCTCTCAGATAAAATTATTTTTTCAGTATGTATGTGGAGAATAATATATACTGTGATTATGTCAATGTTATAAATATCTAATGTCTGTGCTATCTGTTTCAAGAATAGCATAATGTTCTTTTGTTTCAGCCTTTACTGAGAATTTAGATTCATATCAGCTGTATTAAATCATGATGTGGTTTAACCCAATTAGCCTTATCTCTTGCATAGAAATTCATAGATAATTTATAAGCAAAATTTGGGGGACAATGTATCTGCTAATGGTGAAAATAATTTACCAGCAATCTACCTGAATTGTAGAACAAATGGCTTTTTCTAATTTTTGAAGGTCACATGCTCTATGAAGCATATACTGGGTCTGTCTTTCAGTACATCTATAGTATTCATCATTCTGATTGGCTGTGTATCTGAACAGCCAAAGAATATGCAAAGGGTCATAGTCCGTCAGATCTAATCCAGCATTCTGTTCTTACAGTAACCTATGAGAAATAGTACCCTTTTAATGTTCCTCAGTAACTGTATTTAGAGATAAACTTGTATCTGGTACTGGATGTAGTCAGGGGTGGGTTCTAACTTACCTCGCTGCCGGTTCGCTTCCTCCTGCGCCACGTGGGCGCGCCTCGTGGGTGGGCGCGCAGTGCAAAAATATAAAAATCCCCCCCCAAAAAAACTCAAAAACAAGATGGCGATGCATGCGCAGTGCTGGAAACTCAGCTTCTGCGCATGCGCTGAAGAAAAAAAACCCGGAAAAAATTCAAAAAAAAAAAATCCCCCCCCAACAAAAATTCAAAAAAAATTCAAAAAAAAGATGGCGGCGTCCACAGACCGGCACCGACCGAACCAGATCCGTGACATCATCGTGACGTCACCAGCGGGTCGCTACCGGTTCGGGTGAACCGGTCCGAACTGGGAGGAACCCACCTCTGGATGTAGTGCGGTGGCGCAGTGGTTAGAGTGCAGTACTGCAGGCTACTTCTGCTGATCACCGGCTGCCAGCAGTTTGGCAGATCGAATCTCACCAGGCTCAAGGTTGACTCAGCCTTCTATCCTTCCGAGGTCGGTAAAATGAGGACCCAGATTGTTGGGGGCAATATGCTGACTTTGTAAACCGCTTAGAGAGTGCTGTAAAGCACTATGAAGCGGTATATAAATCTAATTGCTATTGCTATTGCTATTGCTAGTGATGTGTAATTATTAATAATCCATGAATTTGTCCAATTTACTTTTAAAGTCATCCAAATTGGGAACCATTCTGCATCTATCAGGAATTTAACTTGTACTGTGATATGAACCATTATATTTCTGGTGACTACGTAGGTCTTAATAACTGTCTTTACCTGGGCAAATCATCAATTCTTCTGCTTATTTTAATAATTTAGATTGATCATTGTGGTTGGAGTATTATTTTTAGTGTTCTACTTGTCTCTCAATGCTATTTTCAAGTGCAAACTTTTTTATTGCATTTTGGATTTATAAGTTTATTTTTTGCTATGTTCCCTTTTTTGATAAAGGAAAGTTTCTGATTATCCAAATAAATACATGAACACTTTTTAATTTGCATTGACTCTGCCACTTTGATTTATTAAATGGCTTGGATTCTAAGGAGTTAGAGTAGCCAAGTGTTCTGAGATCCTTTTAAATAGTGATGTAAATAGCTGAACCTTGTATGTTCTTTACCACAATGTTTCTAGCCCTTCCTAATCTCTCCAATAGTTATTTTGTAATTTTAAAGCAGATTTCCCTAATCTGGTGACTTTCATTTGCTGGACCTCAGTTCCAGAAGTCAACACATTAAAAGGACATTAGGCTAGGGAAACTTACTCTCAAGCAAAGGGTTGCAAAAGAATTGTACAAAAAAGTGGCCCAGTGATTTGATGAAGGTTAGTTGATCCTAGTTGCAAAACATTGCTTTGAAAACTGCTTATTCTGAGTCTGCATTGGCTGAAATACACACTCAGATTATAACGTTGTTTTGTTCTGATTAACCATCTATTTTTAGTCTTTCATATGCTGTGGGTCCAAACATCTTTAAAGAAATGCTGTCTGTTGTGTGTGTGACTGTTGGGTCTTTGTCATTTAAAATGAAATTGGCAGTGCAAAGGAAGGAGAATTTCCATCCCATTAGGTGCTTTTAATTGCAGTTATTATGAATGGTCTGACTCTTTCATACCTGAGTTGCTGCAAAGAGCAAGCTATTTTTAGTATTTTGTAGCCCAAAGCGACTGTTGCTACCCGACCGAGCCATATCCAAACACATGCTTTCCATTGTGCAGTTTCAAGATGAGTAGGTAAATTAAGTGCATTACCTGATGTGTCAGTATTAGAAGAAATTAATGAATATTATACAAATAGACACTGGGATATAAAGAAGGCATGAGAGCCGAGGTGGCGCAGTGGTTAGAGTGCAGCACTGCAGGCTACTTCAGCTGACTGCTAGCTGCAGTTCGGCGGTTCAAATCTCACCGGCTCAAGGTTGACTCAGCCTTCCATCCTTCTGAGGTGGGTAAAATGAGGACCCAGATTGTTGGGGGCAATATGCTAACTCTGTAAACCGCTCAGAGAGGGCTGTAAAGCACTATGAAGCGGTATATAAGTCTAACTGCTATTGCTATTGCTAAATGCAGAAGTGAAGATTGTGCTTAAAAAGCACACAAAGATCAAAATGTAGAAAAAATATTTTAAAATGTATCTTAAATAGAAAACTGTCTCCTTTCAGAATATAGAGTAAAACAAGGAATTGCTTCTGAATAATTTGACACACTTGCAAATAAATTTAAAATTGAAAGTCATGGAAGTGGCTTTTGCTTCCTCTGTGTCATAGAATTGGTCTCAGTCAATGATATTTAATTACCGTATTTTTCGGACTATAAGACGCACCGGTGTATAAGACACACCAAGGTTTCGAAGAGGTAAGTAAGAAAAAAAGTTTTTGCCCTCCCCCAGCCCCCAGAAGCACTCTGCAGACCTCCCAAACCCTCTGCCCACCCCGTTTTTGCAAAAAATGGGCCGGTTTTTGCCCATTTTTTGCAAAAACAGGGGCATTTTTGCCCTCCCCCAGCCCCCAGGAGCACTCAGCAGACCTCCCAAACCTTCTGCGCACCTGTTTTTGGGGCGGGGCTTCGGGAGACCAAAAATGGCTGTATTCGGTGTATAAGACGCACCAACATTTCCACCCTCTTTTAAGGGGGAAAAAAGTGCGTCTTATACTCTGAAAAATATGGTAAATGATATTTAATTATATAAATATTTAATTAAATAAATTGTCCGTGAATAAGCAAAATTATTGGATAGAGGTTGATTAATGTTGGTAAAGAGAAGGGCAAGCATTGCATCTTGATTCACATCAGAATTAAGTCATTTCACATTCCCTTTTAATAGCAATGTTGATGCATCACTATCTTGGCCTAAAAGGAACCAGTATGTCTGTTCAAATTTCTTTGGCTTCCATTAGTACATGAAAATTTAGGAATATGGGTATATTTCATCTTCATTTAGCACCCGTTCATAAATATTTGATTTAATGTTTAGCTATCACTTACCATTTCCTAATAATATGGACAGCCTGATGATATTTCTAAGTATTCCAAGGTTATGCCAAAGGTTCTTGAGTTTTATATTTACTTTATGTTTTCAACTAGCAATGTGCTGTGACTCAGCTAGGAACCAAGGTATTTTGTTGCCTGAGGCAAAGGACAAGATGTCATTATCTCTCTTTTCATACATAGAACTGGCCGGATTGGCAAATTACTTTTCTCTTTTTCAAATTTAAATAGGGTATCCTCTCGACCTCTGCTTGAGGAGAGCTTATGGGATCCCAGAGTTGATTGAGTACCACTTTGCTCTCTTCTAGCATCTTCAACTCTTTGTTGTCTGAACCAGCTTTGTCACTCTATCAAAGGTTAAGCCCATCCCTAATGCAGGGCATAAGGTAGGAAGACCATAAAAGATTGTTAAACAGGATTCCAGACTCTTAATGACCACCTATGTTCAATCTAAGATACTGTCAAGTATAGAAGAGTAGGGAGGCTATTGATTAGTAGTTGCCTGATATTCTAGTTATGTTCAGTCCCAAGCAAAAGTAAAAGATAACTGTTCTCTGGGCAACAATGAGGATCTAGAAAACAGTCCTGACATATTTTTTTTCTATATTGTGGAGAAGTCAACATAAGTATAGAGCTTCACCACCATCTCCTCTACAGAATAATACAATTTTCACATTTAAAAAAATGTTAGAAAGACTAAGGACAAATTCTATGGAACTAAACACAAATTCCACTGTAAAGATTATGCAGTGTTGTAAATTTAGGGGTTCCATTTTTCTTATATTTACTTCAATAAAAAAGTAATAATTAATTTCATTCATTCCAATCATCAGAAATTTTCTTCATCACTTTTAATCATAATAATTTAAAACAAAAACAAGCAAATGGGCACGCAATTGAACAAACTACTGAAAACACTAATTTGACAACCATCTTTTGCATATACCCTGTTTCCCCCAAAATAAGACATCCCCTGATAATAAGCCCAATCGGGCTTTTGAGTGCATGGCAATAAGGCCAAGCGCTTATTTCAGGGTTCAAAAAAATATAAGACAGGGTCTTATTTTTGGGGAAACACTGTAGGATATTGTAAAATGCTTCTTATGAGTAAGATATGATCCAGTACAAGAGCATTCCTCTCTGGCTAACTTTGCTATCCAAAACAATGCAAAGTATGTTTAAAACTAGGCTGTGATAGCAATTGTATTCACCATTTTACCTCATGATACTTGAATAAAGCAAAGAAAAGTCTCAGATTAAATATTTATAGTGTTGATTATACCTTATGGCATGTATAATATATGCATATATGTGCAGTGCACCCACCCATTTTCACCCTTACAGTAATAGGAATGTGTGCTTACACTTTCTCACATTTTAAAAATGCTTATTTAATCAGTGTTAATTAAACTCAATTGTTAAAAAAGGCAAATGTATTTCTATCAGTACAATCCAAATTTTACAAATTTTTATTCTTGATCTTCAAAACAGGACAAAGATGTTGCACTTTGTGTCAACTACTCTGCATAAAATATTAGATACTGTGATTTTGCATACACGAATTATGTGAAGTATTAAAAGGCAAGACATAAAGCTCTTTGCAAAGGGAAAATGGCACACATTATTAAAAATAAAAGCTTCCAAAAATATATGTAACAATGCTTTTCAATAAAGTAGTAGAAGTGTTAGAAAAATTATGTGTCTCTATGCTTTCCTATAATATTATAATGTTATATACATGTGATAATGTATTAATAATTGGTTCATCCTTGATGGATTGGATGTACAAGATCTCTGAGTTTTTAATGAATTTTTTTCATTGTCATACACTCCATGCCATCTGCCACTCAAATGCAGCTTAAAGCAAAAACTCTATAGCAAGCATTAATAAAAGATACTTTGGTGTACGTAGTGATGCCAAAGCCAAGAAATGATGCAGTTGCTTTTAAAAGTTACAGACCACTGCCACATTTGCACTGTAAATTCCAAACAACTATAATTGGACTTAAAACTGGGGCACTGAACAGCTGTAGTTAATCACATGACTATGTGGCAATAGCTCTTATTGGTGTTTGCAGGACCTCAAATTAAATTGCGATTTTTAAATATGTTTAAAATAGAAACAGGAAATAAAATCCTGCACAACTGCCAAATCTTGAAAATTTTTAATATTCTTTCATACACACTCTTGTAATCTAATGCAAAATGCTGAAATACTATAAGAATTTACTTGGAAAAGTTTATACTTATGAAATATTTATTCTATTTACATAGACATATACGTAGATTTATAAATGTATAGAATTATATATAGTCTCTGCCCTAAATATTCTTTTCAACAGTGCTTTATATCAGCATTTCAGTTAAATCCTTCCTTCCTGCACATGTGCCATCAGAAGTTAATGTTTTGTTTCAAGCTGAGCAAGCACACCCAAGCTAGTTATAAGTCAGTTTATTGACAAGAAGTACTTCAGATAGTTACAAAGGAATGCATAGAACAAGTCATACAGATGCAAACCATGGGAAAGATAACAAGATGTAGTATGGGTGGCCAGAGTGAAGCTGTAGAAGACAATGTAGTGCAGGTTCAGAAAAATGGGGAAAGGGAGCCGCTGAGAAGCAAAGGTCCATGACATTCCAGAAGTTAATAGCAGAGAGAGTATTCAACCAATCCAAGAGTCAAGCAGCATAACAGAAAGCAAGGCACAAGAAGAGAAAGTCCAGGGTCGAAGAGTTGTTTCCAACAGAGGGGTAGTCACTAGCTACTGTTCTTGTAGCTGTGTCTTTATTAAAAGTGTTGGCATGTTTCCTTCTCAAGGAGGCCATGAGTAGCTGTCACATTTTGGGGCTGGGCACCTTTCCAGGATAAGGCCCCTCATCACCTGACTCCAACCTTACCTGCTTCTGGTGATTAAATGCTGACTGTTTGATTGTCTACCAACTCCTGAGGTTTGTAACTTGATGGATCAGGCCCTTGGGTTCAGCCTATGACCTTTGAGCAGTTACTTCTTCGAGTTCCTATAAGATTATGCTTGTACCATCAATGATAATGTCTAGCCCTCCTGTTTCCTGCCAGCCTCTTTTTCAATTGCCTTTGATTTTTCCAAGCATCAAGGCCTTCTCTAGTGACTATTACTTTTCCAGTATGTGTTTATGTTGGTATATTAGGAAGACTAGATGCTTTCAAGATCACACCTTCAATATCTTGCAGCAATCTTTCTTTTTATGACATGCTTGAATTATGCGGTTTTTTGAAAATTAATGTTCACTGTTTCCATTAGTGTTGTTTGTCAAATTAGAGACAATATGGTAAGAAAAATATCTATTAAAGCTGAATAGAGAATGTTATTTTTCTTCTCTATGTAGTGTAGCATTTTCCTTTTCTTCTTCTTCTCTCTTTTCTATATATACTTTCTTATGTCCGGTACTTTATGACTAAAGGCTTGGCAAATTTTAATTGTACATTCATGAAGGATTCATCAATACTATTAATGCATGAAGAGAAAAAAAAATGTCATCAAGCAGGTTTAATGATCTGGCTCCAGTTCCTTGAAAATACCTAATGTACACATCTATCAGCTTTGCTACTGTTGTTTTTTTTCCAGTCAGGTCAGTGATAGATGCAATGAAAACAAAGCCAGAGAGGGAAAGACCTAAGCAGGGGGAACTTTTATGATCACTCAGTGATAGAGATGACAAAATATATAGCTAAGGGGAGTTTCCAGTGAAATCCATCAAGCTTGCATCTGCCTCTGGATCTCTTCCCAAATATGAAAATATATAGACTTGAGGATAGCAGAGAGTGCAAGAAGCGAAAGTTCTATTGCATAAACAAATATGTCTTCAGTTTTCCCTTATTTCATTTTTTCCCAATTTTCAGAGCAGACCAGTCTCAGGAATGATCAATCTTATATCTCTCAACTTTCATTATACTAACATTTGTTTAATATAATTCACTTGGAAGAAGGAAAAGAGAGTAAGACAGAAATTCATATGTATTCTACTATTCTTTTTAATATGTCTTGCTTGTGTGACCTTAGACTTTCACCGAAATTTAGATTTTTTTTCTTTTATTTTTAACCTTATTCAGTGTAATACATGTAATACAACTTACTTTCTGTACTGAGATTACCTCTGGTTTTTTTAACTCTAAAGTTGCTATTGAAACCCCTTTAATTTTTTCCTTTCCCCTCCAAATTGCTTTTTAAAACCCTGCTTTCTTTCTCATCTTTGTCCTGTCCTAACTAAATGTGTCTTTACAATATTTGTGTATGTTCTGGAGTGGACTTCCTGCTGAATTATTGTCCATTATCTGGGCTGCACCTGGATAACCCCTATAAAGCAGAGTTATCCAGAAAGCAGTGGTTATCCAGATTTTTGCAGACCAGATCTAGAAGTCTGGTAGTCTTAACAACCTGTTAACTTATTCTACTGAATAGCAAATGGAAGAACCACTCTATGAACTCAGGAGCTGAAAGAACCAATCAAAATATGAGACCATCATGAAGAGTCATCAACATTGAATGTATCTTTACAACCATCATTGTATGTAGCAAACACATTTTTGAATTAAGAAGCTGTTTTATTATGCCTGTTGCCATGGCATAATTCCTTTCAGATGCCATGGAAATGTATCTGAACAATTCATATATAAATTCTGTAGTTTTACTGAATAGGTACTCTAATTGTTAAAAAGTGATTTACACTCCCAGGGAAAAAAATTAAAATAAATTGAAATAAAATTGAAAAGCATTGAAATAGAATGAGAGATAATTGTAGAGAACCTTTGTAGTCATATATGGAATGTTTTCTTTGTTAACCCATTAGTATGAAAAAGAACAAAGAATTCTAATTAATGTTATTCATTCTAATAAATTTGCAATGACCGTGCAATATGAAAGTAGACAATCAAGTTAGCACAGCTTTCTAATGTATACATATGGATTCCTTTGAATTAAGAATTTTGTTGTGTGAAACAAAAATAGTGATTATGACCAATTTATGTAAATATCTATTGGGCACAGCAATGATGCATGGCATCTAACCTGCTTCATTTGCTTTCAAGACAAGCAAATGAGTATATTTTTCTATTAATAGATTTCTGGCATTTCATCCAAACTTACACTGTTCCCTCACTGTGTTGAACATTTATCCTGTGCTTCAGTAAAACACAAATCATAGTTCTTTATCTTTTCTTCCTTTCCAATGAGACAGATAACTATTTGTGATTTTATAAATAGTGAAACATATGTGTTGGCAACCAATATAGTTTTACCCCATGTCAGTAAGATTCCACAACCTTCACAAAAATGTCTCTATAGAACTAAAAAGAGCAACTCTACAATAAATCATGCGATTTGAGCATCAGATCTACTTGGGACACATTTTTTCTCTTTAGGAATAATGTATTAATTTACATATTTGTTTCTAAGCAAAGACAGACACTGAGAATTCCAACATCACCAGTAATAACACAGGCAGCTGTTTTATGAAAGGATTTATATTGGAATAATCACCAAGGAAACCAACTGTCCTTTCATTTTTTAAGAGACTGATCATTTTTGAGATAAGAGTTTTAAAAGCCTTTTTATTCCCTTATTTGGCATTAACTATTTTTATTTTAACCAGCTTCTTCACTGGTCCTTTCTGACCTAGCAAACTCCTTCAATACAAAAATGAAACCAGCAGCAAACCTATACTATTATTGGGAATTGAAGCACACTTTAAGGTGGTATCAAAGGAACCATACGGAATAACTTGTATTCAAAGAGAAGCCAAAGAATGAAAAATGCAAACTAAAATTCAAAGCTACAAGTTCCATGGGATGAACTTGGATATAACACTAAATCAACATTTCTTTCAAATATATCAGCATCTATCTCTCATATTTGACTATATTGACAGGAAATTATAGATGTTAGAGTTTGACATATATGGAGGTGGGGGATATTCCATTCCATTTCCTCCTTTTCTATTTTAAACCAACAGTGACTTCTTACTATGTCTAAATCCAAATAAACCGATTACCCTTTGCAGTGTAGGTTTTTTCTCCCAGGAGAAAAGATATAGAAATCTAGGATTATGTTTTAATCTTTCTTTTAATGTTTTTGTTATACTTACTAAAAGGTGTTCTGGTGCTTGATTTCATGTGGGAGATATGAATCATTTATAAATAAAATATTTGAGTATGAAAAAGCAGATGGGGAAGACAGTTTTGAGCTAAAATGAAATATGGTGCCTAAATCTGTCTTCCAAAAGTATTGTTTTTTCCCTCCTCTGGGGAAAAAAAAGCATCTTTGTTTTTATTACATCAGAGGACTTCTGATTTTTTGTGTTGCACTTTCAAGTTATGAAAATGGTGTAGAAATTATTTTGTGACATACTTCACTGTCATCTCTCTTGTTGCCTGCACTTCCTGACCTAAAAAAGCCCACTTGGAGGTATAGCATCATTATATTTTTCCTTGGGATCTAATTGAAGTGAGGAAGCCAGGGATACTGAATTCCCCGAGAATGTTAGGCTCCAAAACCCAAGAAAAACACGTAGTGATTCTTCCAAGTAGACAGAATCTTGTCCGACTGAAGGAAACTACTACCTACATGAAACATACTCTGGGAACTATTAGGGAGGGGTTGTTTTCACCCTCTTTCTCTCACACAAACTATCTGAATTGAATTGTTTCTTAATCCTCTGGAATGCACTCTCTACCTCCTGGGAATTCAGACTACATTCCATAATATACTATGATAATAATTTAATAAACGCGAGTACCCTCCTCATATATATTTTGGTTACATTGTAACTAAATAAGTATCGGAACACTCTACTCCACTTGTAAGAATTAATTGTTTATTAGATTTCTAAGGCTGATTTCTAAGTAATTCACCAATTACTTTGGGTAGCTTATAGGGGTTAAAAACAGTAGAAGCCAAACTTTAGATTAAAAGAAAACCATATGGAGGAGGAAAATCACCCCCAAACTAACATATTTATTCAATGATTAGCCTAGGAAAGTATGTCAAAATAATCTCTGCCTTAGCATCCAGGGACAGAAATTGGATTTTAAAGTGAAAGCAATCCAGTTGCTGCAATTTATATAACTTTTTCTTATCCCAGTTCTATATTTTTTTAAAAAAATTGGGAAAATCTTGCTTACTCTCCTTTCCAATTCTTAAATGTTAAAGCAAATATTTTGGTTGAATATGTATTAATTCACCAAGTCAGGGCATATCAACAAATTCCCTCTTTCTTTACCAATCATGTTAGTTGGGTTTACATGTTGTAGTAAGTCATCATGCATTTGTTTGCTTTGCCTTAATACTATTTAAAAATTTAACCAACTGTGATTAGTAAACCATAACTGATGCTGAGCATGATGTGCGAATCTAGCCATTCTGGCTTACCAACTTTGTTCAAACTAACCATGGCCGCATATTGTATATTTTTAATCAATAATTGTTACTTGATTTCTCAGCCCTCTGCTGCAAAATAAGTAAGATAAATTTAAGCATAATACTACCTAAGTTATTCATATCATGTCCTTGATCAGTTTATTGTTCTAAGGTGTTTTTTATAGCTATCTCTAATTTTGTTTTATGATTGTTGCCAAGAGTTAAAAATGCATTCCAACAATTATTTTTGTAATAAAGCATCCAAAAGCAGGTTTTGGAAGGGCTAATGGATACTGAAAGAATGGAAAGCTAAAAATAATTTCAATTCTATTTATAAGAATGTATTTTTCCACTTTTCTCTTGGGAAGTGCTAACATAGGTTAATTATTTATATCTATAAAGATGAAATTGGGGAAAAACAGCTTTTGGGTTTGTTTGTTTTCATTGGTTTGAACAATTTGGAGTTTGAAAGAATATATGTCTATGGAGATTCTCAGTCATCCAGGTCATGGTTGTCCCAAAATTCAAGAGGCAACTGGACTTTCTGGTCTTTCTTTGAATAATTTTCCCTTCTCATCCAACAAGCTTATTCAGCTCTGACTGGATGGTGGTGAATGGAAGGATTTATACTCCTTGCAGACAGCTGCTCATTTGCATTCTTTTAGGGAGTCGCTGAGGCCACCTGGAGGTTTGTCGTCAGAGTCACAGTCCTTTCAACAGTTCCAAGAAGGCTCCACACCCATTTTGCACTACTCAGGTGACCCTGATGACACAGATAAACCTCTAGGTGGCCTCAACGACTCTTTAAAAGAATGCAAATGACCAGCTGTCTGCAAGGAGTATAAATCCTTCCATTCCCCACCATCCAGTCAGAGCTGAAGAAACTTCTTAGATGAGAGGCGAAACATCTTCAAAGAAAAAACAGAAAATCCAGTTGCCTCTTGAAAAAGCATCTTTGGGACATTGAAAGAATATAATTCTAGTGCTATCTTTTACTCTGTCAAAAGTTACATGCATGTTGACGTAGATCCTTCTGTGTTCCAGACAACTTCACACAAAGGAAACAGTAGAAAGTTTGAGCCTTTCTATTCTACACTTCCTTTGAACAGCATACTGTGGGTGGATCTAGGAGTGTACAAGCAAAAAAGCTGTAATTGTATAATTAGTACTAGGAACTGAGTCTTTTTCATGATGTTATACTAGCTTGGGGCAAAAATAGGCTATTAAACTGAAAGTTCAATACTTACTTAGGGATATGCTCACTGAATTCCATTGGTTTAAATCTGAGTAGTCATACATAAGGTTACAAACTTGTTTTATTATATTTAATGTATAGCAAGGGACACATTAAGTATTTTCAACTGTTATTCCTAATGAGATGCCAGACTTTATAGAGAATTAGTCAAACTGGTAAATAAAGCCGGTTTAAATATATATATATAAACCTTATAGATAAAAACCTTACATATGTAAAAAAACTTATATATAAACCTTATTCTAGAAGGTAGATAATATATTTCCTATTCATATTGCAGTAAAGAGAAATGAGAAAGAGTTATTTGCTTTTGGTAGGGCAGGAGAGAATTTATTCTAGGGAGTCCCTGCTCATATTCTTGATTGTCTGAGGATATTTAATTTAACCTTCAGTAGTTTGATGTTCAGATGTACAAAGCAATAAAGATAAGGGAAGGAAGGAAGAGCCATTTTACAATAAAATGCTTACCTCTGATTGATTTGCACCTGTCTTCCACCCTTATGTTAGGATGCCAGTGAAATAATAGCTGAAATGAAATCATGATGGAAAGGTTCATGTTAACACAATTTATTACAGTTGAAATAGATTTTTCTTGAGGGAAAAACAGTTCCATTAGCCAAACTTCTACATTTCATCCTTTTTATTTCAGAGTGCTTGGATGGCTTTTTTTAAAAAATTTAATTTTAGGATATAGTTTGAGAACTTATTTCTGCAATTTATTATATATTTTAGTATTTTTTGAATACAATATTTATAACAGTTATAATGAGAGTGAATAACATTGTCTAGAATTTGTCATTTGTTATAGTTAAAGATTGATATTCACTCTTGAATTCAATGTTTGTATGATAAATTAGATGAATTTTGCATTTAGTAGGACAAAAGAGCCAGTTTGGCGTAGGGGTTAAGCCATTAGGCTAGAAAACAGGAGACTGTGAGTTCTGCCTTAGACATAAAGCCAACTGGGTGACCTTGGGCTAGCTACGTTCTCTCAGCCTTAGGAAGGAGGCAATGCAAACTTCTGAAAACTCCTGACTTATCCTGGCAGTCTTCAAGAATCAGACACAAATGAATGAAAGAAAAAAAATAAAAGGACAAAATGCTCTGCTCTTTTCAATGGGTAGCCATGTTAATAAATATTTATTAAAAAATATGTATTTATAATTCTATGTAAAACATATTTTTCATGTAATAATAACTGTTATTATTATTACAGAAATTTATACAGCTAATGTTACCCTTGACTTGGCTCTTACATTACTTCTGTAATGTTGCAAATTATATTTCTGGGATTCAGCAACAGCCAACGTAATATGTCTCATTCAATCATATAAGCTAGATAAGATGTGACAACTTTGGGAAGCAAGAAGGGAGAGATACAATGCCCAAAGCTGATAATCATTAAAACCTTAGGGCTTATTTAGAACAGTCTATGAGATGGTCTGTTAATTTCATACTAATATAATATAATAGAGGTTGAGAGAGGATGAATGCTGGTATTCTTTTTTTTAAACAAAGAAATAGAAAACATGTTGTTTTAATATATTTACTATTTAAATTTGGCACTATTTAAATTTGCCTTTAAGCTATTTAAAGGAGGCAATTGAGAAATACTGGCTAAATCTGTTTTATCCCAAATGCCCAGATGTTCCAAGGATAAAGGTGGAATCGCAGTTAAGTCTCATTCAGATGGCCATCTCCAATAGCATGAAGGGATGATTCTGTTAAGGAATTGTGCAGAGCAACCTCTGGGCCCTGAAGGCTTGCAAAGTGAACCGTAATGTTGCAGTAGATATAAGTAATGATTCAGTCAATAAACAGATACGTTAAAGTGTATAAAAATAGTTTACTCAAAGAAATAGCACAGTCCAAATAACAGTCCGAATCATACACGTTCAGTCAGTCAGTGTTTAGAAGTACAGCAGTCTCCTTACCAGCCTTTCTTTGTCTTAATCAGCAAACAAAGATTTCAGCTTTCAAGCAATGCTATAATATCACAGATAGCTACACTATACTATACTATACTATCACAGATAGCTACACTATACTATCACAGATAGCTACGCTACACACAGAGCTTACTCTCAGACACGAAGTCAATTAAGCAATGGATCAGCAGAAGAGAGAGAACTAACCATGTTCTCTAGCTCCCTCTTGTGGCCGTTACTGCCAGTCAGAATGCAACAATGCATTTAAAGCTATATTACATATATACATTTAAACATTGATTTGTGGCTTGTTTATATTAACCAACCCAACCGTTTGGACAGAGTCCTGACAGATTCCATAGAAGACACTAAAATATACGCACCTTGTATATAGGTAGGATGAGCTTAAGCATAGCATCTGGCTTTGCAGTGCAAATATTCCATATCCTGAAAAGGAGGAAAGAAACCCCCCCCCCCAATCTATTTATTAGAGGGGGAAATGTTTTTTCCAAGCCCAGTTCTGCTTAGTACATGACATAATCAGAATTACAATGAGATGATTTGGAGATTATTTTTGTCCACAGCCTATAGAGGTATTTTTGTTCCTAATATTGCATTAGCCTGAGAAAGAAATTCAGGCTACATTCTGTATCTTTCTGGGTATTGATGTTCCTTCAGAAGTTGTGGGAACTTCATCACTGGAAGCTTTCAAGAAGAGGCTGGACTGCCATCTGTCAGAAATGGTGTAGGATCTCCTGCTAGGGTGAGGGGTTGGACTAGATGAACTACAAGGTCCCTTCCAACTCTGTTAATCTGTTTGTTTGTTTGTTTGTTTGTTTGTTTGTTTATCTTTAGAGAGCATATGTTAGGAAATGTATTTATGTTCCTGAAAATGAGACAATGTCGAGCCATTCAAAGCTTAAGAAAGAAAACCCCCAACTCCATTGAATTAGAGAAAAGGTACTTTTACTGAGTTTGAAATGATAGCAGCGAAAGCAAGGCAAGATCTGATTCAAACCGTGTGAAGGTTACACATTGAAAGTCACCCCAAATCCCTCTCCCCAAGGTCCAGAACTGAGAGTCCAATCAACATCCAATATAATGTTATGGAAAGCTCTTCTTCAGGTATTTCTCACATCTGGAGTCTGAGGACGGTTGGCCTTGACAGAGTATAAACAACTCCATTCAGCAGCGCCATAATTCATGAGTACAAACCTTCCTTCCAGTTCTCATGGGACTACTACACACCAGCTCGCTTCCCCACCCCAAATGCCAATGCCCCCCTCCCCATTTCTATGGCAGCCGATAGCAAGCACACTGCAGAAACCCATGCTGGAGATCCGGCTGACATTCAGCAGAGTGGGAAATACTGCCCAGCCAGCATAGCCAAAAACTATTCTACTTGGGAATTCTGAACGCTGCATCTGAAAGGGGATTCCTGCAAACATTTTGGTCACATCAAGTCTTTTCTTTACAATGCTGCCCTTTATCAATCAGTGGTATGTCTTGTAGCAAACAGCATTTATTGCTCAGTTTACTTTTTAATACTTGGAGCTTGAATGAAAGAGAAAATGAGGTCATGGCCTGTCTGAACAGATAAATGAGGTATTCATGAAAGTGTTCAGACCACATTGAGCAAAAGCAAAATACTGTGTTACCTAATTTATACAAGCTAAATACAGTGCTACAACTTATGAAAACACAGTTCAGTTCAAGGTCTTGTTTCCCAAATACCCTGACGGAAGAATGAATATACATTGGGAAGCTTAGGTTTATTTATTGTGTGCATGTATATTATTTCAAAATGAAAGTCAGTTTGATGCAGGGGTGAAATCCAGCAGGTTTTGACAGGTTCTGGAGAACCGATAGCGGATATTTTGAGTAGTTCAGAAAACCAGCAGCGGAAATTTTGAGTAGTTCAGAGAACCAGCAAATACCACCTCTGGCTGGCCCCAGAGTGGGGTGGGAATGGAGATTTTGCAATATCCTTCCCCCTGGAGTGGGGAGGGAATGGGGATTTTGCAGTATCCTTCCTCTGGAGTGGGGTGGGAATGGAGATTTTGCAGTACCCTTCCCCTGCCACGCCCACCAAGCCACACCATACCCACCAAGCCACGCCCACAGAACCAGTAGTAAAAAAATTTGGATTTCACTACTGGTTTGATGTAATGGTTAAAGGCATTGGATTAGAAGCCAGGATACCATGACTGCTAGACCTGCCTTAGGCAAAGAAAACGGCTGGGTGATTGTGGTCTCTCTTAGTCCTAGGAAGAAAGCACTGACAAAACCACTTCTGAAGATATTTTTCTCATAGTTGCCTGAACTCAGGATTGACTTGATGGACAATAACAACCATAATTTCAAAATAATTCTCATCTAAATGAGACCATATTGGTTTGTAAAATATTCATAATATCAACTAGAAAAGAATACCTACAATGTAATTAACACACTACATTCCAAAAAGTAAAATCTTGCTGCAAACCAAAAATCCTTCTTTAAAATTGAGCTAAGTTTTTATCGAAAGTGACAAATTTTACCTTAAGGAAAACTGTTCTCAGACTTCCTGCTGCTTTCAGCTGCTGGTAAAAGATAAGCTTTCATTTAAAAAAAAGTAAACCTATGTTTTTTCTCCTTAGTGAGATATAGTAAGGAATACACCAAGTTGTACCAAAGCAGTTCTTAGAATCTGGCATAGGTCCTTCTTCTTTTGCATCCAATATTTCTGTCAATGTTTCATCAATTACTGTAGTGTTCCAACTTGGTAATGACTCAGTAAGATTTAATTTTGTCTTCTAGTACTACAGCTTCTTGTAATTAATGAGTATTTTCTAAGATCTCTTGGATGTTCACATCTCTTTTATAGATAATTTCAATTATATCCTTCCAACTTTGTACATTAGCTTTTTTTAACCTTATCAATTCAAGGCTGGAATCTCCTTCTCAGTTTAAAGATGTTTTGGAAGACTTTCTTTGATTTGCTGTCTGTTTTTTGTCTTTGATGTCTTTAAATATATATATTATTATTATTATTATTATTATTTATTAAATTTGTATGCCGCCCAACTCCCAAGGGACTCTGGGCGGCTCACAACAATATAAAAAACCGTTAAAAAAACCATAATAAAAACAATTAAAAACAGTTAAAAACTCATGCATACCGTTTCATGGCCGGACCTCGCCAATTACAGAGGCGAGATCAATGGCCCCAAGCCTGCCGGAAGAGCCAGGTTTTCACCGCTTTCCGGAAGGCCAGCAGTGTGGGGGTGGTCCGGATCTCAGGGGGTAGCTGGTTCCAGAGGGCCGGAGCAGCCACAGAGAAGGCCCTCCCCCGTGGACCCGCCAGCCGGCACTGTTTAGCTGACGGGACCTGGAGGAGCCCAACCCTGTGGGATCTTACCGGTCGCTGGGAGCTATGTGGCAGAAGGCGGTCTCGAAGATAACCTGGCCCTGAGCCATATAGGGCTTTAAAGGTAATAACCAACACCTTGAATTGTGCCCGGAGACCAATAGGAAGCCAGTGCAGCTCGCGGAGGATTGGTGTAATGTGGGTGTACCGAGGTGTACCCATAACAGCTCGCGCAGCCGCATTCTGGACCAACTGTAGTCTCGGAACACTCTTCAAGGGGAGCCCGATGTAGAGCGTGTTGCAATGATCTA
>QLTV01001992.1:1731503-1777140 GCA_003457575.1 Thermophis baileyi
CTTTTCCGAGTAAATTCTGCCGGTAGAAAATGTCCAGCATGGCCGTTCCACCGAAGTCCAGCTCTCCGAAGTTGACGGTGGTCAGCTGTGCTCCGGCGGCCTCACAACTCGCACCAAGCACAGCAACGCTGTGACTTCAGGAAACATTCTACTCGCTTCTCAGCCAGTGAGCACACAGGCCCAGTTGATGATCAATGAAGGTTTCTTGTTCTTGTCTTCAGGCTAAGGTGAGTTCAGCTGTTTCCCAGCGGCCGCGGCATACTTGCAGTTTCATTCTCCAAAGCCTTAGTTCAAAGTTTTGCTTTCAAGTAATTCTGTGCTTCAGACAGTTGAACTAGGCCTCCCACACCTCGGCCCAAAAATTTTAATATCACTTCTTGTGTCTTCTAACAGCCCTCTGAAATTCTATATTAAGTTCCTTTCTGAGATCTTTTTCTTTGCTTTGTTTTTTGTTTTTTCCTCTTCTTGCCAATTTCTACCATATGTTCTCACATCCAGTTTCCTGTCTTCTGTTTCTTAATCTTTGGCATTCTCTTTCCACTTTTATTGTAGCAACCTTGGTTTCATTCGTAGGTCTTCTGGTTCTCTATGAGGTTCAAGACTTCAAAGAAATTTTGATGTTCTCCTTGAAAATGGTGGATATATAGTCAAGGTAACATCGTGGAATCTGGTTGGCTTACTTCTTCCACTTGACTTGACTTGTAACTTAAAGATGATCAGTTGTGACAGCTCCTGTTCACACCTGCAGTTATAACTGATCTCTTCATATCATGATTTCTTTGTGTTCTCTGTGTTCCCCATCTGGTCATGTTTTGGTAGAAATTGATGAGTCATTTTTACTGCTTTATTTTAGTTTTCTAGTCCATGCAGTTGAAATACATTTTCTTCATTATTTTCAGCTCTTGTATTCTAGTCTCCAATTACAAGCAGCATATATTGCTTGCAAGTTCTATCCATTTCAAATGGACCCTGATCATAAAATTCCTCCACCTTCTCTTCTTTTGGAAATTAATGGATGGAAACTAATCAAGGAGAAAAGCAACTTGGAATTAAGGAGAAACTTCCTAACACTGAGGACAATTAACCAGTGGAACAGCTTGCCTTCAGAAGCTGTAGGTACTTCATCACTGGAGGTTTATAAGAAAAGACTGGACAACCACCTATCTGAAATGGTATAGGGTCTCCTGCTTGAGCAGGGGGTTGGACTAGAAAACCTCCAAGGTCCCTTCTAGCTCTATTCTGATTGATTGATCTTTTGCATCAATCTTGGAACATGAACTTCGATAGCTGTTTTATTACAAAGTTACCTATAAAGTCTAATTAATATTATTTTGACTTCAGTTGCATTGTATGCAAGTTCTGTTTTCTTCCCGATTATAAACATAATGTCATTCTTTTTTTGTTTTTCATAAGATGGAATCTTGGGGGTTTTGTATCTCCAGGGTCTGGTGACATGTCATCTTTCCCCTGATTGGAGCTGGTTTGCAATTTGGGAGTCCTCCTAGACTCACAGCTCCTGCTCAATGAGAACTCCTGGAAACTACAATTGTTACAGTATACAGCAGCACACACAGTGTTGGGTATCTATAGGTTTGACCATATTACACCCCTGTTGCATAAGCTGTGTGGTCCCTCAGTTTCTTCCCAGATACAATTCATGGTGTTGATTGTTACCTTTAAAGACCAACATAACATGGGACCTTGTTAACCCTACGAGAAAGTTCAAACAAGAAGCACAACAATTAATATTAGCTCTCTCTTTATTGTAAAGTTTCATTAACTGAATCTTGCAAGTCTGAAAGTGATCCTCCCTTCCTTTTCTTTTTACTCTCTGAAAAACTAGGGAGGGTTTTTTCTGAAATACTTTCCATGCCCCCTCTGCTTTAATGAACTGAGATACCTTTTGCATGACAGTTGTTTAGTTTTCAGGTCTTCCCAGGATTGCCCCTTCCTGACATTATCTGCCTATCCCACCAGAGCAGATAGGATGGGCATGCTCCAGGTCCCTTGATTTAAACATTGCCACCTTGTAAGTCATTGGAAGCATACCTTTTCTGTTCCAGCCCCTGACTTGTGGCATACCGTTCCCCAAAATATGACAGTCTCACCCCTACCCTTTTAACCTTCAGAAGAGCACTCAAGATCTGCTGTGCCCCCAAATATTGGGAAAGGGTAAGGTTAGAATGGGAGAGATTGTGTAGGTTGCATCAGGGGAATGTGACTTTGGTGTCACGTTTTTCTGGTGGGGGGGGTATTTGTTTTATTCTTTCTGTTTTTATAGTTTTATTCTTGGTTATAAGCCAGCCAGAGTTTGGTTTTAAGATAAGTATCTATGCAAATATTTTAAATAAATACATAAAAATGCTTCTGAGGTTTCATATTTCCAATGTACTTCCCTTTGTAGTTTCAGATTTTCTTTTCCTGAATGCAAATTTCAACAACTACATTCTGAAAGGCTTTAATATAGTTGTGTCATAAACACCATTGGTATTGCTAAAATAATAACAATAATAACTTTTCCTGAGTAATATGTTGAGTGCCATTCAATCTGACAGGCCTATCATTTATTTATTTATTTAAAACTTATATGCCTCATCTCTCACTTCCGAGGCAATCATCCAGCACTATATCATCAATCACTTTATATTGTCTGTCTATGTGGCTTTCTTGGTTAAATACAGGAGTAGTTTATCTTTGCCTTCTCTTAATGCTGTATAAATGGATATCTTTGCCATTGTCACTAAAGAGATTGCGCACCTCCAACGCTCTCCTGTATCATTTCTGCCCATGGTAGGTGCTGATTGCTTTAGCTGCGCAGCTGGTATGATCTTCATGCCTTGAGTCACCCTGTTGAGATTATATTATATTCATTTTGTTTCCTTTTCCATGTCAGCAATAGGTTGCACTCAGTAAGAAGATTTTAGTGAGTTGTGGAAAGGCAGAAACTTGACCCTAAAGCCTTATCTAGGTATTCCATTTTTCTTGTATGAGGGCTAAATGTGCGGTAGGGCAGTAGGAGCACATTGTCTTTTCTGCCTTCAGTGTCAAAGTTGTTCTTTTGTTCAGCAGAGAGGTTTGCTTAAAGGTGTGTAGGTGGCTTATTCAATTGAATCTCCTCATGACATAACATAGCTGTCAGCAATGCAGCATCCACAAAGCAAAATCCACGACTCTTCCTCACAGATTTACTGTATGAGCAGAATTCAGAATTTTGTATTTGAAAGGAGGAGGGAGGAAAGATGGCTATTAGCCAGTGCTTGTCTCTCTAATCTGCATTAACATGGAGCCAATTTTATTCTGAGATGTGGAAAAAATGAGTTCAATTATATAATAGCAATACATAATTACTGCATTATTAAATCATTACAATTATTACAACATTATTAAACCCATAAGTATAATCATTATGGGATGTCCCAAGTGACAATAATATTAATCTCCAAGGATCTTTCTTAACAGCACACTTTAAACGGCAGTAAAAGTCAAGAGAGAAGGCACCATTCATATCTCCAAGGAAACACTGTTCCCTGAAGTTAAGGCCATAATTAAAAAGGCAATGATTTCTCATTTTCCCCAAATTTTCCTCAGGGAAGATGCCCTCAGCATTCCTATTCAGGACATGAATACTGCAGGGATAGGTTCAATTAGAAGCACAGTCTTGCAGATAGTTCTACAAATATACAGGTGCCTAATTAATTAGGGCTTGATAAGTCAAAACCAATGCTTTGAATTGCATCTAATAGCCTATTAGTAACTGTAGAGAGTAAGGATGATGGCTTTGACAGAATTATGTCAGCTCTATTTCCAAGGTAACAGGGGCAAAATATATTTGAAGCGCACCACAGATGGATAGTAGTTTATTTGAAAGAGATCCATCTCCCTAACTTGCAATGCTTGTATTATGTATGAGTGATAGATATGAGTGCCAACAAGTAGGCTCCTGCGTTTTCTACCAGTTATAGCTTGCAAATAATCTTCAGAGACCAGTTCATGTAGAGCACGTTGTAGTAATCTATGTAAGAGGTAACAAGGGTATAACTTACTCTTCAGGGCTTCTTTCCTAGAACGCTGAAACTGGTGCATCATCCAAAACTGGTGAAAGTCTTCCCTAGGCACAGCGTTCATCTGGGAAAGTTTCTGACGAGTTTGAATTTGGAACTGGTGTAATATAGCACTAAACTGAACAGCATTATCATAACCCAGTATTTCCAATTCCCAACCTTTGAAGGTGGACCAGAAGGACATCATGATCAGTGGTTTCAAATGCCACTGAAAGACCCAAAAGGACAGGAAAGGTTCACCCCACCATCCAGGAGCTGATAAGAGGTCAAGCATCAGGACAACCACTGTGGCTTTTGCCTCTGAACTGGAAAAGATCAAGGTAATCTATTTCATCTAGGTCACTATGTAAACCCACTACTCACTCCCCAACCTTTCCTACAAAAGATAGGTTGGAGATTGATCGTTGTCCAACCTGGGCATCTCGGTAACATGACAAACTAACATATTTTTTTTCAAATGACATATAGATAACACCCCTGACTAATCAATCCCCTTCCTCAAGTTTTTAATGTTTCAATGTTCTATAAGTCCCTTGTGACCTAGCTTTATCATCAGGCCTGGAGATTCCAGGGGACTAGGAATATCTTAAAATGGCTCTAATATTGTGTTTAATCCACTCTCCCCTGTACCAGATAGTTGTATTTTTAATAAGTCTATTTTAATAATTGCTTTTAATTGATTTATTGTTTTATTTTAATAACTGTATGCTTCCCAAAGTCATTTCATGTGAGATTGACAGCGATACAAATTTACTAAATAAATAACATGTAGCAGTGCTTTCATTGTCCAGCAGAATATCTACTACTTCACCCTCAGAATCCAGATTACTTAATAAGTAACTCAAAGTGGCAAACATACATAATAGTCCTTCCTCCTCCTATTTTCCACACAACAAGAACCCTGTTTGGCCCAAAGTCACCCAATCAGTTTTCATGCCTAAGATGGAACTAAAACTCACAATCTCCTCGTTTCTAGCCTGATGCCTTAACTGCTGGACAAAACTGCCAGAAATTAGCAATCTTATATTATCTTGGCCTAGGCATCTCTTCTGCAAAAGTATCTGAAATATAACAAAATATGTTGAATGAGAATGCTAACAGCTTACACAATTTTAGATGCTGTGGAGGTAAGTTTTGGGATGCCAGAATTTACAGGAGTGCCGTTGGCAAAACCATATATATTTTCTCCTTAATCATTTAGGCCTGAAGTATAAACTGCTTAATTTTTTAGGAACTCAATTTAGCTCAAACTCACATATAAAAACAAACGCTCCTTAAAAGTTAAAGAGAGTCTCCATAGAAATTTGTTTTTTATTAAAGAACAAATTTACAGAAGGCAATTTAAGGTGATGTTCTCCCTGATTGTTCTCTCCCTTACTTGTTCATACAAGTTCAAAAACGTTAATAATTTGACTATATTAACGCTGATTTTTAATTTATGGAATTAAATCTTAACAATAGGCAATATATTTTCTAAAATATGTTTTAAATCCAACTAAGTAAGTATTTAACCATATCAGTCTCATGAGCATAGACACATCCTTAAAGATGTTATACCCTGCCTACTACCAAGTGTTACACTGTTACTGAAATTTCTCAGTGGGATTTGAGTAATCATTTTAGTCACTAAGAAGCAGATCAAAGGTCATCTTCAAAAACTTACTGTGATTCATTCATCTTTTTCATGTTTCAGCAATGTATGTTGTCCTGAATGCTGCTTTTTGATTTGATTTGAATTTGATTTTTGTGCTCCTCTAATTTTGTTGAAATTTACAAGACAAAGGAAAGATGGAAGACTGCTAACTTTCAGTATTTATCTAAATTAAGTAATGTGGACATATTACAAAACAGCACATTGTCTTCCATCTGTTTGCCCATTCTAATGAACTGTTTTCTAAAAGGAACTGAAGCTTTATTACATTGGAAATTGAAGAATAAGGAGCAGATCTGGTGTCAAGCTGGGGAAAATCTCTTCAAATAACAACAGAACATAGGTTTGAGCTCAGAATAAATCACTTATTTTGATCAAGTGATATTGAAGTACTGAAAAGTCAAAATAATATTTTTTGCAACTACCTTTCGTAGAATTAGTTTGTTCAGCATTAATCTTGAAAAATTGCTTTTGAACACCTGCTCTTTAAAGCAACTTGTAAACTATATGATGATTTAACATGTGTGATAGGTTTGTGGCTGCTCCATAACATTTACTACATCTTTAATACATGAAGTCATCATTGCTTTAGCAATACCATTTTATGGTATTTACCATTTTATGTCAACATCATATATAAATAAAACAGTATAAATATTCAGTACACCATAGAGAAGAATGATTGATTCTCTAATCAAGGGGTGGGGGTTATTTATTATTATTTAATTATTATTTATTATTTTTAGTTCTTCTACATTGTATTTTTATTTTTTGTAAGCCACCTGGAGTTGCCGTGAGCGAGTAGGTGGCTATATAAATTTTCCAAAATAAATAAAGGAAATGATCTTCCATTTTGTCAAATCTGTTTAATTTGCTAATTTATGCATGCCTTGATGGGCTAATATTATGTTTCTTCCATGCTTTTTACATTTTAGAACCTCACACCCATTTAATATTAATTAGGGGCATGAAACCTGGACTGCAGAATTTGACTGATCAATCACAAGACATAGAATGAAAGATGATGATAGGATAAGTGATAGTGTAGAGAATCAGGGAGATGACCCTGATTAAATAGGCAAGAGCCATTGTATAAGCAAAGTCCCAGAAACAAGAATTTCTTCTTGGAGAAGATGAACTCTCTCACCAACACTGATAGGGCAAGCCACTAATGTATATAAAAAAAGAGCAAGCCACTTCCATCTAGCACTGATGTTGTTAGCTAGTTGGCTAATGAAACTGAAACAACCAAGATCAGAGAGCATCAAGGGCTGCTAGAAGTAATAATATACTTTGTTTTAATCTTGATCAAATAAACCAACATTGTATTCTTTCCTTTTACTTCTAACAGTCTTAATCTGTAATTCATTCAACTATTATCATACGATTTTATTTCTCTTCTTCTTTGTCCCATTCTGCAGAGTTCTTTAAGGTTTTAACAATCTTCTTTTGTAAATCCAATAGGAAAAATTATCCACTCTCTTGTCATTTGTATTTCCATTTTAAATTTTAAAACCTCACCAGTTTCTTTTGTGGGTCCAGGAAAACATCATTTCTGGTCATTGTCATGGCCAGTCAGTTGTAAATCCATTTTCAATGCCATCTCTATCTTGTCAGATAAAATTTGTTCTGCATTTGTCATTTATTCAATAACATGTTTTGGACATAGTCTGTTCGTAGAAGCAGACATCCTTACTGACATTGATGATATTGTGGTTACTAATTTCTGATTCCATTTTTCAAAAAGTATCCTTCAGTATTTTTATTGTTATATTGTTTTGCATCATTTTATAGACTTATATATCTTTCCTCTATCTAATATCTTTAGCCCCCTGTAGTGTCCAGTTGTTGAAATCATGAAATTGCTTGTGTTTTTATGCCATGTAAAAACCAAAACAGGATATATTTCCCATAACTACACATCTACACTGGGCTAAGTGCAATCTAATATGCAACTGAACAACGTTTGTATTCAACAAAAGAGAATAGTTAGGCTGTGTAATTCACAGAAGGACAGCTTCTGTTTTTTACTTGTTTCAGTTGAAGTATTACAAATAAAAAGTCTTGATAAAAAAAATATTGTATATCATTCAGAGATCTAAATTGGGGGGGGGTGTCTTTTCTAGCTTTGTCATCTGGGCATGAAACTGTTCTTTCTTCTCTATTTTATAATTTACAATTTAAGTCTGACTTTTTTCATGTTCCCCTTTTGTGTGAAGACTTTAGATAAGTTATTTCAATCCTTTTTCTATTAATTATTTAAATTATATCACTACAACACTTTCTGTCAGTTACTATAAAACATTTTCTTTAAACTGGTGATTAAAATTTAAATATTTAGTGTGAAAGTCACCAATTAGTCACATATTAATAAATTCATTTGAGACACAGAGCCTTATATTTTTATGGGATTCTAATTTCTTTTGAGAGTGATTAGTAATTCTTTCTGTGATGAAAAATAATTTCACAGTGATTTAAAGAATCGCATAATTAGGTCCTGTGTAGAAGATTATTGAAAATAACATTCTGGTTACAAAAAGGAAAGTTTTTTCCTCATATTTATTCTTATGAGTACTTTAATCAATTAATCAATTAAAGCATCAATTATGTACATTCATAAAAGCAAAAGATTCACTTCTGGTTCTGAATGAACATAGTTACTTAGGGCAGACTTCCTTAACTCAGCGTAAGTTAATTAACTTAATTTTAATTGATTCAATGGATTTACTTGAAGTCTAATTAAATTTAGGCCAATTCAACTATATGTAGGATTATTTATAGCGAAAACACAATCTTAATATTCAGTTGAAAAGTCTTACTGAATTTGGTGATGTTACTCCCAGGTAGAGCAATTACAATTGTAAAACTAAGATTATTTATTTATTTATTGCCTTTGAGTAAGTCTTTACTCCTGTGACTGCATAGAGAAGTGTAGGAAGTTTTCTTGGCAACATTTGCAGAAGTGGTTTGCCAATGCCTTGTTCCTAAAGCAGAGAAGGGTCATTGTTCCAAAGTCATCCAATTGGCTTTCATGCCTAGAGCAAGACTAGTTTCTTTCATACCTAATCCATGCCTTAACCATTAGATCAAACTTCCCTTATAAGGACTATAGTTCAGTGCTTCCTATCTTGGCATTGGGCATACCAGTTGGAAATTCTCAAAGTCATCTGTCTATGGAGATTCTCAGTCATCCAGGTCATGGTTGTCCTCAAAGTGGTTTTTCAAAAGGCAACTGAGCCCTAGGATGAGTCTTATATATTTCACATAAGAGATTGATGTTGTTTATGAAAGACATGTAGTAAGATGTGATTTCTCTGATTAATAAACAGATATTGCAAGCAGATTTCAATATTCTATTGTTAGTGGGCACTTGCATTTCTGAATAAAATCAGTTTCTGCTTTACTAGAAATCCTTATAATTTACATGTTAATTTAGATGTAAGTCCCCTGTATTCAATGAGATAATATTTTTAAGTAAATCTGCATGGGGTTGAGAACTTTATTGTGAAAAAATATATAAAAGTAGAAAGACGGGCATAGAGGCTGAATTTTAAAAAAAACTAACATTCAGGGATATTCTCAACCATTATTAAGAAACACTACAGTTTTTCCAGCATTACTGGAAGTATATTGTTAATTGGAAAGTTTGGAGTGATATAGAAAATATTTGTTCTCTCTGTTTTGAAAGATATTTTTTCATGTTACTATGTGGTTCAGGGAAAGAACAGAGGATACCCCTGGAAAAAAACCCTGTTCTGTAGGAAAGCAAAGGACAATTAAGGCAAATTGAATAGGATTCTATATATAGCAAAGATGTACATTCATTCTTAGCACTTTCTTCTTTTTCGAGCTGGTGATGTTCTGATGTTCCCAGGTACATTTAGAAAAGCTTTACATCTTTATTAAATTATCACTCAAATACAGACCTCAAAATTTACTGGTAGTATCTATGTAAATAAATTCTGAGATTTTCAACAATTAAAGTCAGAGATAGTTTGAACACACATTTCCACAAGTAGACATGTAAAGATGTAAAGACTATTAGTCTTCCTATCTGACATAGGCAATTTAATGGAAATAATAGTTTGAGGACTATGCTTAATTAAGGTAGGCATGCAGATTATGATTTGAGGTTAAATGACATTTTTCTGTATCAGTTTTAGTACTTTACCCTTCCAAGCAGCCATTGTTTTCCAATTGCTCTTTAAAGGTTTCATTTTAATTGCTTATATCAAAGATGATGTATGGTAGAGCAAAAGATGTGGCAGAGACAGTTTTTTTAAAAGTTTACATGCCCATATTACAATAATCGAAACAGAAAAAATAGCAATACTATGAACAATTCAGTTTACCGAATAACAAATTATTAAGCTACAAACATGGCTTGTATTCTTCATTTCAACTCTTCTGATTTAATGCATTCCAGATGCATTGGAGTAATACCCCCAAACTTTCCAGTCAGCATAATTGTGTTGTTCAAGAAGAAAGATGCCAAGATGAAGAAGACGGCTGGAATCACAGAGGTCCTATTGAACTCAATGGGGCTTAGTTCAGAGAAAACATATTTTGTGAGGTCATGTCAGTCTGCATGTAATTTGTCGTCAATGTGTACAGTAGTGCTGAAACTAGAGTGCTTATTTGCCTCAATACTTGATTAGCCAAACTGTCTGGCTATTGATAATAAATGAATTGTGCATGTTCATAAGATATAGCCATTACCGTTCATCAGTGTTTCAACATTTCAGGTATGTAAATTCGATTTGAAAGCTGTCATTAGTCAACTCAGCTCTTAATCACAGGTTGGAACACTTTTCCGCCCATCTCAAATTAAACAGATTGGAGTACTGTGCTCAACTAAATGTTGAAACTCATTGACTTCTGGATTTCAAATATCCTGTTGGGGGCAAATGTGATTAAAAAAAAAAGAATGTAAAAAAATCAATTGGAACCTTCTTACTATGTGATTTTCCTTGACACAGAATTGACAAAATATTTCCAATTTATTGTTCCAAATAGAGAACCATTCTTGGATCCCCTTGTGCAAATTAACAATAATGCCCACTTGATGAAAACCATTGATCCCACAGAGCCCTAATGAACTATTTGATGCTGTTGAAGTGCAAAGGAATATTATAGAAAGCTAATCCAGAAGTCCATTCAAATAATATCTGACATACTTATGTACAGCTCTTATACTATAATATCTTTGCTTCGTGTCTACTGTAAAAGTTTGGAACCAATGTTGTAAGGAAGGGCTTTGAGCAGATCTGTTTCAGTATTCAGCATAGATGCTTTCCTGAAACATTTGTCACTTGTACTTTATAGTGCACAGATTTTATGGCTCAAGGCAGAGACTCTCAATATGTTTGAAGTTGTAACAGAATGTGCTCTGTCAACTGCACTTTAGCAAGTTCATCAGACAAGATGCTGCTTCTGGAGTAAGCACTTAACTAGCTATTTGATATTTTCATGTCCTGTCCTGACATTTTAGAGAACTATCATACTGAGTTTACATCACCTCATGAAGAATGAAAGGCATGAAATCAGCCTATATTCTAAGCACAGAAATAGTTGAGTTAGGATTTAGGCTGAGCAGTATTAAAACCCTTTTGCTATCTCATGCACAAGAACTGACAAAGGAGGACAGCATAAATTTTTGACAATGATAGTCCATTTGGGGATTGAAATTCTAGATAACCACTGGAGGACAGAAAAAGAGATACAGAAAACTTTTAACTCTTTGCTGCCATCTAGGTCGTATATTTGGGGGAAGCTGAAATGTGAACAAAATGGGGGCAAAGAGAGAGACCTCTTCTTAACCACCAGATATTTGCAGCCATCATTCTATTTCTTTCCCAAACTCCACATGGGAATACTATTTTGTGATAATATAGAATTTCTAGGAGGAAAATAGAACATTTTCTTCAGAGAAGTGTCCAGGGAATTCTAAAATATCATTGCACTGCGTTTGCTCCTAGATTGATTCTAAGTAAAAGCAATTGCCGTCAGCCAATATGTTCTCTTTGCCACCGAGATGAAGCTAGCAGAAAAACTAAAAATGACAAAGGAATCTGTTTTTCTCAATCGTTTTGCCTGTTTGCATATATCTCAATTTCAACTTAACAGCTTTCAAATGAGAACTTTTACCACTTCTAAAGATTGTCTTGCTTCAGAAAAAACGAATAAGTGCACAGAAATGAAAAAGAATAAAGAGTTATTGGAGCATTAAGCATGAATACAGTATATAAGGGAATGGCATCAAGGTAAGGTTTTTCATAATGTGGTAACAAATGATGTCACCTCCTGCTATCGAGGCAAACAAAATATAAGTAGAAGAGATTGATTTGAATACTGCAGTAAAAAGATCAGTTATTCTATACATCGGATGCATTGGTGCAGAAAGAAAAAAAGTAAGTAGTGAATCCAGAAGGATATGAAATGCAAAAAGTACACACTGACAGTTACACTTAAGCTACTGATAGATTTTATTGCTTTCCATGAGTGCTCACTTTAAGCTTATGAATAAGAGGGTCAGGAGGTACTGATATGTTTTTCCACAGGTTTAGAATATGGCAATAGCAATAGCACTTATATACCGCTTCATGGTGCTTTACAGCCTTCTCTAAGCAGTTTACAGAGACAGCATATTGATCCCAACAATCTGGCTCCTCATTTTACCAATCTCGGAAGGGTGGAAGGCTGAGTCAACCTTGAGCCGGTGAGAATTGAACTGCTGGCTGTCAGCAGAATTAACCTGCCATGCTGCATTCTAACCACTGTGCCATCACGGCTCATTGCCCATTCTAAAACTTGGTTAATTTATTCTTTCTTATGTGGATTGGTCTATTTCTACTAAATAAATAATAAAGATGTTTTGCACATCAAGGTGTTTTTGTGCAAACATCACAAAAAACACAATTTGTGTTATTTCTGCAATGGTAATATGCAGGGGTGGGTTCTAACTTACCTTGCGGCCGGTTCGCTTCCTCCCGGGCCCGGGCCTGCACCTCGTAGGGGTGCGCGTGCTTTGCGCGCGCATGCATGCGCAGTGCCGGAAATTCCAAAAAAAATCCCCCCCAAAAAAGCCAAAAACAAGATGGCAGCGCATGCACAGTGCCAGCAACTCAGCTTCTGTGCATGCACAGAAGAAAAAAAAATTAAAAAATTCCCCCAAAAAAATCCAAAAAAAAAGATGGCGCCGTCCACGGGCCGGCACCGACCGAACCGGCTCTGTGATGTCACCAGCGGGTTGCTACCAGTTCCGGGCAAACCGGTCCGAACCGGAAGGAACCCACCTCTGGTAATATGACACCATCATGACTTGTTCAGATGTCTATGTTTGTAAGCAATCCTAACTATTTGCACTATTTGCATACACTAGTCTTATTCTTTTTCAGGGTAAATCATGTTCTGCAGTGCATAAAAAGTAATATATACAAATTAATGGCATGAGATTAAAAAAAATTAAACATAGCTAAAACTAGTTTATAATAAAAATAAAATAAAATATGGCTCCATGTAGATTAAAACGCTATCTAGAACAGCTCCATCTTTAACATCTACCGAAACAGGGATGGTATATGGTTTACTTAAGCATTGATTGCTACATCAGCCATAATGGGTTGAGTTGACATATAGCATAGCTTACAAACCACAGTGCCTTGATTCACATAACATACCAATCTAAAATCAAATAACCCACGTTCTATCTTAAATGTGATCTATGAATTTGGAAGGGTATTTTTCTTTGACATGATCAATAAAATGATTGTTACTAATAATGTATTTGGGGCTTGTTGTTTTTCAAAATCTCTGCTACCATTGTGTAAATGTTTGGATTTTGCAGTTCAGACATCCTAATCTTGATGTTAATGAACAGATGTTTTCTTGCAAGTAGTTTTCCTTTATAGAAAACTTTTTATGTTATTTTCTTATTTTAAGAAATATACATACTTTGTTTGCACTTGGAGAAGTTCATCCCTTGTTTCTCTGAAATGCACATAATGCATCTTGGTTCATACATTCATCTGAAAGCCAAATATTTAATATAATTTTGTTGCAAAAGGAAATCAACAAAATTCTTCATTCTTATGTACCTGTATGGCTTAATTGCAGAGAATATTAGAAGCTGAACTCAGGCAGTGTCCATGGTAGTCAGATTATGCTCTGGTGTTTTCTCTTTGCCAGACAGAGCTGGGATTGACCATTATTCTGATCAACTCTTCATATAAAATGTAATAACTGTAGCTAAATGATACACCCAGAGGCTTCTTTTTCATAAGTACTTTTTTAAAGTATTTATTTAAAAAAAATACACATCGTTGGTACCTAGAATTGCATTTATTGGGAAGAAACTAGTCTCTAATGTGTAATGGTATGTGGGAATGATCTTGGAAACGTGGAAAAGATATACTGCCTAGGGAACAGTCAGATAAGAGGGAAGGTAGCCCACAAATGCATAGTGGTTAGAGCTAGAGGCTCAGGAGGGACCCACCCTAAGTTATCGGGCTGCAATGGTAATGGCGAGAGAATTGTGAAAAAAGGAACTGAACTTAGGCTGAGAATACAGAATACAGAATAACAGAGTTGGAAGGGACCTTGGAGCTCTTCAAGTCCAACCCCCTGCTCAGGCAGGAAATCTATACCATTTCAGACAAATGTTTGTCCAATCGCTTCTTAAAACTTCCAGTATTGGAGCATTCACAACTTCTGGAGGCAAGCTGTTCCACTGATTAATTGTTCTGTCAGGAAATTTCTCCTTAGTTCTAGGTTGCTTCTCTCCTTGATTAGTTTCCATTCATTGCTTCTTGTCCTGCCTTCGGGTGCTTTGGAGAATAGCTTGACTCCCTCTTCTTTGTGGCAGCCCCTGAGATATCGGAACACTGCTACCATGTCTCTCCTAGTCCTTCTTTTTATCAGACTAGACATACCCAGTTCCAGCAACCATTCTTTATATGTTTTATCCTTCAATCTCAACATATTTTTTACATTGTGGCAACCAAAGCTGGATGCAGTATTCCAAGTGTGGTCTTACCGAAGCATTATAAAGTGGTATTAACACTTCACATGATCTTCATTCTATCCCTCTGTTTATGCAGCCTAGAAATGTGTTGGCTTTTTTGGCAGCTGCAGCACACTGCTGGCTCATATTTAAATGGTTGTCCATTAGGATTCAAAGATCGCTCTCACAGTTACTACTATTGAGCGAGGTACCACATATACTGTACCTGTGCATTTTGTTTTTCTTGCCTAAATGTAGAACCTTACTTTTTTCACCATTGAATTTCATTTTGTTACATAGAAATTGAAGCTAAGTTATCAAAAGGGCCACAGTGGAGAGACCTCTGACCAAAGCAAACAAAATAATATATTTAACCCTATTAAAACTATTGATTGGTATCAGATTTTTTTAATATCATGTATGGTGGGTTGCTCCTGGTTCGGATTGGTTCTTAGAACCGGTAGTGGCAGCGGCGGGAGGCTCCGCCCAGCCGCCCGGGACACTTCTGCGCATGTGCAGAAGCATTGCGCGCGCAAGCACGCACGAGCGCGCGAACCGGTAGTAAAGGGTTTTAGAACCCACTACTGGTTTCCACCCATTGCTTCTTGTCCTTCCCTCAGGTGCTTTGGAGAATAGGTTGACTCACTCTTCTTTGTGGCAACACCTGAGATATTAGAAGACTGCTATATAGGCAGCATGAGTTTTCAAATTTGTTAGGGTCAGGAGCCTGGTTTGGCTGCAAATATCTGTCCATATAAATCTCCTGGTTGCAACAGTTTGCATACTGTATAATTTTAAACCATAATTAAGAGTTACAATATAAGTAGAAATGAGACTCTTCAAAGCACTGGATTCATGTGCTTCCCTTCTTTTTCTTCTTCCACACAATCAGGAGGAAAAGAAAAGCCAGAATTCAGTTTTTGGTTTAGCAAATGTTTGGTTAAAAGTAACGGGAGCTCACCCCATCACGCGGCGCTAGGGATTCGAACCACTGAACTGCCGACCTTCTGATTGACAAGCTCAGCGTCTTAGCCACTGAGCCACCGCGTCCCTAATTGCTATATGAAGACCAAATATTATAGTTCAAAATAAATTATTCTCCATAAGAATATATAAATTTTGACCTATAACATATATACAGTACCATTATATTCACTTGTGAAGACATGCCAGAATTGGGGAATATAAAAGTCAAATCAAGTTTATAAGTCAAAGGGATTTTACTTGGGCTTCTCTCTCCTTGCAGAAGGAATATTAAAATATAAATTGCACTTCATCTAGCAATCACAATGTTGTCCTAGGATAGAAAGGACTTGGAGGTATAGTGTAACCACATCTGGAATTGTTGGCCCAAAGTTGATGTGGCTGGGAGAGCAGTCAAAGGACTTCAGTGGCTAATTATAGACTTCTTTGCAGGTGCCAGAGTCCAGGTAGTGTTATTTTGACAGGACAACCTGGTATGTCCAAGCAGAAAGTCAAACTTGAGAGACCAAGCAGGCACAAGAGAAGCGTATATGAAAATGAATGGGATGGCTTCAGTAGGCAAAACAAATTTTCCCAACATTGAGGATCTATCCTGTGCACAGGCATAGTTTTGTACAGGACCATAATCTCTGTTGTTACCATTGCAATAGATTGAGCCACTTCATATATGATATATGTTAGAAGGCTATCTTTATTAGAAAAAAAAATCATGATACGCCAACACTTGTCTATTTTAAATCTTTTTTAAAAAATCATTATAGGTTCAATTATATTTTCAATTTACTAAAAACAAAGATGAATTATTTAAAAGACATATTTATTGTTGGTTTTTTTCTTTGAAAAATGACTTCGTTTGTGGGTTTCTGCCAAAGCCTTTGACTTCCTGCCCTGAAATTCTTTCCTGCACACCAGGATTAACAATCAGTAACTGAGTATCTAATGTTTACAAAATGGGGTTAAATATATTGATTGTAAAGTGCTTTTAAATTTTGCAGCTCTGTAATAAAATTATGAAAATGGGAATAACAGCTCAACTTTGGATTTGATTCTCCAGAGATTTTTTTTGCCTTGTTACTCATAAAGTAAATGATATTATGCAATATATTATTGTATCTTAACTTTATCAGGACTTGCTTACGGTCATTCATGCTCTGGTTACCTTCCATTTGAATTACTACAATGCACTTTACATAAGGCTGTCTTTGAAACCCACTAGGAAACTTCAACTGGTCCTGAAAGCAGCAGCTCATACAGTAAGGTTTGGCCATGTAACACCTTTGTTGCTGAGCTGTACTGGCTTCCAGTTTCTTTGTAGGTGCAAATCTAATTGCTGGTCATCATCTTTAAAGTCCTACATGGCACAAGGTCAGGTTATCTGTGGGACCACCTTTTTCTAAGGGCATATACCAGTCACACCAGGTCAGATAGGGTGGGCAAACTCCTAATCCCTTCCCCTAAATATTCTTCTTATAGAAAGCTAAGAAGTGTGCATTTTCATGACAACTCCTGCCCTGTGGAATGTTCTTTCCCTCTGAAGTTTGGCAGGCTTCTACTCTCTTAGCCTTCCTTCTACTTAGCTTCTACTCTCTTAGAGAATTCTGGGAGTTGAAGTCCACAAGTCTTAAAGTTGCCAAGTTTGAAGACCTCTGAGATAATAGCATGTTAGAAAGCAGAGTTGGTGCCAGGACTTTGTTGTGTTTGTTGTTTTTAATGTTTTAATATTCTAATCTGTTCGGTTTTACAGTTTTAATATGATTTTATATGTTATTTTGACTCCCAATTGGGAGCTGCCTGGAGTTGGTGAGCTATATAAATATTTTAAATAATAAATTATTCCTAACTTTTTCTTAAAAGAGAAGGCTAGATAATATCCTGTTTAGTGTTCTACGAGTGGAAATCTGAAGGCAGCTTTTCATTTGAGAAATAAAAACTCAAGACATTGGACTTGACCAGACATTCCCCTTTATAGTACTAGTCATTAACTGGAATGGACAAAAACAACAGAGAAGGCAAGGGCACACCTGAGCAGGTCTTCTCATAGGGCACACCAGTCCCAATATACCCTAGAATTATCATGTTATCAAAGGTTACAGTACAGTATTTAGAAAGATGGACAGTGCTGCGGTGCAGGCTAACCCTCATACAACTGGACTGTAGTGCATAGATGTACATTACATGACAGTTTAGAAGCCTTCATAGTCATCTTATAGGTTACATGGTTCACATGTTTACTTATCTATTTAATAAGATACTTTAGTCATTTATGAGGTGTAATCCATGAGTGACATGCAGCATATACTCAAATTTCAATTGTCTTTTGGCTTTGGCCTGCTTAGTGACTCAGTCAATCCCACTGAGACATTTGAATGGGCTTGTGGTGCTTTTGATGGAACTCCAAAGGGAGCAAAGAGATTTAAAAGTGTGTTCCATTCAGAGCAGAGCTTTGAAATGGCATATTCGTTTGAATGAAGACTACTTAGCTAATTACAACGGTCGCTTTGTAAAAATGGATTGGCCTTATCTGTGTTTTTAGAAGGCAGCCGGTTCAATTGAAGAGGTGGGGGGGTGATACATATAGGGGAAACGGACCATTTTGAAAGCTTCTCTGCTTTAGCATTAAGGAAATAGTATGGAACCGTAGATTACGTTGCAGCAATAACAGCTGCATTGGAAGAAGGGGGAAAAAGAAATTGGAATAGTAGGAAGAAAGAGAAAACGGATGGCATAGAGATAGATAAGCAAGAGAAAGAAGAGAGAAAAGGGGGGAGTTGAGCTTAGTTCCACCCGCTGCTTGGCTCCCAATAGATTTTTCTTATGCTTTATCAGTGATTCATTCTTTCAAAAAAGGGCCCAGTCCTGCCTTTGCATTCAGCTTTTGAATTAAAGGACCGTTTTATATTCTGTTTCATTTTCCTCACAGAGTTCTTTGTTGTTAAAATCTGTGCAGTGCAAGGAAATCAAATTCTATTTTTGAGGCTTTTTTCCCAGCTTTGCATCTAACTACATAGATTTAAATAGAGCTGTATTGAAGTTCACAAACTGATCCAACCAGACAGCTCAGTTGCTTAGCCTTTAAAGGACTGTCAGTGGGAGACAGCACTAAGGATAGTATAAGCAAAGAGGGAGTCGTCTTTTCAAAATCTGACTTTGTTTTCATACATATAAGACTCTGGAATACTGTTACTTCTGGAAGATCTTTTTTTTTTTTAATCACATAATAAGACACCTAGATATTTGTTTATTTCTTGGCTCGAACCATTGTAATTTTTACAATGGGGACCTTATTTGAATGCATAAGAAACATTATAATTAGTCAATAGATACTAGGACTTAAAAAAAAAAGCCACACTCAGCAATATACCTTAAAACAAAATGTAGGGAATGATTCAGCTGCTGGTTTGGAGAAATCCTATTCCTTCCATCCTTTGACAGACTTTTGTTGTTCACGTAGTAGTGAGCAGGACTTTTTTTCTGTCTTGCACTAGTGTTGCAAAGCAATTATCAACAGTTGATTCATCCCTTATCATGTTTCCCTAATAACACTTCTGGGCTGAAGTAAAGTAGAACTCGGAGGTGAAATGAAAATGATGGTGTCTCATTCATTACCTGATACTTTATAAGATCTACCCCAAAAAGAAAGAATGCTTAGAGCCCAGGTGTATTTTAATTGGGTTCTCCTAGTCTATAGACTTTGCCCTACCATAAAAATTTTATTAAGCATTTTTATTTCATCGACATTTCTACTGATTGTTTTATGTGATGAATTTATTTTCACAGTTCAGGACTGCATGTTTTTTTAATTAAAAGCTTACTGGATTGTAAAAGACAATGTACTAAAAGATTTTTCTTTGAAATCATTTTGCTTTCTCTCATTGACTTACCTGTGAACAAATTCCATTGAAGTCACTGAAGCTTAAATTCTATTCAGATATAAATAAACTGCTGAATACAATGCAGTTGTAAAGTGTAATTGTAATGATGTAGATCTCATTGTGCTCAGTTTTTTGTAACATGCTGGCTGGGGAATTCCTGAAGTCTACACATCTTAAAGTTGATAAATTTGAAAAAACACTTATTGAAATCCAAGCTTATGCCATAATATATAAGGTGAGGGACATCTGAGACTTTTAAGTGATGTATATTAAAAGTAACAGAAGCTAGTTGGAGAAAAGTAGCAAAATGAAGTTAACTATTGAGTATGGGTAGGGAACCTGGCATACTCAAAGTTGTAGTTCAGGAACTGATTACATCTTCCAGAATCCCTCACCATTGGCCACACCAATTATAACTTCTCCGTGTTAGCAACATTTGGGAGGGCATGATGCAAGCCAGTAAAATTTGTGAATTGAAAGATATACCATCCTGTCCCTCATTTATTAGAATGTTTAAACCTAGGTCTATCATTAAGGGCTTTATTATTATAAAGTGTCATTTCAGGTCCAATGCAGGTTATTTCCATGCTCAGCAGTTAAAGATACTGAGTTGTCAGCTGGAAAGCTGACAGCCCAGGTTCGAAACCCAAGCACCACACACCACGGTGAGCTCATGTTCTTTGGCCCAGCTCCTGCCCACCTAGCATTTTGAAAACATGCAAATGCGAATAGATTAATAGGTACCACTTTGGTGCGAAGATAACAGTGTTCTGTGTGCCTTTGGCATATAGTCATGCTGGCCACAGGACCACAGAAAATGTCTTCAGTCAGTGCTGGCTCCCTCAGCCAAGAAATAGAGATGAGCACCACACCCTAGAGTCGGACACAACTGGAAGAGAAACCTTTACCTTTGCAAATAAGCAAAAACATTCAATTATATTCAGGTGTATGGTAACCACAAGTATTGTTACTCAAAAAAGACAGGAAGAATACACCAGATTAGCTTAGCTAAGCATCCTGCAGCAGCTACCACTTGACAAGTGCATAGTTTAGTCCAGGGGTGTCAAACTCAATGATCCATCCCGTGGGGTGCTTAGATCTGGACCACGGGGCTGATCTGGAAACAACGAAGGACCAGCTCGCGATGGCTCTGCCAGCGAAAACGGACCTCCGTTTTTGCTGGCAGAGGGTTGCAGGAGGCCATCGCAGCCAAAAATGGAGCTCAGGAGCCCGCTTTTGCTGGCAGGGTGCTCAGGCCACCACAGGTGTTCCCGGGTGACGTCGAGCTGGCCATGCTCCCCTGGCCCCTCCGAGGTCAAACACAACCCTGATGCGGCCCTCAATGAAATCGAGTTTGATAACCACTGGTTTAGTCTGAAGAGAGTTTTTTTGTGCCTACCGGTATAATGATAAGAAGTAGAAAAATGTAAATGAAACTCAACAGCACAAAATCAGGTGTCTTTAGTGACTGCAGTCACAGTTCGTTATTATATTTTATGGTTATAAGGGTAGAAAAATCAAAGTCATATGCAAAGAGCCTATTATAACGATGCAGAGATGTCAGCCGACAACTAACTGTCAGGCTATTAACACAGAAAATAGGGAAGAGAGGGAGGGAGGGAGGGAGGGAGGGAGGGAAGGAAGGAAGGAAGGAAGGAAGGAAGGAAGGAAGGAAGGAAGGAAGGAAGGAGGAAGGAATTTTACTGGGAATCAGGATAGCAACAGAAATACAAGTTGCTCAAGCTTGTTTTCTTTAGTTTATATTTTTTTATTAAGTATTTTTATTACAATAGTAAAAAGTAATACATACCAAACTTAAAAAAGAAGAAAAGATTAGTAAGAAAGAATAAACAGTGTGAGAAAAAAACAACAAGTAATAATGTGATAAAAAGAAAAAAGTTGCTTCCCACGTTCATTAGAAGTATACAAATTAGTACCTCTTCCCCCTCCCCCCATAAAGTTGCAGATATATCTTCATCCCTTATCCCATCCCTTGTCTATAAGCAAATTTATAAAACATCAAATTTTTAATCCTGGTATCAGCAAAAGTCTGTAATTTTTGCCAGAACTTTACAGATAAATGTCTTATTTTAGCCTTGATCAAATAAACCAACTTTATATTCCTTCCTTTACTTCTAATAGTCGCAATATTTAGCTCATTCAAATATTGTAGTAGTATCTAATTTCACTCTTCTGCACAATTCTTCAAGGGTTTAACTAGCCTCTTTTATAGATCCAATAGACAATATTTTCAGAGTCATTCCAGGTTTGCCATTTGTATTTCCCTTTTAATTTTTAAAACTTCAGCCAAAATATCCAACAAAGTGTCCTTTCCAAATCATTCTCTTGGCCTGTCATTTGTAATTCCACTTTAGAAACTTGTTTTTTCTCGTGTCAAACAAAATTTGCTCCTCATCTGTCATTTCCTCATTAACATCTTTTGGATGTAATCTGTCCATAGAATCAGACATCATTACTGACACTGTTGATAATGGTAGTTATCAATTTCTGGCTCCATTCTCAAAAGATGACCTTTAATACTTCCAAAGTTATGATATTATATGTCATTTTGTAAGCCCCTTATACAATTATACAGTAACTGACACTAAAAAGAAGCTTCTATTTTTTCCCCTTCTACTTAGATTCTTTAGTTCCATCTAGTGTCCAGTTTCTAAAATCATAAATATGCTTATCTTTGTTATGAGCCAAGATAGCCAAAATAATTTTAATAATCTCACAAGAAGCTATTAATTATTTATATTAATTCCAAAATCTCATAGTAAAAGATAATATTCCAAATTTAACTGGACTCTTAATCCATTTGTAACTTTATTAGATCAAAATCTTATTTGGTTTTTGTTGTTTATTTAATGTTATTTAAGCTCTTAAGCTTGCTATTAATCTTACTTTTGTTCAGAGTTGAAACTTCCAAAACTCACTAGGCAACTTTTCAAACTTATCGTCCCAAATAATACCTAATATTTTTAAGATGGTAAATAGGCAACTTCCCAAAGTGTTTAGAAAATGAGACTTATGAACATAGTGTCATTTAAAATGCTCTACCACAGTTGTGAGCAAAATGGCTACTCCCTTTGTTTCCCTTATACAAACCCCCAAGAAGAAACTGTCTGGAGCACATGAGGGTAATGTCTCATCCTCTCTTTATCTGGAGAGATTTCAAAGAGCCAGTCTACTCACTGTTTCTTCGTTCTTTCACTGAGATGTTTCTCCCCTTTCACTGAGATGTCTTCCCTGGATTCACCATGCCTTCCCCAGATGTCCCAAAGTTTGTTTGTTTTTCCCCCAAGATAGTAGAGATGAAGGGATATTAGAAGAAATGAATAGAAGTGAAAGGGTGACAAAAAGACACAAGGAAAAAGGTGAGATACTTTGACTGTACTGGAAGGGAGTTAATGAATATGGAAAATTATTTAGAGGGTTTTAGACTGTTTGGGAATAATAGAAATAGCACTTGGACTTACATAGCACCCCATAGTGCTTTATAGCACTCTCTGGGCAGTTTACAATGTCAGCATATTACCCCCAACAATCTGAGACCTCATTTTACCAACCTCGGAAGGATGGAAGGCTGAGTCAACCATGAAGTTATCTTGCCACCATTTTATCTCCAAAACAGTGCCGTACTGATGGGACTGAAAACAGCAGTTTCTCTCTCTTTGTTTTCTCATCTTCAAACATAGCTAGTATCACACAACGCAACACTTTATCTAATTCCAAACAGAGGCTAGAAGACACACAGTATAAGGATGTTCCATTCCTTATTGTGATGTGGATTTAATAATACTGTGTTTCCCTGAAAATAAGACCCTGTCTTATATTTTTTTTTTTTTTGTTATAAGCGCTTGGCCTTATTGCCACTCACTCAAAAGCCCAATTTGGCTTATTATCAGGGTGTGTCTTATTTTGGGGGAAACAGGGTAGTAAAGAATTTTGAGAGCTTTCAGTTCTAACATACCTGGAAGCAAAATTGGAGAAATGTAATACATATCATGGTGATTTTCAGATATTATATCCTCCCCCAGCAATATCTTCTGCCAAACCCAAAAATAGCAGCTTAGTCCTTTAAGTTCAGGCTAAAACATATTATTTTCAAACATGAGGTTATAGTGTGCATTATTCATATTACATTTTCCTATGTAGTCACTTCAATCAGAATAAACTGTCAGGATCGAATGTGGGCAACGTTTGCATGCAATCCTGCATTCTAACCACTTTGCTATCATGGTTACAAATGAGACCCAAGTACAAGTACTGTACTATCTGTATCCCAAGGTAATTTCAAGCTAGTAATGCTTTATTAGATAATACTCATTCATTTCATCATGCTTTACATTTTTCTTTTCCTCCTTCCAATAATCAACCCCTGTTCCATGGCTTCGTCAGTGATGGCGAACCGTTTTTTGCTCGGGTGCCAAAAGGGCATGCGCCCACATCCATAATGCAATGCCCTCCCCCTGTGCATGTGTGCACAACCCCCCCACACACACACACATGCGCACGAAGCAGGATTCCAGGTGTGGTCTTACTTAGGATTTATAAAGTGGTACTAATACTTCACATGATTTTGATTCCATGCCTCTGTTTATACAACCAAGGATTATATTAGCTGTTTTGTTCTGCCGCCGCACACTGCTGGCTTATGCTTAAGTGATCTTCCACTAGGACTCCAAGTTCCCTCTCACAGTTACTGTTTTTGAGCCAGGTTTCGTCTAATCTGTACTTGTATCTTTGGTTTTTCCTGCCTAGGTGTAAAACCTTGGTTTTTTCCACATTAAATGTAATGTTGTTGGATACGGCCCATTGTTCAAGCCTGTTAAGATCTTTTTGGATCCTGAGCTTGTCTTCTGGAGTGTTGGCTATTCCTGGCAGCTCAGTGTCATCTGCAATTAGTCATAGAATATTTAGATTTAAGGGGATGGGAGACAGTAAGAGATGCTTCTGAAATAAAGTATTTTGAAATTATTAGAGATGTGGCACTCTGGCACAGAATTCAACAAAGAATCCTTTGAGCAAAGGCAAGGATATAAGTATTGATAGAAAGGCTTTTTTTTTTTAAGGAAAAACGTTTTTTCCTAGGGAGAAGAGAGAAAGGGATGCATTATTATAATTGCTATCTTTCCAAGGGCAGCTGCTGTCATGAATACCAGGATGGTATAGTAGAGACATCTTCTGGTTAAAATGGGAAAAACTTCCTTGAAAATAATTCATGAGAATTCTACTAAGAATTTTTGTGTGAGATCATTTTTGTATGGTAACAAATAATACTGGAAGAAGATTCCATTATTTTCAAAAAGTGCAACATGAAAATGACAATACTGGTTCTAATATATTGGTTTTCTATGTGTAATTGAGTCATTTTCATATATTTTGTATTCCAGACTTAAACCACATGGCACATTTGCTAACAAGAACTTCATTGCATGCAACAAGATTTTCCACACAACTGTTCTAGAGTATTTTCCATGGCTCATAACCAATAGTTTTAGAAACTAATTATTCATGGTTTTGTAAAGGTTTACCACTGCAAATATACAGATATTCAATCTATTCAATCCTACCTTTGAATGAATCATATTGTCTTCATTCTTCTGTATATGTGCGTAGAACTGAGGCTTTTTACAGTGGAATGAGGCTTTGAAATCAGCCGTAGTATTGCCAGGCAACTAAGGAATCAGCCAAGGATAAATCTGAAAAATAAGGATAGTTTAAAGCCATCGTATATTAAATATGTCGGTGAACAAGAAAACCTGCTGACAGATAATGATAGCTATTGTTATGGGAGAAGTTCCACTTTTGTGTCCATGTTATATTATTATGCTTTTGTCAAACTTACAATAGTTAGAGATTTAAAAAAGAACTTTGGTTTATGATGCCTTAAACTACATTGGAAATGTAAAACTAGAAACATGCAAATTCTGATTCAAGTGGTAAAAATAAGGCCCAATTAATAATACTTGAAAGCCAGTGTTTTTAATGGATAGGATGCAGTACGTTTTTAATTTTTAACGTATTTTTAAAAATATATATTGATGCAGATGTTTGACCATACAATAATTATTTTACAGAATATGGCTATTACGCACCATTTTTTGCACTCAATAAGTTACTTAGAATAATTATTCCTAAGTTTCCATAAAATCATGCATGTGTGTGTGTGTGCGCGCGCATGTGTGTGTGTGCGTGTGTTTCGTTCTATTCACAATGCCTTCTCAGATCTGCAAAAGTTTCAGTACTTACTGAACTGTGATGAAGGTTAGGTGACCTTGAAGTTTTTATCTGGTAATTAATCTGTTTTAAAGGGTTCTATAAGATTTGTCTATTTATACATTCATTTATTAGAAGTATATTCCCATTTTGTAGAGGAGATCAAAGCAGCATTAATAGTTTGCCGTCACCTTCATTGGGCTGAGAGATGTTGGCAGCTCCCTAGAAGATACAACATTAATGTGGATGGGATAGCCTTGCCTGAAATAAATAAATAATAGTCTAATTTAGCACAATTTTATCAAAAGTTAAAGTAAAAGAATGCAAAAGACCCCAACCTGTTAATATTCTGTTTTTATGTTATTAAGTAACACATAATGTTGCAATCTATATATATATATATTGCATACATCTGAGCCTATTTTTGTATTTTACCTGGAGAAAACTCATTCATAACTCTCACCTTCTTACTTTTGAACAAGTATGTTGATGTAGTTTTTAATGAAGTTATTAAAAACATAACTTCATAAAATCATATACAGTAATTGCTAAATTGTAAGTACCACTAAGTACTAACATTAAGTCCATGGGGAATATTCAGCACTACAATTGTGGACAGCTCAATCAAATATCTGTGTTTTTCTTTTCAGCATTAATACTGAACTTTGCATCTTACATTTTTATCATTACTTTTCATGTTAAGTTAAAAAATTTAAAATTAGGCATGCAGCCTACAACATTTGATGGCAATTCTTTAAAAAGTCAGTCCGACACTAAAATAATAATTATTTTGTTAATTTTGGCAATTTTGTATTTAAAAAGGTCATATCTTTTAATATACCTACTGAGATTATATTAGAATGATGCAGAATTCAGAATGACTCATAGCCAGCCTTCGTTAAAGTGATGTTCTTTGAATCTTATACTTCCACTTCTGGCCAGTGTAGCCAAGTACACAAAACAAGTTTCCAGGCTTTCCCAAAACTGGCTCTCTACTTGCTTTTGAAAGATAAACTTTAGTTAGAATGTTTGTAATTAAAAATGCATCCAGTATGCATTTAACAGGAACAAATTCCATTTGCTTTTTTTTGTTACATCAAACATTTACTGGGCACACAATTTAGGATAACAATGGGAAAAATATTTTATCTGGCTATGAACTGGGAGTTCTGGTCTAATGTACTATTCTTGGAAAGCAGCTGATTGGAAAAAAAATGCTGAACTGTATAATCTTATTAAGCTTCTGAAATAATTTGAGTTGTATTAATGGATCTTATTCCCAAATATGTAGACCTTTGAAATTATTTAGGATAGCATTGTAGCATAAGTTAGGTTTGCAGTGGAACTATTATTGTGGACTAGCACTTCAGTTGAATTAGTTAAGGGTACTGGCAATAGAGAAGCCTATCTAATTGCAGTGAGTCAAGAACAACGGCCTGTAATTCTCTGTAGAGATTCTCAGTCATCTAGGTCATAGTTGTCCCAAAGGTGCTTTTTCAGGAGGCAACTGGCCTTTCTTGTTTTTTCTTTTGAAGACATTTCACTTCTCATCCAAGAAGCTTCTTCAACTCTGACAGGTCTTTCCACTATCCTGTCAGAGCTAAAAAAGCTTCTTGGATGAGAAGCGAAACGTCTTCAAAAGAAAAAACAAGAAAGTCCAGTTGCCTCCTGAAAAAGCACCTTTGGGACAGCCTGTAATTCTGTTATTGTGCTATTACTTTGGTTAAAATATAAGCATTCTTTGTAATTTGTTAACCACAGTTTTCTTATTTATCTTTCTTTTTAACAGATTTTGGCCATTGTATCCATATTGTTCATTGTACTATCCACCATTGCTTTGTCACTCAACACTCTACCTGAGCTTCAAGTAATTGATGAATTTGGACAACTAAATGACAATCCTCAGCTAGCACATGTTGAAGCAGTGTGTATAGCATGGTTCACTATGGAGTACCTTTTGCGTTTTCTGTCATCTCCAAACAAGTGGAAGTTCTTCAAAGGTCCATTAAACGTGATTGATTTGCTAGCCATTTTGCCCTATTATGTCACTATTTTCCTCACAGAGTCCAACAAAAGTGTGCTGCAGTTTCAAAATGTCCGCCGTGTAGTTCAAATATTCCGTATCATGAGGATACTGCGGATCCTTAAACTTGCTAGACATTCAACTGGACTTCAGTCTTTAGGATTTACCTTACGAAGGAGTTATAATGAACTGGGTTTATTGATACTATTTTTAGCTATGGGAATTATGATATTTTCCAGTCTAGTGTTTTTTGCTGAAAAAGATGAAGATGCTACAAAGTTTACAAGTATTCCTGCATCGTTCTGGTGGGCTACCATCACTATGACCACAGTAGGTTATGGTGACATTTATCCCAAAACTTTATTAGGTAAAATAGTTGGTGGATTGTGTTGCATTGCTGGAGTGCTGGTAATAGCCCTACCCATTCCCATCATAGTAAACAATTTCTCAGAGTTCTACAAGGAGCAAAAGCGGCAGGAGAAAGCCATTAAAAGAAGGGAGGCGCTTGAACGAGCAAAGAGAAATGGAAGCATTGTCTCAATGAATTTAAAAGATGCCTTTGCTCGCAGTATGGAACTGATTGATGTAGCTGTTGATACTGATAAAACTGAGGAAGCAGCCAATTCAAAGGAAACTCCCGATGACAACCACTTATCTCCAAGTCATTGGAAATGGGCCAGAAGGACAATGTCTGAGACAAGTTCTAATAAATCCTTGGAGAACAAATACCAGGAAGTGAGCCAGCAAGATTCACATGAACAGCTAAACAATACAGCAGCAACCTCCAGTCCTCAACACTTGAGTGCTCAGAAACTTGAAATATTATATAATGAAATTACTAAAACTCAGTCTCAACCTAATCTGAATTCCACCTACAGAGGCCCTTCAGTGAAACCTCCCCTCTATGAGGAGGAGATAGAAATGGAAGAGGTTACTGGACAAGGAGACGCATCTATAACAGGACCCAAAGAAGTCATCCCTGATATGAGAAGCACTTCTAGCATTGACAGCTTTGCCAGCTGCGCCACTGATTTCACAGAGACAGAACGGTCACCTCTTCCTCCATATTCCAGTTCTCATTTGCAACTAAGATTTCCCATTGAGTTTGCTCACTTAGAAGACCAAACAGCAAAAGATTCTCAGCTTTTACCATTTATGAAAGATAAAATGTTTGCTCCCAGGGATACCTGCTTTGATTACTCCTCAGCCAATACAATGATGAGCTCTGAGAGCTGTCCTCATCCTCTCCTTCATGGTCACTTTCACTTTGACAATGCCATGGAGAGTCCCAAAAGTTCTTTCAGAGGAAGCAACCCTTTAAAATCAAGGTCCCTTAAAGTTAATTTTAAGGAAAACCGAGGCGGTGCTCCACAAACCCCACCAAGCACCACAAGGCCATTGCCAGTGTTGGCAACAGGAGACTTCCTACAATATACCCCTCAGCATATCAGCACTATCCTCTTAGAAGAGAATTCACCGCAGGGAGAAAGACCCCTGCTGGGTGCAGATTCTTCTGGAGTTTCTAAGCAAGCATGCCCTTTGTTCCCCAAGCAGAAACGTTTTTCTTTCCCTTCCAAAGAGAGAAGTTTCACTGAAATAGACACTGGTGAAGAAGATGACTTCTTGGAAATCCCTGGCATAAGGTACAACAGGCAGTTGGATATCAAGGCAAACTGCTTTGGGGATAAACTTAAGGATGGGAACTATGTAACAGAAGACTCTGAAGTCAGTTCTTCTTCACCCAAACATTTGGGTCATAACTGCACTCAAGACATTTATCATGTTGGAAGGGAAATAACAGGGGACAATAATCAAGAAGGTCACAAAATGGAAAACCATTTGTTTTCCCCAGAAATCCATACAAATCCTAGTGATCCTGGTTACTGTCCCACCAGAGAAACCAGCATGTGACTAATTAGGACAGCAATAATGACAAACTTATTTCTTAAAACTGGAATTAGCAATGCCTATGAATTAAAAAAGGGAAGCCTTGAAAGTAAATAAAATATTTTTGCATGGCATGAAGAGTTGCTTAGTTTAAGTACAATTTAATTTAAAAGCAAACATTTTTTTTAACAAAAGGTAAATCAGGAAAAATGCAACAAGAACTGAGTAAAATAAAATGCTCTTTTCAGAGATGATCTTCTGCAATGCTTAACACTGTTAATACTTTCATTTATGGTTGTAGATAATTTTAATTAACTTTTATTTTTCCTTTTGAATTTCAGAATTTGCACATGAAAGAATGAAATGTTGATTCATATGTTAATAATAGTGTGAAATAAGGTGCTTTGAGTCTGCAAAATGCACATTTTGTAAATAATTTGGATTTGCTGGAACATCTCCAGTTATCAAGGATTTGTAAAAAAACAAAAAACAAAAAAACACCAGGTTTCTTGGGGCAGATACTTCCTTCAAGTCCACTGCCTGGAGGATTTGTATAGACTTATGTTGCAGAATTGCAGCTTATTCTTAGAGCATCTTACTTATCTTGTTTTCTCTTTAAATCCCCATCCAATGTACGCTGTTTGTTTAAGAAAATTGCAGTGTTTTCTCATTTCTTTGTGAAGTGAACCATAGCTTCAATTATTTTTATTTGCATAGATGTCGTGGATGCACTTGCAGCTTCTTGGGTGGGGGGTGGGATTCTTAAGACTGGGAAAGATTTAATGACCAGGAATTGAACTTTTGTTATACCTGCCAAATTGAAAGCAAACAAAAAACCATTACAAGAAATACAATTATCTTTATGGTAATAAAATGTGCCAAATGACATGAAAACTGATTATTTTATCCTAAGACTTTAACAATGTTGTAATGTTGCACTATTGTTAAAATCTTACTATTTGTAGACTTCTTGTTATTGTATATCTGCTGTTTTCTTTAACAGTAGTGTGTCATTTGCACATCATTTTTCACCCCAATTTAGTTACTATTTGGTTTCAGAATGCTGTACCAATATCATTCCATGAATCAACCGAAAGAATTGTCACATATGAGAAGTCAGAAAATGTATCTTTCAGAGGAGATTATTGAGGTTCACACACTGTGCAAAGAAGTAATGCAGATCATTTGTGTTTAGTTTAGAGTATGCTGTGGCCACAGTGGCCCATATACTGTGGTATAGGGCTTAAAAATGTGTAAAACCTGTAATTGTGCTTATTCAGCAAAATGTCTGAATGCCTCAATTTTGCACAAGGAACGCTGAATGCAGATAGGTTCACTCATAATTATCACCATTTCCATGTAATTATAGTAATTAACATGCAGAAAATGGAATATTTTGAAGCCTCCATTGTTCATCTTCATGATATCTCTCCCATCACAAGCACTCTAGTCAATCTTTTTTTTTCCAGATTTCTATAACTAATTCTCCTAATAAAGATTTAATACATTAGTTATTTTAGAATCACAAAATTCAGTAGGTTTAAACAGCATTTTAACTTGTGTTACTTTTTAAAAAAAAAAACACTTTACATATTTCTCAGTTACACTTATTCTGTAGGGCCAGGGAGCACAATTGGAATTTTAGGAACTTGTAGGAATTCAGAGGAGGAAATAGAAGTACCGTCAGCTAGCAAAACTCACTTAGGTCAGGCATTTTCTCTAACAGTCCAGCTTACAGCTATGCAGTGTTCTCTTATGGGATGAAGTAAAGACAGATCCCTGTGTAAGTCTAGGAGAAACAAAAGGATATAAATCTAACAAATAATATAATAAACCACATGATGCAAATGAGAAGATATCTTCTATGGTTCAATAGATCTCTTTAGAATTATAGTTTAGCTTTATCAGTTTTCCCTAATGACAATAGGCAAGTGACACATTTTCAAACAAAACAGGATTGCAGCCCTTCACCAATGTTATTTTCTGAGAGTAACCAATCCAAAGCCTTTTTTATATTTAGAGAATGCATGATACTAAAGGCCCACACATGGCTTTGCAAAGTGCCAATCCATGTACTTTTTTTTCCAGTTAAAAGATTTTTAAAGCACATTAAGCACTGAGGAAAAACATCTATTGCTGATTTTTTGTATAGATAAACAAAGCTCAAAATTTCCCCTAAACTTTTTTAAAACACAATTTGTATTTTGTTATTTGCACCAAAACAGCTTTCAGTGGAGAAAATGCACTGTACAGCTCATGAATTTTACTTCTCCTAAATACAGTTCCACAACTGCAAACTTATATTTCACTCTTTGGACCAAATATTAAGCACAGGAGTATCTGTTTCAAAAAACTGTTTTTTTAAGTTCCTCTTAAGACTTCCTTTTTCTATTAAATTATATATCTTCAGATCCATATTTTATTAATTTATATACTGGGGCTAAATGCCATTTCTAAAGCAGCCAATGTCTGGTCATTAAGTCTCAAAGTATTTATTAATTCTTCATGAAAATCAAATTACTTTTATTTTTGCATAAGATTTGACTTAATTGCATGGCAATCCACATGATCTATTTCAATTACTTATATTTTGTTCCATAAAGCTCCTTTTTTTGTTTATCTTCTTTCACAGTTAGATATTCCCATTAATGGAGAGCAAATGCTAGCTAATACTTTTTTAGAGATGTTGTTTTATTATTCCAGTTTATTTGTTTATTTATGTCCCGCAAACAGTTTCTGCCTTTATTCAGACAATTGAGTAATAGTCAAAAATAAAGGCTAAATGAAATGTTAGCCTTAGATTAAAAACAGCAGCTTGCTCAGTAATTTCAATGAAATCATGATTTCCCTCATAATGTCTACTCAAAGAAAATTCTTGGGAACTACCATAACTTCTGAGTTAAAGATCTAAAGTTCAAAAATGAAAATTTGTGCTTCTCAGATTGAGTGATGAATATCTTTCTGTCTTTATAGTCCTGATGTTGTATCACATGACATGGACATTTTAAGTTGCTATCTTATAGATGAAAAAAAGAAACTCGTGTATTTCTTTAGATGCATTGAAATATTGTAATCTGTTTCCCATACCAAGTCTGTTCAACTATCGTTTCAAAACCGTCTGCTACTGAAAATATAGTTTTTTTTAATCTTATTTCAAATATGTTTGCAATGTAATTCAACTGCTGTTACTGAAAGCTGATCATCTGCTTAGGAAATTTTTTTGAAGATTTATGAATTGCTCTTATAATAGTGGTGAAATAAAAGATGCTTCTTTCGTTCTGTAGAGATACTGCTACTAAATGCCATGTGCTCTTATTCTAAAGCAAGTGTTAGAACTAGCACCTCATTAAAACAGTGACTAATTCTAAGGCAGAAATACAGGATCTATGACTTTCCTGTCTGCTGAATTTAAATTCTCAGCTATTTATTTTGGCCATAATGGCTAGAATTGCTGAAATTGTCCAGCTTCCCAACCCCAGGGGGAAAAAAAAGCCATTTGGCCTGATGATTCAGAATGGCACCCAAGCCACTAGGAAAATATACTTACATTTTCCTGTAAGTAAAAAAAGATTGTTACATTGTTTGATTTTCACAATCACAAGCTTAATGATTAATTAATGATTAGCCCAAAGTCATTAAATGGCTGGAATCCTATGGAGGGATTTGAATCGAAACTTATCCCACTCTACACTCTAAACTAGCTAGCTAGCTAACTAACTAACTAACTAACTAACTAACTAGCAAAGGCTAACATTTTTCATCCCCTATTGTCTAAAATAAAAAACTTTCAACATATTCACACAGAAAACTTTTGCTTGATTTGGATATTTGTGTCACATAATAAGTCAATCAATCACATGTGTGGCAAATATCTTAATTCACCAAGGTTCATTTTTCATGATTATTTCAAAGCAAGCCACATTAAGCTGAAAAAAATAATGGAATGTTTTCTTCCTTTTAAAGTATAGAACATTTATCATAGAAAGTGATTGTAGTACTCAGCTATGATGGATGTATATCTGTGGTTTTTTTTTAATTATGCTGTATTCTGTAAAATATTTGATCCACTAAATGTCTTGAGGAAATTGCTGAGCCAAAGCCAGTATGGAAAAAAGGAGAAAGAAAAATAGAATTTTTGTGAGTATGCGTAACATGTTTTTAAAAAATTAATTTTTTATATATTTGCTTGTTAATTATTGTAGCAAAGAGCAATATTAAATTTTTTTCATTCCAATCCTCTTACATATCAGTTATAATTGAAACCACCCTTTTAAAAATATCAATTTATTACAGTGGTCTATGCTTGGGCATTCAGGTTCATTCTTCTAGCCAAGTTCAGCTGAAGTCAATGGGAAAAAGAAAGAATAAATAAAAGTATCATATTTATTATGTTTAAAATGTGAATAAATAGATATGTCCAATTCACAGCAAATTTTCAAGGAAGTGAAACAAAAATTATCTATAATAAAAATGTTTACAATCTGGTCTTAAACATTTCCCTTCTACTCTAAAAAAGGGTGAAAGCAGTTTCCCCACTTTTCACATTCCCCCATTGTATTGACAAACTGTCAGTCTAGCTCAGGGCTGTCAAACTCCCGACCTGCGGGCCGGATGCGTCACGCGCTGGCCACGCCCACGCCCCATTTAGCAAAGGGGGGGGAAAGTCCCGATATGTCATGTGACACCACTGTGACGATGTGAGTTTGACACCCCTGGTCTAGCTCTTATCTCAGTAACAACAGTAGTTGTGCAAAGTAGAAATCAGTGGTCCTTCAGATGTTGCTGATACAATCCCCAGCAGCTCTCACGAGGCCATGTCGGCTTGGGTTGTTGAGAGTTGTAGTACTGGATTGCTCAGGTTCCCCAGCTTATTTATTGCTACTACATAGTAGAAAATAGTAAAACAACTGTGTATTATGCAGTTCCTCCCCAACCTGGTGTCCTTTATAATTCAGTTTATTGCTCATCCACATAGAAGGGAAATCCCTGGCATTGGATTTAAGAGTTCTTGTACATAGGGTAGGACAAAATTTTCTTTCACAAAATGCACTTCCAGATATCAATGCTGCTCAAAAAAAACCACTGCTCTTATCCTCAGAACTGATTACTTTTAGGAAGGGTCTGGTGCAGCTAGGTGAAAAACTGCCATACCTGCATAACCTACTGTATGTGATGGAAAATATATTTTGCTCACACCTAAGGGGGGGGGAAAGCTTACAGTAGTTGTTGTTGTTTTTTATTCGCCTGGTCCAGAGCACTAAAAAAAATTGCATCCCAAGTCCCTGGATGTAGAAGAGAAATTGAGACGTACACTTTTTTATAGTCTCAGCAAAATATGCAACTCTCAGCCACAGATATGATATACAAGTAATGGTTGTGCTGATGATTAAATACTTAGGGATAAGTTTCCTGAAAAGAATATTGCTTGTTACATTGAGATAATTGTACATAATTATTAAATGATGAAATACGGTCTCATGTTTATAGGTAATATGTTATAACTGATATTTGTTTCTTATCTACAAGTAGCACAGATTCTGTTTATTTGAATTTAACATTGTTTTCTTCTGAATGCTACGAATGCTGAAAGGGGAAAAAGCACAAAAGTATTTGATGATCATGACTTCTTTTGCCACAATATGTCTTTACTATTCAATTTCAAGGAATGGCAGCATTTTATTGTGAATTGCTAAATTACTGTAACAAGTTATCTTCGTTTTGATTTTTTTTAAAAAAAACTAAGAAATGTATTTTCAGTGGGAGATAAAGACATACACATCTTGTCAAATGTCCTTCTACTGCCTTTACAAATGCCCCATATTTTAAAATGGAAAATTTTGCTAGTTTTGTTGAGCATATTATTCATCTTTTAAGGACGGCTGCTGGGCTGAAAATAATACTCATATAAGACACTGCAAGAGTACTTGCTTGCATTATTTATTAGGAATGACTTTGTTTCATCATTTTGTATGCCAGCTTACCCCTTACCTTCTTCTATCGTAAACCATTAATAGAATTTCACATATAATAATATTCATTATCAATGTGTTTGTATGAATGTTTCCATCTCAGCTGCATTTTAACATAATGAAAAGGAAATGTGATGTTTCAAAATTTTCCTTTCCTTTCCTATCCTTTTGTTTTCTTTCTTTCTTTTGAATTCTGTTACATTTGCTGATCAAGTAAATATTTGTGCACAAATCAGCATATAAATATGCATGTTGTAGCTGTATTGTACAATTGTTCAGCATCAAGATACTTGTTTATTTTCTGTCAAATGTCTGTAAAATAAATGGCATTGTTCTCCATTTCCGTCTGCCAGAGTAAGCAGAACAGTAAAATAAATGTGTAAATGAGTCATCTGTGTCTCATTTCAGTTGTCTGCATGAAGCCCCTTTGCCTTCAACATTGCATACATATCAAAGTCTCAATCCATAGCAATTTTTAGTTTCATTTCAAGGAATGGGGGGAAACTCTAGAAAGAAATATTCGGAATGCTGAGAAATAAGAGAGTCCTGCCATTTTCATCACTTGCCTTTTCTTTCAATAGTTACTTTCTAGACTAAGCATGTTTGGCAGCAATTGCCATGAGACTTTTCTGGAATCAAGCCCTGAGTCAGGGGGCTAAGCCTAATGATTTGAAACAAGGCTTACTTCACCATTCCATTTTACAATAGCCTTTCTTTCTGAATAATTGTGGTCTTACATTCTTGACCTGTGCTTGCCCTAAAGCAGCAACAGCGGGACTGCAAAATATTGCTGGTTCTACCTCATGAATTTAGCTTTGAAGAAAGGCTGCCAGGGCATCTTTCTCAGAAATGGCACTTTGTTTTCGACTGGTTGCCATGAATCAGGCTGCTGCCTTAGGACTGGAGTCTCAAGTACCCAGTGTGGCATCCCACATACCTATGGCCAACTCTCACCAGGCTCATCTGATTTTAAAACAAATTGACTATTTTCCAGCATCTTGATTTTCAAAAATGCCTCTAAGCCCCAAATTAGTTCCATGAGCATTTTTGGAATTTAATGTTTTAAAAGATCCCTGGCCATAGTCTGATATTTGTAAGTATGATCAGTAGCCTACAAAAATAGCAAAAACAACATTAGAATAAAGTAGGGGGGAAAGCTATAAGATTACCATAATAATGTGATAAATTTATGTTTTGTAACCAGTTATGTTTCCTATGGCAGTCATTTCTTCAATGACAAGGCTCCCCAGTAGACAACAAAAGATTGGAGACCCCTATCCTAGGGCTTCCTCAGTATCACTGGAACTTGTGTATCTCTCTCTTCAGTAAGTTTATTGTCATCTGGTACAACAAAGACCTGTAGATCTCATTGTATTCAATATAGAGGAATTATTTACAAAAGCATAATTATTTTACCTTTATAATACTGTAGGTTTGTTGTTTGTTTTTTTTTTGCAATGTACCTTGAGGAACAGGGGAGTATATCTGGAAAGACTAGGGAGATTTGACTCTCTTCTACTTATTAAGCTGTCAATGGCCATTTGAAAGAAATGTGGGGCTTGAATGGAGATTAATGAACACAATACACTGGTGACAACATGATTCAAGTGCATAGCCTCAGTGTGATCAATATTTCTGGAGAAAAACATTGTCCATAATGATATTTAACATCTTCACCAGCTCATGCACCAGCCCCTAACTAATCGTGGATGATCTCAAGAATAACTAAGAGTTGGACTTGACTGGTATTTAGGTTTGATTGGGAAGTCTATCAAACATCCCTTAGGAAGGAAGTGGCAAACCAGCTGGATGCATCTCATGAATGAAGGCAAATATACGTGTCCCAGGATAATGTTGCGGGACCCAATCTGGGTCGGTCACCGGGACCAGAGGTTTAGTTTTTTGAGCTTTCAGACTCGTGCTGGAGCCCATCCTCAGAGAACTTCTCTCTCACCAAAATGTTAGTGAGACACATTCTGGTGAGAGAGAAGTTCCCTGAGGATGGGCTCCAGCATGAGTCTGAAAGCTCAGAAGACTAAACCTCTGGTCCTGGTGACTGACCCAGATAGGATATTATTTACTCCTGTTCAAAAAGCAACACAAGTCATGCTCAAGAAAGTCTTTACTTAAAACTCATCTAAGATTCTATTGCTGTGAATACCATAAATTAATTTTGTACCTGTTTAGTAGTATTTTCTTTTTGGTGTCAGGAATTTGTTAATTATTTACACCCAGTCAGTAGCAACCGATCAGATACAAACTTAGGCAGTCAGGATGACAAATAGAAATATGCCTCAAAACCAGCGGTGGGTTGCTCCCGGTTCGGCCCGGTTCTGCGAACCGGTAGCGGCGGCGGGAGGCTCCACCCACCCGCCCGGGATGCTTCTGCGCATGTGCAGAAGCATCGCACGCACACATGAGCGCACAAGCACTCATGAATGAACTGGTAGCGACGGGGTTTAGAACCCACTACTGCTCAAAACCTATTTTCAATTTAATCTGCCCATTTAATTCAATCCATTATTCCTGCTACTTTGACACTGCAACGTTGCCTAGTGCAGGGGTTTCAAACTGGCGGCCTGCGGGCTGGTTGCGTCACGCGCAGACCACGTCCACCCCAGCTCCGCGAAGGGGAGAAATGTTACGATACATCACGTGACGGCAACGTGATGCCGTGAGTTTGACACCTGTGGCCTAGTGGCTTCTTGTTGCAGGACTCTGGATTTTTCTCAGGAGGCCACTGAGTACAACACTGAGTGCAATGTGGCTGGTAATGTTGGACAAGATCTCTATCACCCCTCACCATTGGCCAGGCTGGCTTCAGTCAATGGAGGGGAAGTTCAATATCTGGATGATGCCTGCATGCTAAGCAACTCTGATATATCATGTTTAGGAGTTATTCTGAAGTTCACGGTTTTAAAAGGAATCCACATCAGCCACTGCCATTCTAGAATTTCTAATGAAATGAAATCTGAAAGAAAGCATTTTGACATTACAGTAACAAAAAAACAGAATGCTTCTCTTAATACTTTACCCAACAGCCTGCATCAATATGTACTTTTCAGATATGTTAGATATATACAGTAGTTGAGTAAAATAACTAGCTAATTAATTATTTCAGGCTAGGAACAATGGTATTTGTAGTCCAATTCATCTGGAGAACAGGAAATTTGAGAGTCTACTTTGCTTATTATTCAATGGCAGTTCATAAACTATCAGGCTGACTAAAAAGATCCCGAAACTTATGTATTCTACTAAAATTCAACTTGATTTCTGCAAGTGCTCAAAGCCTGCCTTTTATAGCTATAAAAAAACCAAAAAAACGAAGTAATCCTAGCTTTACCTTCTATCTTGGTAAACATTCTAAGTAATGAATGGAACAGAGTAAGCATCTTTTGTAGATATATATTTGTTATGCTTTATCTTAAATATATAAAAATGGGATGTATCTAAATGCTAAAAAAGATTGCATATATGATTGGGATCCTCTGAAGAAAAACTGTAAGTTTAGCCTGATTAGGGGGGGGAAACAGAAGCATAAGAAGACACTTGAGGTAGGTGATTTAATTTATTTATTAATTTTTTATAATTAAATGACTGAAAGAAACTCCTTCAGATTTTCAAGAAATAAAGAACTATATTAACTATACAAATTCATTTTAAAATCTAATTTTGAATTCAAAATGTATTCCATGAGATTTATTGTTGCCATTAATCTCCCCATAATACTGAGTATTAGATAGGCTTAAAAGACAGTTATGGAACAATGAAATGCTGGACATTCTTAGGAATCATATTTCAGCCCTATCTGTACTCCAAAACTCTAAACAGTCCAGAAATAATATATAAATAGGCATCACTGATATTCTACCTAGGATTGGTATGCTATCCATTTTTTATCTGTATGATGTTTGCATATATTCACTCAAACATTCACTTTGTATAAAAAACAAATATTGGCAAGAAAAGGTTAATACGCCCTTTAACACATTTTTCCTTAAGATAAATATGTCCAATTATTTCATTACAGACAATGCATTATGCTTCACATTTTTATAAACTGTTCTGAAATAAAACCTCAAAGAAATCCAACATCCAAAAACTAATTGTGCCCCTATATTTATTTTTACATAGGGTCTGCCATTATATGAATTCATAGTGAAATAACTCAGTCTGATTTCACCAATCATAATACAGGTAGTCCTCGACTTACAACCATTCATTTAGTAACCGTTCATTTAGTAAAAGTTACAATGGCAATGAAAAAAGTGACTTATGACTGTTTTTCACCCTTACAACTGTTGCAGCATCCCATGGTCACGTATTTATGAAAGTTGCAGTGTCCTGGAGTCATGCAACCTTCTGACAAGCAACGTCAATGGGGAAGCCAGATTCAGTTAACAACTGTTACTAACTTAACAACTGCAGTGCTTCATATAACAACAATGGCAAAAAAGGTCATAAAATGGGGCAAAACTCCCTTAATAACTGTCTTGCTTAGTAACAGAAATTTTGTGCTCAATTGTGGACGTATGTTGAGGATTACCTGTATGACAAATGTTCTGAGTGAGAACACAATTTGAAGAAGGCAAGTGGATATTCATGGATTAAATTTAAAAGATATTCATATTTGCCACATAAGAGAAATACTTTGGATCCAATTTCAGTGTCCTGGAATAAAGCATACCCAGCCTTACCTGTCTCATTTCAGAGCTAAATGTCCACAAAGCTCTCATTCCCTTTGGATTTCTAGAGTGTTGACATCGTACAATTGTGCTGGAGAAGATCAAAAAATAATAGAATTATATTTCACTGGCTGGAAGCGTCCATTCAATTGGGAGTGTCTCTAGTGACCAGACAAGAAAATCAACCCTTTGACCAAAGTCAATCTTTGGTCATAGGGGATATGATGCATTTTATTATAATTTGCTTATATGCCTCTATGTTTTGTGTCCATGACTGACTGCTTGCTATTTTGGCTTGTTGTATTAGGTGATTCTTAATTGTTGAATTGATTGCTCCTTCATATAATTTTTTAAAAACTTTTGCTTGATTTTGCTTCTTCCATTAAAGGCTAGCAATGTTATGTTATTGTTTGGTATTGTATTGGTTATTGTATATACTGTTAATGTTAGACAGTGTGTTTTCCTGATTCTCTACTGGTTAGATTCACCTCATGTAGTACAATATTGAGTTTAGCCTCTTGTATCATAGCAGAAATATCTACGGACATTTTATATTTGTTTGGATTATATATTTTGCCTAGGTATCATCTTACCTGGGCTTACAATAACTCTAGTTAACCTTTAAGCTATTTGCAGCAAAACACCCTTTCCCCATTGTATTCCACAATATATCATATAAAGATCCAACTAACATAGCCACTATTCTTCCTTTGGCTGCTACTACTACTGCTAGTCAAAGTGCAATCTCACTTACTTGTAATTTGGCATTGAGGGCATAACATCCTGTAGCTATAAAAGTCCAGCTAATTGTAGCATTACATCACCTCCTGCTGTTCTGGATGCAACTCCAGTCACCTGCAGTCAGGATATTAAGACTACACTAAGATGCATTCTAGCTGTCCAACTTCTCTATTTATTTCTCCATCTCCTCTGCGGTACCAGAGATAATATCTGGACAAACAATAGCAATAGCAATAGCAATAGCAGTTAGACTTATATACCGCTTCATAGTGCTTTACAGCCCTCTCTAAGCGGTTTACAGAGTTAGCATATTGCCCCCAACAATCTGGGTCCTCACTTTACCCACCTCGGAAGGATGGAAGGCTGAGTCAACCTTGAGCCGGTGAGATTTGAACCGCTGAACTGCAGCTAGCAGTCAGCTGAAGTAGCCTGCAGTGCTGCACTCTAACCACTGCGCCACCTTGGCTCTATGTTTTACAAGTTCTTAGGTTCACACTATTGGGAAATTATTGAAATTTTCTCTTTCACAACAATCCCTCTGCATTTCTGTCTAAAATTTGGTATTGTGGTCCAATACATTGAAGTTAAAGATACATCCCCCGCACAACAATGATTTTAAAAACTGCATCATTTTCAGTGAAATTCAGTAGCTTTGTCTTGCAAAGTGGATGCAAATCCCATTCTATTTGTTTTTCAAAACTAAAATCTTTGTTTTTTCCATTCTAAACAAGAGAGATTAAGCATCAGATTGAATAAGAAAATATGTTATGTATTAACAATGATTCAAGACATTCCTTAGGCATCACATCAATTTTCTGAGCCACATTTATGTTAGGCCAGTGCAGACATCTACTAATATTCTCTCAAGCATGTTGTAATTAATAATTACAGATAAAATAATTATATTACAGATAAAATAAAAAAAGATACAATTAGTTGTATCTTTCCTTGATCCCACTGTCATTTCTTAAAGTGAAAGAAAGTGTATCTTGTTGACTGCTTTTTTTATTTATTTAAAGAGCACATTTCTATAAATGTTAACTGGGATTTCAAGGGTTCTTAACCCATGTAAAAGGCAGAATGTCAGATAGGTCACATAGTTCCAAAGCTGCTCTATCAAAAGGCAATTGGGCTTTGTTTTTCTTGAAGATGTCTCATTTCTCAAGAATGTCTTCAAGAAAAATAAAGTCCAATTGCCTTTTGAAAAAGCATCTTTGGGACAACCATGACCTGGATGACTGAGAATCTCCATAGATAAATAGGTCACATCCAACACAGGTGTCATGTTGAATTATTTGCTACTTTTAAAAAATTCTGCCTTCAAATACATAGCAGTCAATCTCCTTCTGAAATATTGGACTACACAAGGTCCTCCAAAATTTTCCAGGTGGCAGCTAACTTAATATTTTCACTTGTTCAAAAACAAATGCAACCATTTCTCTATTAATTAAAGTATCTCTGGTTAGCCATATGGATGGTCAAAATAAATGCCTGGCATTCTTAAAGAGTTTAATATACTGTATATCAGGGATCCCCAAACTTGGCAACTTTAAGACTTGTGGACTTCAACTCCCAGAATTCTCCAGCCAGCTATGCTGGCTGGAGAATTCTGGGAGTTGAAGTCCACAAGTCTTAAAGTTGCCAAGTTTGAAGACTTCTGCTGTATATTCTTACTCATAGCCAGGGATCATAGATAATCATTTTTGGGTATCATGTTATATGTGTCAATGTCCACATTAAGAATCATTTTTATAAAACCCATTTCTTTTTTCTAATTTGATTCCTTCTCTCCAGCCGACGTATTCACTGCCCCATCTAATTTCATTTTAATTTGCTTACCAAAAGTTGATGACAGCTGAGGAAAAGGCATTACAAAAGGTTAAATATCCTGGGAAGGTAATTTTCTCTCTTTGCAGCAAGTAGCTACAGATAGTCCTTGACTTACAACACAGTTGGGACCAGAATTTCCATCATTGCAGCCATAAGTCAAATCAGACTTGATATTACAACAATTTTTATAGTGGTCATAAAGCAAATCCAGCTTCCTTAATGGGTTTTTTTTTTTTTTGCTGGAAATCGGTAAAAAAAAAGGGTGCAAATCATGATCATCTGACTATAGCATACTGAAACCAGTCATAAATGCGAGCCAGTTGCCAAGTGCCTGAATTGCAATTATGTGACCATGGGAGTGGTGCAACAGTTGTAAGTATGGGTACAGGTCATTAGTCTCTTTTTCCAAGGCTGCTGTAACTTTGAACCATCATTTAAATGAATGGTCATAAGTCAAGGACTATCTGTAAATGGAGTAAAAGAAATGTTTTGATCTGATGTTGGAGGCAGCTTCAGCAACTCCTCAAACAAGATATGCATGTTCGTCCTGTGAATTCAGCAGAATGGCTGCTCCAGGCATTATTCCTGTGCATCTAAGTATGGGGTGCAAACGTTATCCTTCATTTTGGAGGGGAAGGCCTTATGTGTTACTTGAAGTTGCTTCCTCGCCAAAGTTGCCCTTATAGCCCCCTGAAATCACAACCACAAATCATTTTAACCAGGCCATTTCAACCAATATATAACATTCATTTAACTATAATTGAACAGCAACCGTTCAATTCTTTTTTTTTTTTCTATGTATTGATCTATACTCATTTATTTGTATCATCTTTATATGACAATGAATCACTTGGGTACTGTTACAGTTGGATTTTTACAGAAGAATATGTGGAGTGAAAACAAATAATAACATAACATCAAGGTAGGGCTTGAAAATATCTTAAATTATACACTTTGGTGCTAAATTTTCTTTACGTTTGTACTTATAATGGTTACAAAGTAATAACATTTTTTAGTATGCAATACCCTTGTCCTAATATTTCCTCTACTGAAACCATGGTAATATTTTAATGGGATTTGCTAAACTGTTGAGTTGCCAAAAGACACCTATTTTCCTCTTCAATGGATCAGAGAAGTTACCCTTCATGTATAATGGTAATGTTTTCTTCTCTGTCATAATTACGTTCACAGTTGCTATGTTATTTTATGTTATTTATGTTATTTTATTATGTTTTTATTCTGTTTAACTGTTACTACCAGACTCATGAAATGGGCAGCCATATACAATTATTAAATAAATAAACAAATACTAACACTTTTGTTCATGATAGAAAACCTTGATGGAAATTTAAGTCAACTGCGGTTTCTTCTGAGTAATGTACAGGATTGTTCTGTTCATCTGGGTCTGGTTTTTTATGTTCTCAAGATTTACTGCTTTTGTCTATTCAGTAGGAATGCTCAGTAATCACTTTTTATACAAAAAGCAAGCATTTCATGATTTTTAGTCCCATGGCTGTTTGTTTGTTTCTCAGGTTTAAGTACACCTGATCCTAAACATTTTATTAGATCAGTACATAGGGAAAAACATGTGTATGAAGCAGAATATATATCAACATGTTTGTGGCAAGTAAATGACTCATAATGAAAAGCAAATACTATTTACTATATTTATAGAATAATAATTCAATAAATAAATACTAACTGAAGTATTAAAAAAATGACAGAGCTTATGAAGCTAAGCTAATCTGTATGAGAGACAACAAAGAAGAAATGGTGGAAGGCACATAGCAATTGTAAAATAATGTTTTCATGTTTTTATTTTATTTTACTTGAGGAATGGGTACAATGTAGATTTCCTAAAACAGGCTTTTTAATATTGAAAAATTAAGATGTTGAACATTTTTACTAAAATAAAATATTATTATTATATTGTTATCCTGCCTTTTTAATATCCAGATAGTCCTCGTTTAATGTCCACTTGTTCAGTGACTGTTCAAAGTTACAATGGCACTGAATAAGGGAACTTACGTTGGGTCTTCATACTTGCAGTTGTTGCGGCACTCCTGTGTTCACATCAGAGGTGGGTTCCTCCCGGTTCGCACCGGTTCCATAGAACCGGTAGTAAACCAGTGGTGACGTCACGGAGCCGGTTCTGTCGGTGCCGGTCCGTGGATGCCGCCATCTTTTATTTTTGGAATTATTTTTTTGGTTTTTGCTTCTGCGCATGCAAGCTGAGTTTTCAGCACTGCGCATGCGCCGCCATCTTGTTTTTGGCTTTATTTTTTGCTATTTTTTGCTTGTTTTGCTTCTGCGCAAGCGCAAAAGCTGAGTTTTCGGCACTGCACATGCGCGCCCGTGCAGCGCGGCCACGCGGCATGGGAGGAAGCGAACCAGTGCCGAGGTAAGTAAGAACCCACCCCTGGTTCACATGATCACACTTTGTACACTTGGCAACTGGCTCACAATTATGACATTGCGGTATGCCGTAATCAAGTGATCAGCATTTGCATCCTTCACTGCAGACTTACGACAAGCCAAGCCAACAAGGAAGCCAGAAGGAGGGTTGCAAATGGTGATCACATGACTGTGACTATGCAGGATCCATCAGATAACAGCAACTGGGACTGCCAGAACTGCTGACATAAACTGGCATAGTCACATGACCTCATGCATTAGAATAGAATAGAATAGAATAGAATAGAATAGAA